>CM063501.1:51529392-51761892 GCA_032207245.1 Pardosa pseudoannulata | reverse complement strand
TTATTAGAAATCAAGATATAAAATGCATTAACAAAAGAAATGGAATGAGCTGAGATAGATAGCAAAGAGATGTAGATTAAATCTCTTAGTCTGGAATTCTTTCGTACTATAAAAAAAATTAGAGTCTAAATTATTAACTAACTATCTCGTAATTTTACAAAAGTTGCTTCATTGCTATTTCGCAGTGCAAGTCTATAATTATTTACGAGAGAAGACATTAATTATAATCTCTTAAGAATTTGAGATATAACGAGATTTGTCAAATTTTTTCCAAATATTTACTGTTAATAAAGTAATTTTAAAATTAATTTTATATATTTTATTATAGTCTTAAAATTGAAAAGATAATTGTATCTCGTATAATCTAAGATGTTCAATTTTCTGTTTGTTTTCAAGCTAAAAATGTATTCGTCATTTACATCGTACATCTTATTTACGTTGTTCCCTGCAATTAGTGTCTGAAATTATGTTCTATTCGAATCAAAGCATGATGTATGACTCTTTATCATAACAGAAGAGAATTTACCAAAAATGTCCCTCTAAAACGACCAGGAAAAAACTAGAGATAACAATCAAATATACTCAAAATGGCATTTGAAACACCTCAAAATCAAATCACCACGGATTAAATGATGGTCTAATCGGTATAGTGCTGATTTTCATGGCGAAAAGGTTCGAATCCTCATAGAATTTCGAAGTCAGCCTTAAGATTTCAGTAAAATATGCCCTCTTTTATCAAAAACTTGACCTTTCTTTACATACCAAACAAAGCCACTGTGGTCTGTCTGCGGAACATCTGTACTATCAAACTTTTATTTATTTCAAGCTGCTGCTAATACCCAGTAAACATCACATGATAAATCATAACACAATCAAATATGCTATGTCTAATTATCATAAAAGAGACTAAACATTAAATGTAAGGTTCACTATCAACCATGAGCTATTCGAATGTAGTCTTAGAAATATATTTAAGTCTTTAATTTATAAAGAAACTTTACATTTCCTTTGATTGATTCATAAATTTTACTTTGAATATTTAAATTTTACTTATTCATTTTCAAATATTTTGAATTATTGAATAAAGTTCCCTATCAACCAAGAGCTATTCGAATGTAGTCTTAGATATATATTTAAGTCTATAAATTATAAAGAACCTTTACATTTCCTTTGATTGATTCATAAATTTTATATTGAATATTTGAATTTCACTTATACATTTTCAAATATTTTGAATTATTGCACAAAGTTCCCTATCAACAAAGAGCCATTCGAATGTAGTCTCAGAAATATATTTGTCTTTAACCTTTAAAGAACCTTTACATTTCCTTTGATTGATTCATAAATTTTATATTGAATATTTGAATTTCACTTATACATTTTCAAATATTTTGAATTATTGAATAAAGTTCCCTACCAAACAAGAGCTATTCGAATGTAGTCTTAGAAATATATTTAAGTCTTTAATTTATAAAGAAACTTTACATTTCCTTTGATTGATTCATAAATTTTACTTTGAATATTTAAATTTTACTTATTCATTTTCAAATATTTTGAATTATTGAATAAAGTTCCCTATCAACCAAGAGCTATTCGAATGTAGTCTTAGATATATATTTAAGTCTATAAATTATAAAGAACCTTTACATTTTCTTTGATTGATTCATAAATTTGATATTGAATATTTAGCTTTTACTTATTATTCATTTTCAAATATTTTGAATTATTGCAGAAAACAAGTATTGGGAAAATACAGTGGTCGTAACATAGTCATCACGCTTCCCCAAGGCCAGAAGATAACATCGATAAAGTGGCTTAGCGTGTGGTGTAAGAAATTTAATGTAAGTATACATCGTATTATTTGTTAGTTTCTGCTTGATAACGAAAATAGATAGGTCTAACTCTCACGATTAATTCATTAATACCTGACGTCTTTTTTTAGATACTGCAAAAAATAGCTTGTAGAATTTTTATGTTTTCTTAGAACGAGTTTTCCTTTTGAGATTAGGTAGAGAGCAATCTTATAAACAATTTTTAAGAAATTTTCAAGTAATTTTTATTTTTTATAAACTTTTCATTAGGATCGACATATTATGAAGCTTTTAAACAACATACATAAATTTACTCTTTCGGTAGGTACATAGAATGAAATCATGATAAATTACTTTATCTATTATAAAACTCCATTTTACAGTGCGTATTTTACACTTAATCCCAAACAAATCTTTTTCTCGAAGTTTTTGCTTTCTCATAAATAGCATCTTATGATGATTAAAACGATAATTGATCACTAACTTGACGTGATGTAGTATTCAAAAATGCTTAAACTTCATATTTATTTTATTCTGTGCAGTCTATATTAACTTGGATTTAAGATATGCATCGATATGTAATAGGCAGAAATGACTCAAGCATTAAAGGGCTATTTTATTGCCCTACATATGCTGTTTGCAATATACATTAAATTAAGAATTGGTGAAAACGCTAAGCTGCATATTGGTTAAAGTTCATATTAAACGATATATCATTTAAGTTTATGAAATTTTTTAGTTTATCACATCAGGTAGGAAAAATAAGCAAACATTTATCCCTTTTAGGTCGATTTTGGTCATATTATGATTCCCAAAGATTTTGAACCACCAAAAGAGAAGAATCTAGGACCTCTGAGTTCCTTGGGGCATGGAGTACGATCCGGAGACGTTATTATAAAGAACTCAAAAACAATACACATCTATGAATTGTATTATGATGGAGCGGGACCGGGTAAGTCTATCGTTTCTCTGCATAAAATTCTTAAATTATAGAGCTCAGTCGGCAAAGGCTTCGATTTCATAACCGAAGGGTTGTGAGATCGAGGCTCGAGACAGCGAAAAATCCGTCGTGTTCATGAATTGTGGCTGGGGTAAGTAAAATAGTTTCGTGTTCGCAATGTCCTCCAAGTTTACAAACAATAGCTTTGGGGGTGACAGGCCAAGCCTGGGGGTCTTCTTCTAGATACCTGATTCTAAATTATCTGGACCCACTTTCTTCGGATTGTCCTAGAGAGTAATGTTGACCACCTGTATGTTGCCCCCATGATAAAATGGTCAACAAAAGGTGAATACTTAATAGGCAAGTATTCTCACAAGCCTAGGGGGTCTTCTGCTAGGTACCTGCTTCTAAATTACTTGGACCCACTTTAATTGTGTTGTCCTAGGGAGTAATGTTGGCCACCTATATGGTGCCCCCATGATAAAATGGTCAACAAATGGTCAACAATAGGTGAATACTTAATAGGCAAGTGTTCCTGCATTATTTAAAAAACAAAAAACTTAAACTGTTTACCTTGTATTTCCTAAAAGATATTTTTTTATTTATATCTATCCGACAGACTGCAAATTCATTAAAGTTTATTAAAACCTCCAAAACAAATAACACCCAATGAATATTTGATTTTCATTGTTTGTACTGATTAATTAAGTTGCAATCGATATTACAAAAAAACAATGCTCATAAAACTAAGCAATTACAAATAAAGAAGACTAATTAGATAGTAATGCAAAGTATACAGAGTAAGTAGAAATTTCTGTTGGTTGTAAACTTTATCTAAAAAAATAATTTTAGAATATTTTCAAAAATTTGTTACAAAGCCCTTTAAAGAAACATTACTTATAAGAAATCTGTATATATCGAATGAAGTTCTGGAAAACAAAGATTTGAAAGCATAAAATAAAGCTTATTGGTTAAAGACTGGTTATAAAATAAATTTATTATTAATTATTATTTATTAAAATTAATTATTAGTGATTATTATTAATTATTTTATTTATTATTAATTATTAAAAGTAACTATTAATTATTTATTATTAATTATTTTTATTATTATTTATTAAAATTAAGTATTTTTATCGAAATTATTATTTATTAAAATTAATTAACAATTATGAAAATTAATTATTTATTATTTATTATTAATTATCTTATTAATTATTAAAATTAATTAGTATTTATTTATTGTTAATTATCTTATTAATCATTAAAATTAATTAGTATTTATTTATTATTAATTATTTTATTAGTTTATTTTTAAATTGTTTATAAAATAAACCCTAGATTTCTTATGAGTCAGGAGGTCAACTGTTTGCTACACAGGAGTTGTTTCTAAAACCTACTTCTTAAGGTATACTTCACATCCATCCCAGACGTGTGATTCGAACCTATACAATCTAATACCGAAAGTAGTGCATATTCGACCTTACTTATTAAACTAGGCTCTGGCCTTCGTTTGAATAATTTGATAATTTCCAATTTTCATATACTAAAATTAAATTTTGAATTTTTCTCTTTGAAACTAAAATACTTAGTGGGATTAAATATAAAAAAATTCTTTTGAAATAATTACATTTAAAAACGATGTAAATAAATGTATTCTATTCGTGGTTGGGTAGTTTTTTAAAATGAAAAGAAAATTGGCATAAAATTGATTAAAACAGCATTCGATGGCCTATTTTTACAATTTTATTTCCTTTTAGACGCATTCTTCTTGGTGGGATCGGGTGAAGCACCTCATCCTGAAGGAACCAAAGTACCAGACGAAAATGGAAGGTAATATTTTTTAAATTGTAAAAAAAATTTTAATTTATCAACAACTTTGGTATGAAACCTTAATCTTCATCAATGCACTATTTGTATTCCGTTAGTTTACTTGCCGTCTGATCCTTAATGAATGAAGTAAAGACTAAAAACTAAACTCCTCAGCGCAACAGCTCCTAGGGGACCAAGACCTATGGTACCAATTTTGTTTCCGAGACCAAGGGCTCTGGGGTCTGAAGTATATGTTCTGGTTAGGTGGTCAGTCTCCCGCGGAACCCCCAGTGTTTAGTTTCAGAGCGTGCCTGCTCCTCAGTTTGTCTATCCACTGAAGGGATGAAAGGCTGAGGCTGATCAAAGGATGAAAGACTGACTTTAACTGAAGTTAGACTGATGGCAATAATAATTAAAACAAATTTTCAAAATTACTTTCTATTTTTAACTATTAACATTTAAAATTAACATAAAAAGTTAATATTATCAGCAAAAAAATACATAAACATGCTTTATTTGCACTTCTCATTATATATTATATTAATACATTTATTTTGCCCTGCCCGAAGATAATGAATCAAGTAATATATTAAAAATAGGACAGAGCAAAGTCATTATGAACTGTCTACGGAACATGTGTACAGTTAATATTTTTTCCTTGCAAGTTGTCGCTAATACCTAGAAACTAAACTCCTCGGAGCAACAGCCCAACTTGGACAAAACCTACGGTACAAAGTTCATTTAAGAGACCAAGGACTCTGGGGTGTGAAGCATATGTCCTGGTTAGGTGGTCAACTTTTCACGGAACCCCCAGTGTGTAATTTTTCAAGAGTTTCAAATATTTTTCAAAAAGTTTGCAAAAGTATAGTATTGACAATGACTAGATGATCATTTAGCTATTTTTCTGAAGATAACTCACTAGAAATAAATTTTATGAAGAGAAGTTCATAAGAAAATACCTGCAACTAATAAGCCTTGTACAGCGAACTCATCTCACAGTTATAATTTGAATGTTAAAGAGAGTCATGCTCAACAGTTTGAAACTCGAGGCATAATTAAATCGAGAACTACTCTAGGAAGCCAATTTCAGCTACAAACGTTCATGCTACTAGTGTGTAGAATGTAAACAATTAATAATTATTATATGTACACATTCAGATAAAATTATGTACTTTAAATGTAATTCTATAAAATAATTGTTATGGATCTAAATTCCTGATGTCATAGAACTATAGATATATCAAAAAATCAAATTTTCTCTTTATGCTTGTTATGTTTTGGTATCATTAATATTGATATAAGTTCATGATAATAATTAAGCATTCCTAAATAATTTGTTTCAATTCTAAGTGTAGTGTTGTTATTTATAGCTTAATAAAAGATTCCTTAGAAAAGTAAAATAATTTTCGTAATTGCGTTGCGTAACTGCTTGTTGTATAATCCTGGGTATTTTGTAATGTGGACAAATTAATATCATAAATTTGTTAATCTAAATAGTCAATTATGGAGTTATCAGTGCAACAATTTTATTTATAAATGTATCAAAAATTTTAATTCTAACATTATTAATCAGAAACATAGACTCCGGTATCACACACCGCTATTACAGCTATCAGGTCATCTTATAGAGTCATACTTTTTATCTTGCATTTAACTTAAGTTAGACTGATGGTAATAATAATTAAAACAAATTTTCAAAATTAATTTCTATTGTTAACTATTAACATTTAATATTAACATAAAGCTTTAATATTATGAGAAAAAATAGATTAGCATGCTTTATGTGCGCTTCACATTATATATACATTGCATCTAACTGAAGTTAGACTGATGGCAATAATAATTAAAACAAATTTTCAAAATTAATTTCTATTGTTAACTATTAACATTTAATATTAACATAAAGCTTTAATATTATGAGAAAAAATAGATTAGCATGCTTTATGTGCGCTTCACATTATATATACATTGCATCTAACTGAAGTTAGACTGATGGCAATAATAATTAAAACAAATTTTCGAAATTATTTTCTCTTTTTAACTATTAACTTTTAAAATTAACATAAAGCTTTAATATTATTATAAAAAATAGATTAACAGGCTTTATGTACTATTTACATTATATATTATATTAATACATTGCATTTAACTGATGGCAATAATAATTAAAACAAATTTTCAAATTTACTCTCTATTTTTTTAACTATTAACATGGAACACCACTATGTTATTCACATATGAAAATGAAGCATCAAGGACATTACTGTATGTATCTGGCCCTAAAAATAAAACAAATCATAAGAAATTTTCAAAAAAATTGCATTTTAGTTCGATCTTACCTATACTAATAAAAATAATATAACAGTGAAAATATTTGTCATAAGGTTTTCACATAAAAATGTGGCTTACAACCACCAAATTCAGTGCATATATTTATCTTTGCCGGATCTGTTCATTTTTTACCATGTTGATCTTTACTGAGTACGCTGTCCATTGATCAATTAATTATCTACTTAATTTTGAGTAAAGAATGATCAAAATTTAAGTATAGGTACCCTGCAACTTGTGACAGCCACTTATATTTATAGGTTAAATTCAAATAAAGATACAATACTCCCTCTCGTATTCTCAACTTTTATAATATTTTCAATTTTTATAAGCAGATAACTTACTTTTAAAAGTTGGTTAAGTTTACTTTATAAATTGGATAAATTTATTTCTTAAAAACTTTTATCAGTAATTACAAGATCTTACAACTATAGTGAAACCCGCTGAAGAAGTTTTCCAAGCGCCTAACTGATTAAAACTTCTTAAATGGGAAATCAGGCAATAAGCATTATTTATGCGTATGTATGTGTGTGTGTATGTATATATATATATATATATATATATATATATATATATATATATATATATATATATATATATATATATATATATATAAATATATATATATATATATATATATATATATATATATATATATATATATATATATATATATACATATATATATACATATATATATACATATATATATATATATATATTTGTATATATATATATATATATATTTGTATATATAAATATATAAATATATATACGGTAAAACCCACTTAAGAAGTTTTCTAAGGGAATGGAAAGAGAAAACTTCTTAAACGAAATTAATTTTTTTAAAAACAAAATAATCACATAGATAATGAGGAGAGATTTTTTTTCTTTATAAAATAATATATAAACAATAGGTTTGGTTTTTCTCAAAAATTTACATTTTTTGCATACTTAAAAAATCAGCTAATAAAGGAAAACAACATAATTACCTTAGAATATCTTTAATTCAGCTAAGAAATTTTGCTTTAAACACCACTGGAATCGATTTTACAGAAAAAATCGGTTATAGTTTTTTGTTTTTGTTTTTTATCGGAAATTTGTAATTGATAACAGTCCAGCTGTCTTAAGCTTTTAAAAACTTCTTCAGGCACATTTTAAATAAAAATGACAACAATCGTTTTTAACCATACACATTGACTTTTACAAACAGAGAGGAGAAAAAAAACAGTAATCGAAAGGCAACTATACACGCGTATTAAAATAAACTTAGAAATGAAAGAAAACTTTTTAAGCGGGAAAGAGTTTGGAACGAAATTTTATAAACGGGTTATTTTAACATTGTATGAATAGGGGGGAATGGTTTTCGAAAATATAAACTTCTTAAGCGGGAAAACTTCTTAAGCGAGAACTTCTTAAACGGGTTTTACTGTAGTTTTAAATATTCGCTTTTAATTAAATTGATTTTATTCAAGCCTGGAAAAGCTTCATGGTTACCAAGGAGAAGACATCACGCTAAGACTCCCGGGAGATATGACTGTATTCGACATTGACTGGTTTGCTTTGTATTGTATTGCATTCAAAGAGAACTTCGGGCACGTGATGATGAAGATTGATCTTGATGTGCCAGCTGACCTCAAAATGCTACGAGTGGGAACTAACAAGGTACATAATGTGTTTATCATTAGAATAATTTATGTATAGAATACGATGGCATACTAAAAGAAAATATTTTTTGAAAGGTGCTTAGTATTCTATAACGTTATCACTTTTACAGTTAGTCAAAAATATATTTAATAAGTGTTTTCATTCTACAATTCATAAACTACTCATTACGTATTTACTTTTTAAATTACCTATTTAAGTAGTATGTTAAAAACTTGATTTTTGGTTATTCCAGAATGCACATTAATGAAACTAATTTTTAAAAAAGGGCCAAGTTACATAAATCATAGAGTTTCCCAATTGTAACTAACGTAATTTTGGATAGATAATCTGAAACTTTAAGATGTTTAAAAGTTAAAGTTTAAATCTGCGGCGTATATGACGGGTTGTTAAATTTACATTCACCAACCCGGTACATACGACTCAGATTCTAATTTAATTTTATTTACTTATTTATTTATTGTTACCAGTCAGAAAAAAATATTCAACTAAACATATTTTGCTCTTGACTATATTACATGATATATTCAGTATTCAGATTTTTTTCATTCTATGCCTACAGTATCGATACTATTTATTCGACCCTCACCCGGTCCAAAAAGAATTAGAGAAAATGTGTAAGAATCCATAATCTCGTAGGACCAGTGTCGCAGTTTGGGCTATTCTGAAAGACTATTTAGAATAAGAATCAATGATCTGGTTGGACCAGTGTCAGAGCTTGGCCTAATCTGAAAGACTATTTAGAATAAGAATCAGTGATCTGGTTGGACCAGTATCGTGGCTTGGTCTAATCTGGAAGACTATTTCAAAAAATTGACAATAAAGCAGAAAGAAAATGGATTATTAATGTCAACAGTTAAAATTCAAGTAAAAGTAACAGTTAAAGAAAAAAGAATTATACATTTTGTTGGAAAGCAAATTATCCGATGGCCTTTCATTTTCCTTTACTCAATTATCATGTATGAGCAGTATATGCCGGGATAGTTTATCCGGTGACGTAGAGAGAAGGTTGCAAGGAGGTCTATCATCCCCGAGTGCAGCTAGCAGAAGGGCACCAAATGGTTAATTCTATATGTTACATTGCGATATGTTTTTCGGGAGAGGGCGTCAAAAAGTTATCATGCCCTGGACACTAGTTATCTTTCTACGCCTTTGAACGTATCCGATGAACTTTCAATTTTGTAGGTTAATTATCAAACGTGCAACTTATACTCTAGGGCGGCTTATCTACCCGATATTGTGATATTAAATTTTATACTTCCAATAAAAATTGCTAAGCAATATTCTCAATGAAATTAACATGTTAATTGGCTGTTGAAGTTTTATTATACATCTACAAAAGCAAACATGAAAAGCATAGCTTATAAGCTCTTTAGAGTGAGCCTCGCGAATTAAAGAGCTTAAAAACTAAGCTAAAGAGAATTTGAATATGTTATCTTTTTTAAGAGATCAGTTATCTTAGACTAAAATATTAATGTAGAATTTCGTGAAGTAACAGATGTAACCTTGGCCGCTTTTGCGCTGCTTTAAAGTCATTGCTGGCTATTACTGGCCAACCTGTTGAATCCCCCTTCCCTGACTCGGTGTGCCTGAAAAAGAGCACCCTTGGACCTTGCTCAAAATCCTAGAGGCCAAAGAAAACCTAACCCATTTAAAGTAAAATTATATAGATATATGTTTGTGCCATCCCGCTAGAATAGTGGCGGACGCTGATGGCCTTAATACGTCGATGGTCGATGAATAGTCCTAATTTGTATTGCTGGGGTTAGACTCAGCAAAAGTAATGCAGCCGAAAACAATTTTTTTAATGATTCATTTTATTTCAAGCTAAAACTTAGAAAATATAGCAGCTACTGTTGTATGTTCACCTGCTAAGACAGTTGCCTGCAAACTGATAGAAATTTCAGAACTCCAGAATGAGACAGATGCATTTTCCCAGGGAGAATCGTAAATTAAGCTTTCCTTTTGTTTGTTAGCCAGTCTGTTGGTCACTCAAAATCAAAAAATCAGTGCTCCGGGTATCATTACATCATGCGTATCCCTTGATATTGGAAATGGACAAGAAAGTAAAACTAGATTTTATTGATGGAGAAATGGAAGGGATTCCGCTCTTCTATTGAGGTTCATTTATTCATAACGAAGAAGAATTAAAGTTGAGAAAAATAAGTTTGATACATAAACCTAAATTTTTAATGTATTGCGCATACATAGAAGAGAGTTAAAGGCACCATAAAAGGGTGAAAAATTGGGGAGTAATAAGTACCATCCGCAGCTTGTCTGCAGTCATTAGACCAAAATCCCTAAAGATAAAGCCAAAACTTCTGGTTTACGAAAGCCCAGTTGCCGAGTTATTCATCATAGCAAAAATTGAAGTATAGCTCTTTAAAAACATTAAGTAAGACTGAAATAATAATTTATTTTAAAATAAATAATAAACTTTTAGAGAGATGGAATGTTTGCTACACTCCTAGAAAATATATGTTTGTTTTATTATTAGGATATAACATTTGATAATTGTGAAGAGCTCTTCCCTGGAGTAATGCATGTTAGTTGGAAAATACATGGAGATGATTTGCTGTTGCAGATGGCTGGAAAACTGGGTAAGTAATGATTCTAGTAATGAAATAAAGTTGATTTAAACATAAGAAGTTGTTTTTCAGTTGCAATATTCTCCAATGTTATGACATTTTTTACATTGGTGGGGAGAGACAGTGTTTCACCCTTAAGAAACATGAGCTACAAATTAATCCACTGGGATGTAATAATCCCAGATGCACACAAGTGATATATTATCTCAGTATCAGGCAAGTTTGGGCCATTGCCAGTTTTGGGCCTTCCCATGGGTAGAGAGCTCACATTTGTATTATCCGTAAAGGAAGCCAAGAAATACTCATACAGAGTGATAGATCGATTCAACAGGGAACGAACCCGTCAAGAAGAATAATTGTCTTCCTTTTAAAATGTAGATCATTAACCTGCTTTGCTACAATTACACCTCTGAGGTTATGACATTAAAGATAAAGATTTCCTCACCTTGATAAAGATTTTTAAAGTATCCTTCCCTTCCCTAAAATTAAATAGATGTGGTCGTATATCTGAAAGTCCATTTCTAGTTCATTAGGAACAAACCGATAGACAGAATAAAAATACTATCCAGTAGTAATCCAGATAAAACCAGATAAAACCGGTTACTAATTGTCAATGAATGAACAGCATAGCTCGCTGGCAATTAATTCACAGTTTTAATTATGTTATTCCTAATCATGAATGTTGAAAGTTGTATTAAATTTAATCTAAAAATTCTACAATTAAATTATTCTAAAGTATCTGAATGCTATATTTTCTATATTATTTTTGGATCCCACAAGGTAATACCGATCTTCTTGAGATAAACAAAGTCCTTAAGTGCTATACGGAGAGTACAACATAGAAACTAACCACTGTAATACTATCAATCCAAATCATCTTAACACATTTAGCCCTTTATAACTTATTTTCAAAGTTTTGTTCATACATCTCATTGAAACACTTCCGTGAAAATTCTTTATTCGTTTTTATAGTACGATATGGATAGTATTTATATTTTTAATTTTAGTTTGATTTTCCGTCCCGATGCTTACAATATCACAGGAAAACACAGCTCTTTATTATCCAGTTATTAGCAATAAAAACTAAAGGTTATATTTAATAGTTAATCTAGGCTATAAATTTCTAGATACTAAATATAATTGTCAGTGAGTGCATCTTCTGAATAAATGAAACAGGCAGTTCCCAACCATATAAATTGTAAAAATAATAGGAAATTCTGAAAGAACATCCATCGAGATAAAGCCATTTATTACTTTAAAAAGAAATGTGATAGAAAATAAAGCTCATAAATATTTATGACCATCAGATTTCCGGACTATATTCTAAAACGCATATACCAACCTAACCAGAAATTGAGATATAAATAAATAAATTGGTCCAACACAACCGAAAATTTACGAAAAGGTAAGAGAGCAAACTTAAATAAAAGGAGAAACTAAAATGTTAGTCAAAACTGTAACAAAGTATTATTCTAAATAGCAGATAAAAATAAATAAGTGCTGACCACTAAAATAAAATAGTAGAGATAACTTACTTTTACATAAATTCTATTACACATACAGAGTTAGAGACGATAACACTTATCAAGTTAAAAATCTAAATTCACGTCTCTACATTTTCAGGAACATTTAAATATTTAGGAAAAGACTAAATCGAAATTACCTATTCTTGTCTAATTTCATTAGTGAGTACTTAAATATTGCACATTACTATTATAAGTTTTCAAACATATTTAATAGCTAATTTAGGTCATAAATTTCCAGATACTATATATAAGTATCAGTGAGTGCATCTAAGGAATAAATGAAACACACGGTTCTATCCATATAATTTGTAAAAATAGTAGGAAATTCTGAAAGAACAGACAGAGGAACAAAGTCATTTATTACTTTAAAAAGAAATGTGATAGAAAAGAAAGGTAATAAATATTTATGACCATCAGGTTTACGGTCTATATTCTAAAACGCAGATACCAACTTAAACAGAAACTGAGATATAAAATAGGAAATTGGTCCAACACAACCGAAAATTTACGAGAAGTTAAGAGAGTAAACTTAAATAAAAAGAGAAACTAAAATGTTAGTCAAAACTGTAACGGCTGAAGATGGCCGAATGGTTAGGGTGCTGGCCTTCGGTACCTGCGGGCTTTCGAATCCCACCATGTCATGGATGTTCGTAGCCATTCGGAATCGGCTTTAAACAAAGAGTTCCCGATCTCATTAGCCCTCGCGTTGCAAAAAAGTAGACCGTAGTGCTCCAAGCAAACCAAACCAAAACTGTAACAAAACATTATGCTAAATAGCAGATAAGTAAACGCTGACCACTAAAAAATAGTACAATTAAGTTACTTTTCATAAATTCTATTACACATACGACTTTAGGAAAGATAATATTTATCAAGTTAAAAATCTAAATTCTCAGGAACATTTAAATATTAGGAAAAGATTAATTCGAAATTACTTATTATCGTTTAATTTCATTAGTGAGAATTTCATATATTATATATATATATATATATATATATATATATATATATATATATATATATATATATATATATATATATATATATATATATATATATATATATACATTGTATACTATACATAAGTAGATATATGTATATATACATATATTATATATATACATATCTATATGTATATATATATATATGTATATATATATATATATATATATATATATATATATATATATATATATTTACATATATATATATATATATATATATATATATATATATATATATATATATATATATATATATACATATATATTATATGTTACATATACATACGATTGCACATCACTGTTATAAGTTTTCAAACATTCGTCATCAACTGAAAATCGTGTATAGATTTATAGGATTCACTTTTTGTAATTTTACGTCCTTCATATCTTTAAAAAATTTTAGAGGAGAATGAGTACATGTCTTTCGGACGAAGTGGAAGCGATGATCGTTCTATGATGGAAGGTTCGGACGTAGCTGTTGCTTTCTTTGATGCTGAATCAAGATCAGCTAAAGTCATAGATTACAGCCTTACATCAAAATCACAGGTAAGAAACAAAAACATATGTCTCTGTAATCCTTTATTTAAGGTAAGCGTCTACATTGAAAATGCCCTTTTTTGCCAAAAATCATATTTTTTTTATTTTTTTATTGTAAAATTTCAATTTTTAGGCTTCTTAATCTGTTTTTGCTTTGCCTATACGGCATTTTAAAGAAAAGTTACACCTATTTAAACATCAGTGACAGCTGTCAAAACAAAACGGAAGTAGCGATTTCGGAACCGGAAGTTGTGAATTTAAAGCCTTTTAAAGAGCATTTTTTGGACAAAACTTTTTAAATTTTCATGAAGATTAGTTTAAACATTTTTCTAGTATTTTTAATAATTAGCAACTTGGCAATTAGAAAGTTTTAAAGCAAGAAAGTGTGGGGAATTTTAAATATGCATTTTAATTTTTTAATAGTTAAAGTTGCTTTCATAAACTTCAAATGCGTTTTTCTCAGAATGGTATTTTTAATAAAATGTTGAAACTTGAAATGTGATTTCTCAAAAAGTTCTTAAAATATTTTGTTGAAAATTATTATGAATGTTTTTGATAGTATTTACTAGTAAATGACCTAAAAGCTTTAAATTTGGATAATTTTTAATGATATTACACTTATAGTTAGATATAAAGGTAATGAAAATTCGTTAAAAATTCAATGTGTATGATTTCGAAGGACCAAACTGTTTTACCAAATGTAAATTAAGCAAAGATTTTAGGTGATTCACTAGTCCATTGTATAAGAAATGTGTTGCATCAAAAAATATTGAAATAATTTAATTTATTAAAAAATTAGACCTTTTTAAAAAACTCGATTTTTTTACTAAATTTTCTTCATTTATAAGAAATTTATGAAAACTTCTCCAGGAATAATTTTTTTATGTGCAGTTCTATATGATAATATAAAAAATAAATCTAAAAATGTAAAAACATGAACTAGTTTCTACGTTTAAAGTAAAAAGTTCTCCGAGCGTAGACGGATACCTTAACTGGTTGTTAATTTAGAGTTCATATCATTCCCTCAGAGAAAACACTGAAAAGATAGAGACCAATTTAGGCTACTGAAAATTAAATATAACTAGCATATAGCCCGTCATATGACGGGATCAGTAATTTTTTAATTTTCCAAAATTGTAAAGTACTCTATAAGGCAGATTAAAAAAATGGTTTGTTTTTTGGCTGAGAATTATCTGGTTGGTTGGTTGGTTGGTTGGTTAGAATTTAGTGGCGCTAATTCCTGAAAGGACAAACTGCGCCAAACAAGACGAAAATAAAAAACAAAGTAATAGATAAAAAAAGAAAATTAACACAGGAGAAAGTAATTTTGAGAATGAAATAGACGAAACTATAATTTAAAACGATAAAAGCACATAAAAATCAAACAAACGGAGATAATAAATTGCAAATATATACAAGATAGATTAATACATTAAAAGAAAATTAAAAAACAAAATTGAAAATTGAGAAATTGAAAAAAAATTGTTAAATTGAAAATTAAAAATTGAAATAAAGATTAACATACAAAAAATCACAGAATTCAGATTTCATAATAAAAACCCGTACAGCGAAGAAAGGGAAACAAGCCTGGATGTGGCGTTTCACCGATGATTGTGTCAAGATTCGGCGATAAATTTTTAAAGAATTTTATATACATTAATCTAATTATCTGGTACACGCTCGATAATTTGTTTATCTTCATACTCCTCTAAAGTTTCCCGATACTGTGAATGCAGTTTAGAATCTCGTTGAATTCATTTAGAAAGATAATTCAAAGTTTTCTTAGCTACGTCGAAATTATCGTTAAGTTCGTACTTTTTTTTGGCCACAGTAGTTAATGGAATTAAAGGAATGAAACTACCATTTCTACTACACCATGGAGGTAGACAGAATTTGTTGTTAATACCGGTGATAAAATTTTCATTAGAGCAAAAATAATCGATGATTAAATTTAAAATTATGACATATGTACCTGATCTATTATTTAAGCCAAATATAAAAGAAAATTATTTAAGTAATATCTAAGTTCAGTGATAAAATGCATGAAAATAATGCAGACGATATTTAAATAAATTAAAATAAGGAATGATTAAATGAGATGGTTAAAGGAATGACGCCATAATGCTAGAAAAAAATGTTATTTTTACCTATTTATTATGTGACAAATTGATAAATTTAATCGCCTGCTCTTAACCGGGGAAAATAGAGCTTGAAATAATGGCATTAAATGATAGAAAAAGAAAGCAGGGTTGGATTTAGAACGTTGCTAACCCTAATTCATCGAGTATACTATATGGATGCCTCTATCCATTCCGGGTACAACTGCTTCATAAATTCGAGGACAGACGGACAGATAACTTAGGCTATTATTATATAGGGGTTACTGACTTCCAAATAGATAGGTTTAACATTAAACATACCAACACTTAATACATACCTATTGCTACCATAGTCTGTCAAATGACCGGACTTTATTTTCCTGATTGAATGTATGAAATATGGATATTGGGAAGGAAATAAACAAATAAACTTTATTATAATTCAACAAAATTGTATAGTGTCAGTTTTTATATATTACAAACACAAAGAGAAAAAATTTTTAATTCATTATCCCTCACATTTTTTACATATATACATTACCAGTTATTTGACCGATTATGGTATGTTTAAGGATAATCATTTTATTAATCCTACTAGTTGACTAGTTAGGAAGCCCAGTGGCGCTGGGATAGCGCGTCAAGCTCCCACGACACAGGTCCGAGGTTCGATCCCCGAGCTGCTCAGGGTTGACTCAGCCTTTCATCCCTTCAGTGGGTAGACAAACTGAGGACCAAGCATGCTTAGGAACTAAACACTGGGGATTCCGCGTAAGGCTGACCACCTAACCAGAACATATGCTTCGCACCCCAGGGCCCTTGGTTTCGGAAACGGATATTGGCACCGTAGGCCCTGGCCCCCTAGAGGCTGTTGCTCCGAGGAGAGAGAGTTGACTAAATAGAGTAATAATATCATGTAAAATTTGACATATCTCCTATCAATAAAATTCTAGCAGGCAAAGAAACATTTTCTCTTTGTGTATTGTTTTTTAAAAGCAGTAACAAAATTAATTAATATGTAAAATTTTCTCCATTTTTGAAGTTTTCAAATTTTTGGGGTAGTCACATAATAATTCATTTATTGTTTATCATTTCCAATTAAATAGTTTTCATTTATCTTTAGTGCTCTGGAGACAGCGGTGCATGTCCAGATGAAAATCTGCAGGGCAAAGATAACGCCGAAATGCTTTCTTGGGAACGAACTGATGGTGTCTTGAGAGTTAATTACAAAAGGCCACTTGCTGCCAGTGAGTTTCATTCAAATCTACGTGAATTGATGTAACCAATTTTTCTACCCACCAAACAATATAGAGAATAACATATAGAGAAAATATGTAAAAGCAAAATACATAATCCGTAAAATTATAATGGAGAATTTATTGTCTATCATCAGAAATCTAATATTCTACAAAGTCGTGATTGCTTAATAGTTTTACACTTATTAGAGCATTTTAGCTGACTTTTTCTTTGTACCTGGCTTCTATCATTTTTTAAAACTGAAATAGTAGGGGCTGTCTAAGAACTTTCATTAATACCGAAGATTTTGCTATGGAGATAATTTAACACCTACAGAAATAGAGAATTCTGTAATACTAATATAATATCAAGTAAATGAATTCTTTCAAGAAGTAGGAAATAATTTCAACATATTTACTTATTACCCTGGACTTGTTACACTGACGGGGTAAATACTTTACTTTGATTAACCCTAAAATCCCTAAATTTCAATGTCTTCACCATTTGTAGACCGAGGTATTTCTATCCTTTCATTAAACACCTTGAAAGGTAAGTTCAAACAAAAGTATAAAGGAATTTTAAAGGCAAAAGGGGGCTCCATGAAGAACAAAGAATTTTTCCTTAGAAGGCACGTATTAAACATTTGAAGCCCTTTGTTTGTTATTCAGTTATCTTTATTTCACTGAATGTAACATTTTGTCTTCCTCAATCGGTGTATTACTTTGCTAAATAGGAATTTCCAAAATAAGGAGATGATCTTCAAATCTGAGATCACTTTATTAAATACTCAATATACTCTATTTACTAAGTATCTTGTCAGACTCGAAACTGATGCTTTAACTGTAGTGAGAGATCGACAAGCCATAATACTACATGTAGGTTAATTTTGCAGTGTCACTATTTATCAAATAGACAAGAAATATTAAATTTTATTTCTGAATAGTTTTATCAAAACAGCAACTTTTTAACACGTTGAGTGCAACATCAGTCCCTGAGGACTGATAACAAACTTCCCTTGCGGGTGGTATCTATCCATGGGGACTGACAATAGGCTCTTGAAAGGAAAATTTACAGTCAAACTCCAGGTACTGACGCTGTCTAAACGAAATATCCGCTGTCAATATTTAGGGACTGACGCTGCCCAAACGAAAAAAAATCTACAATCAGTCCTCATAGTCAGACATCGTGCTAATTATAACATTCAAAATAGCTTCTTTCAATAATTTTTAAATATTTTTTATTTAAATGATTATATAAATTTATGAATTTGTTATGAAGACTATTTTATCATTTCTTAAAAGCCCTAAACTTTTGAAAAATGCCTTTTTATTTTTAGACTCTTTTCAGTAGTAAAGGTAAAAGTTGTGAAAGAGACACGAAGTGCGTTTATGTATCTTCCACAAAATTAAAATGTTTCTTTATAAGCTTTTAAATAATTTTTGTTATATAGGCGATGGGCAAGATATGTCCATTCCAGTGTCTATACCAGTTTCAGTTGTGGCAGCTATCGGCTCACTGAATAGCAAGAAAGAAGTGGCTTTCCATATGCATCATTACAACAAAGGTAAATAACCATGGCAATATCGATAAATGACTTATTTCTCTCTTTTCTTAATCCACGCCAGGGGGAGCAACTTACGGCCCTCGACTACCCTCCCTTGACACGTGCAAATAAATTTAATTCACTACGACTGTCGTTGGTGATAATGTCGTCAGAGATATGGAAAATGTAATGGTATTATTAGTAAAATAGTATTAACTTCTGCAGTATAATACAATAAACTGTAGAAAATTTTACAAATTTGTTCAAAAATTGAAAATTTTAAAGATTTTGAAGATTTAATAATCTTGAACTTTTTAATAATAATACTAATATGAGAGAACTGCTACCCCGATAAAATGCTACAGTGTTATATATAAAGCTTAAATCATTGTAATTTCTAAATCAAAATAAATTAGTCTCTAGAGAAATTCTGTAAATCTTTCAAACTCGTTGATCAAGAATACAAAAAAAAACTTTCCTCATTATTATCCGTTACTATCTCTTTAATACTTATATTTTTCAAAATATTATTCAGCATATATAAAAGTAATACTACCTAATTAGATTTTAAATACCAAAAAGTTTAACATGGATATTCATATCAAACCTACACATAATTAGTGACTTCAGTTAGGATTTTAAATAAAATCTTTATAAGAAATTAAAATAAAATACAAAATCAAAAAGTATTAACTGATGATTTAAATTTCAGCCCAGAATCAAATTTTTAGAAAAAAAAATGAATTATTTCAGTGAAAATAAAATTTTAGCTTCAATTATTCATGGTTATAACTGAAGGAAATATGAAATTCTAGATAAGAAGAAAAAGGAGTTGAAATAAATAAGATTAATAGATGGTTTTAAAAACTATAGAGTAACGTTCAGTAGTTTAGAACTATATAATTTTTTTCGAAAAACAAAATCTCAAATTACAGTTATTTTATGATAACAATTATATTTCTCATACAAATAGGACCAGAAATAATATAAGAAGTAGCATATTAAAGATCTTATGTCCAAAACTTTTAATTTAGGAGTCCTTTGAATTATTAGGAGAACTCTGATTTTATTAAACTGTGGCAGTATAATTTGTTTCTACTTAGATTCTATTTTTGTCTAACTAGCAAAGTCTAGAAAAATATTAGATATTTGATTGTCATCCAGAAATAAATATTACTAATATATCTGTTTTAAAACATTTATTCTAAACCTTGTTTAAAAAACGCAAATATGTATTCACCCGTTTACTTATTATACTACGGTAGAAATAAATACCTATCTTGTATTTTTTAATTACAAATATTTTTATAGTGATAGAAATAATATATAAACTAAATATGTCATTTATCCTACACTCTGATATTTTTAGATGCCAAAATGATCCATTTCGGCAGAGTGCCTCCTCAAGATCGATGCACACCTTTTCAGTTTTCTTCCACTACACCGATGCCCAAGCCTAAACCATGGGACCCTCTCACAATCTCTGGAATAACGACGTTTGTAGCCCAAATAGGTCCATCCGGGGGCGACAAAGGATACACTGCCATTACAGGTAAAATGCGTTGAAGCTAGAAATTGTTCTCGAAATTTCGTTTTTAAAGGTTTCAAATATGATAACAAAATATCGAGATTTCTTAAATAACTTTATTATTTGTATCTTTTTTTATTCTAACATTAAATTTTGAAAAGTATAGTTGTTGAAGTGGAAACAAACTGAGAGTGGTGATGAAAGGTCTCAAGAGGAACAAAAGTTTACAGGCTGTCTTACATTACTTAGACCGTGCTGTCGCAAACCATGTTTTCAAAGTAGTTGGTTGGTTTGGAGCGCAGTGGTTTACTTTTTCAGTTCAAGAGGATTAATGAGACCAAGACCTACTGCTTAAAGCTGATGATGAACAGATACGAGCAGCCATGCCAGCAGTGACTCATTCAGCCATCGTTTAGTATGTTGTCAGTGAAAAAAGCAGAAATAACAAGTTATGACAATAAATAGTATAAGTATCGATTAAAAAAGCTATAATCGATAGCTTGTTGACAATACAGCTGTGAAACGTAGTCTGTGAAAGAAGAAGATGAGAAAAGGGTCAAATAACATTACAGAGAATCTTCCAAATGGCAGATTTATAACCGGAAGCAATGGAAAAACAATTGTTTATCGCTCTCAGGAATATTGGGAATAACACTGATGTCTGCTGCAGATAATTACCATGTTTCAAGGACGCCTTAATTTTACTATAGACATTCTTTAAAGAATGATTTAAAATAGTCTTTGCAAGAAGAAACCCAAACGATTGAAGTCCGATAAATGTACAGCCGCTTTAAGTATATTGGGGCTATTTTTACGATTATCACGAAGTGATTTGCATATGCTAATTGACCATTCTTGTTTCTTTTTGATGCCTGCAACTACTCCTTAATTTGTTATGTTCTAAAAGAACATTTTGTATGTAATTAAGCTTCCAGAAAATTTTCTCCTTTTGGTTTCTTACTGTTCCGTATTTCAGGAATTCAGTCATGGGGTATCGCCTGGTGGATAAATGGTCTTCTGATCCCAGAAATCACTGTTCAGAGAGGAACTAATTACACTTTCATTGTAGAAGGCGGAAATAACCCTTCTAATTCAGCAACTTACCACCCTCTGTATATCACCAACAATCCGGAAGGTGGTGGTGGTCATTATCTAGATCACATCGGAAGTCCGGTAAGAATATTCATTTGATATTACAAGTTTTATCAATGTCATTTCTTTCAGTGAAAACTACCTTTAAGCTGAAAAAATATTTGAACAAAACCTTAATGGTATTTTAAGGTAACTTTAATTAACTGACACACATTGATTGTAAACATCATTCTTTGGTCTACTTTAATTGTTAGATTTACTATTAAACACTTAACTAACATCACAAATAGTCCCATGACTAAAAATTTACAGAAATTGTTATTTTTTCTGAAAAATGCTCAATTTATTTTTAATTTTCATTTAGATATTTGAGATTTTTACATTAAAATAAGAAACATGAGTAATGATTTTTTTTTCTTATTTTTTACAGAATCACACAGTATATGCAGGATTGTTCATTGATTCCAGTCAAAATATTATTCCTACCGGAAGTAAGTATATTAGTACTTTAAGCTGATTGATGTTGACAGTAGTCTAAATAATATACTATTACATATTAGAAGTACTATTTTATGAATTTTTTAACAAATACAATAACGATGAATTTATGCAAAAATCTTTGATTCTCTACCCTTTATCTTTGTAACAAAAATTAATGTGATTGAGTATTTATCATATCCAATTCATTTAGATCCATGTTAAACAGTGGAAAATTTCACGAGGGACAGTTTTCCTTTGAATATTTCTTTGAATAAACTTTACTCCTGTGTACTTGATCCATTTCTTAACTACGTCGTATAACATTGAACTTGTTGTTATCGTTTTTACTGGATGTAGGCATTGTTGAGCACCGCTAGAGTAAAAGTACGACTTTGCTCAAGTGGATGATAGTAATTTAGAAGAAGAAAACCCAAAGGCTTGGACTGCCACCTCCAGAATCATCGTTTGGGAATTTGGAGATCTTTTAGGCCACGAATCTATTTTACGTGCCCCAGCTGTCATTAATGGACACGGCAGATCATTGACTGGCTCGAGCCACAATCTAGCAACCCTCCTGATATGAGATCTCTGCCTTTACTGACTGAACTACCATGGCTCACAATGAACTTAAACTGGGTTTATTTAGTTTGGAGCACTATAGTCTTATTTAACACGTTGACTGCCAGACGCCAGACATAGTTTGCCCAAGGCGCCGACGTGAACTTTTTCATTGTACGATGCATATGCTGAAATATTGTTTGCAGCAGATAAAATGAGCTATAAAATCATGCTTGAAGCGGTTTTCGTGGTAGGGATAGCCGGTGACTCCCACGGTGCGGTAGGCAATAGTTTTACGATTTCCTCAACAATTGTGCTTCGATTACTAAGTGATTACTCTCATTCTTTAGCATTCACAGCAGCTAAAAAGAACTAGAACAAAGAATTTGACTAAAAAAAGGTGGCATATTGTTCCAATTACGTTGATTCACCTTTTCTTTGCCTTGAATGTTCCAATCTGACTCATCGCAATATGCACTGACAAAATGTATATTTTTCATGTACTGAAAAAATTATTTTTGTATGTTCTGTATTGCATGAATTTCTTCAAACTATTATAATAACAATGGTATTATTGAAAAATTTATCAGTATCCATATTTACTATAATTATGTACTTTTGTTATTTGCTGCGTCGCTGGTCACCAGTGGTCCCCACGGTGCTATAGCCAAGTCGAGTGCCGGCCACTGGTGACCCCAGTGGCAGTCAACGTGTTAATGCGTAAGACCTAATAAGATGGGGATTTACTTTTTAAGCCGATTACGATTGACTACAAACATTTATGTCAATAGAGAAGTTCAAGCCCACAGGCTCAAGCTCCGAAAAGCAGCTACCATCTGTTCGGTCACCATCTTACCTGTTAAAACTGGCACCATCCTATATATGTACTGGACACAATTAGTACTTAACATTAAAAATTAAGTCCCCGATTTCATTTTTGAAGAGATTATATTCTCAAACTTTTGCTTCACACTTTCGATGTTAAACGCTTTTTACGATTCAGTCTGTTATTCATATTTTTGGTGCAGGTGGTCGTTACTGCGAATGGAAGCATAAAACAATCGACAAATCTGAGGAGTCTGCTACATTCTGGGACTACAAAAGGACTTTGAAATTAGAGTGTGACGAGGGACGACCAGGAAGCTTTACGTGGATGCCAGATGAAGATACGCCAGATATAGTTTATTATCAGGTATAAATATATCTTCTTGCAGAAGTAATTAAATTAAATGTAGGAAATACAAATATATATATATATATATATATATATATATATATATATATATATATATATATATATATATATATATATATATATATATATATATATATATATATATATATATATATATATATATATATATATATATATATATATATATATACATGAATAATATAAATATATATGTACATCACCGGTGTACAACATAAAGGTATTACATGCCCCCAACATAGTTATTAACCCATTGACTTATAATGGTGTCTGGGAGACGTTAGTCTTCTCATGTGCCAAAGTAGACTTTAACGTCTCCGAGACGTCAATAGCTGTCTCCGACAGACGTCTTGCAGCATTATATTAAATTATAATTTTATACTGCTATTTAATTATTGTACATTTGCATCATATGTAAACCTCATTAAATGTTACATAGCAATGTAAATTTCAAAATAAAACGTTCTCTTTATCAACTTGCACAAAATTGTTCAAATGAGCCAGAAGTAAATAGTATTTTTCGGACACATCAGATTCTGTTTTACTTGTATGTCATGGGGTTAAGTAAATAATTAGTATAATGAATATAAGTTTATCACTGTCTATCGTGTGTAAATAAATGTGAAAATCATACATATTTGTAATATGTTCATTCTAAAATTTCAAAGTATGGTAATTTTCTTTTTTTCCATTGATGTTGCTTTTTGTCTGTACCTCCTCTAGTGCTTCACTCATCGTAATTTGGGATGGAAGATACGAGTTGTGGATTCAGATGGAAGCGAAGTTATGCATCACCATCATCACCATGAAGCCAATGTCCCGAATGGCCAACGACTTGAAGCGAACCTTCCAATGGGTCAACTAGATGAATCCGCCAAACCAAGTGTTGTCCCAAATTCTTCTCAAGCACTTCTTGCTAACTTCCTGGTCATTTTGCTCGCGCTTGTATCAAGAACATTTTCGACTTCATGAAATAGACTTTAAAACAGTCATTAAAAGCACCCTCAGATTTTGAAAGGTATAGGTGCGCCTCTTGAAACTCTGAACACCCATCTTGAGTTCAGAAAACTCTATTACGAAACGAATACATGAACTATACACCAAGAAAGGAGTAAAAAAACTTTTTTATCTCCAGTTTTCGATCATTGTCATTTGGAATCATTCCAAATTAATAGCAGTTATGTTTTGTACCTGTTTGAACAGAACTTAAACATCATCTGGAATATCCCTACATACATTCAAACATAAGAAAACGAACTTCTAGGAGAACATTTTCGTGGGAAAAGATAACAGAGCTATTTTAGTTATCTAGCACTCAAAAGATCTACGCTCTCCTCTGCTTAAAAATATTCTGGAAAAATGATTTCCTTTCTTAATGTTTTTCAGCTTTTGTCAGTGTCTGGCATTAGAGTCAAATTAACTTTATAGCTTATTCATGCATGTGATGCGATCTGTAGAACAATAATGTAAAAGCATTTATTGTTTTCTAAATGTTATCCCTCCAATCTAAAAAGATATTTAAGCTGCAATCTCACTAGACAGTTTGAAGTGCTTAATCATATGTGAATTGATCGAGTAAAATCTTATCAAGCTTTGAAGGGGAAATGTTATTTTTAGCATTAGCTAAATGACCCTTTAATAACACGTCCCATGTGCCAAATTTCACTTAGGACAGTGTTATTTTATACAACTGATATTATCTACAAACTAGTTTATATTTCATGCCTGCAAATATATAAAGAAATTGCCTACACTATGAAAACTAACAGAAGTTGTCATTCTCATTCCAAAAGAAAAGCTGGTAGTATTAGCTAAAAAGAAGTTTTTGTGGAGAAGAATTGATTATAACATGATATATACTAATAAAATATCTACCAATGCAGGAAAAAACCTGCTGACAAGTAAGTAAAAGCTACAGGTAGCTTTTTAATGTAGTTGTTGATTAGTATAATCTAGGATTAAAGGCGTTATGAAATTTTACATATGCGTTTGAAAAAACATTTTAAATCCGAATTAATATAAATATATACCTGGTTTCAGAAAGAACCCTAGGTATTCAATTCTAAAATATTTCTAGCTATTTCTTTTTACAAGAAACATAAATCAATTTACATTTTATGCCAAAGAGACAACTTTTTGAAGATCTTTGAATAATTAAAATTTTTAAAGCAAAATATAAAATGAGATTTAGAAATGTTTAATTATTTGTTATCTTTTAAACTATGAAATTTTGTGCACAGGCTTAAATGCTTGTCCTTTAGGGAAAATAAATTATACTTCGAACTGTTAACGGTTCAATAACAAGCAGGATGTAAGATAAAAAGAAGTCTTTTCAATGTACTTTTCTATGTAATATATTTCGTATGCTTCAAGTAAGAAAATAATTCCTTGTGCTCCCTTCCTTAAATTACTATCTCTCGTAAAAAAAAAGTACTCTGCATGAAAGAAAACTTAAAACTGTGTTTTACAACAATGTGTAAAGTTTGTGATCTTAAATAAAAGATTAAATGTGTTTATTCTCGATGTTTTAATACATGTCTTTATGTACAAAACATTAAATTTACAAAGTACAAGTGGTTATAAAAATAATACAAACACTCTATATTTATAAGGAATTCTTGACTAATATGACGTAGTAATGCCTTAATTGCAATACAGCTAGGATTCGTCGGAGAATTGAATCTCACAAATGTTGAATAGTATTAAAAGGATTATTGTACCATTCTACATGGAGATATTGGGAATGTTTCGGGGGAGATGCCGGTAGAATTTATTAATTCCAGATTAAACCCTCTAAAATGGGCCATAACAGTTTGATTATATTGGGTCTGAGAACTGTGCAGACAAAGGTATATGTTTCACTTCAACCTTTCAACCTCGTGTTCATCAAACCATGATTGGCCAAGTTCCGCTGCATGAATGTGAACCCTATCCTCCTGGATAATTCCATCTCTTTCAAGAAGAACAATTGGCATCATAGGTTGGACGTTGTCAGCAAAAACTTTTCTATACTTTATCCCAATGTCCTTCTTTCAGGGTTACAAGTGGGACAGTAGAAAACCACGACATGGTCGCCCATATCATGACAAATCCAAGTCCATGATGGATAGTTGGGTGGAAACAATCATGATAATGCACTTGTACAGGTGTTCTCCAAACTTGCATCCATCCTGTTCTGAAGAAAAGTAAGAAATATTATTCGTCTGACTATATAAATATCTTCCACTTATCAATAGACCAGGTTTTGTGGTTGTGGCACCACTATAAATAACGTTTGATTTAACATCTGTGAGAAGTGGCTTGGGAATTGTTGGTCTACCATAAATGTTTAGTTTATGAAGGTGCCTCACATTAATTACTGACACTGAAGTATTCCAGATGACTGAACTCTGCGGTCACTTTGGCTGCAGCTGTTTTCTCTTAAGGCATTACAATCCGCTTTAATAACTGTTGGTCTTTATCATTTAGTTTCTCCTTCCGTCCATTATTTTGCTCTACTGAGTTTATCTTGCCATGTTGTGTGTCCACTGGCATGTCTTTAGACACCATAACCTCGAGAAATACCTAAAAACTGTGATGTTCCTGTTACAGTTGCTCCAGCTAGTCAGGCTTTTACAATTTGACCTCTATGAATGTCTGTGAGATCTGACTATTATGCATCCTACAAAAATTCAAGAGATACACACCTTCTCTAAAGATACATCATATTTTCATGATATATGCTTAAATTTTAAAAATATATTAACTAGGTTTATATTTTAATAATCATGAAGCGCATTTTTATATGTCACTTTTATTCACCAATATTTTGATAACCACTGGTAGATAAATTCAAATAAAATTGCATTCTCGTAAATATAAATTTAGTTCTTGAGATATTAACTCTTCATTAGTGACCTATGGAAAAAGAAAATCCACCGCAAAATATGTCAACTCAGTTACTTTTATTTTATTCTACTTCAAATCTTTTTTCTTTTTCTAAAATTTTTTTAAATTAACTTTCTTTAATGAGGCGCCGAGAAGTAAAGAGATCTAACAAAATTAAATTTTGGAAGTAACTAAAAGTAAACATATAATGCATACTTCAACTAACGCAAACATATAAGAACTGATTACAAAAAAATATGGATATGATAAACTCCTGATAATTTTTATATAATCTGGACTTTGCACTGTTACTTACATATCTTTGCATTTCGCTGCTTTATTTTAATTTGATTAAATATCTCTTTAAGGATATCTCAGGATGTAGAAGTTTAATATAGATAAAAAAATAATGAAAAGAACACATGTATACGGAAATAATATTTTTATCCCTGCAAAGCAGATAAAAAAAGTCTAAATTTAAGAACTTTGAATTAAGTAATAAAAATAAAGGATTTGCAGTTGTGAAACTGACCTATTTTTTGAAGGTTACAAAACAATGTTTTTTAACATCTGAAATATTGATCATTTCAATTTTAAGGCCTTTTGTTTCATTGGGATTATACAGCATTTATTTTTCCTGGTGATTTAAATTATCCATAGTTTACGCTAACGGTTTCATTGTGTCATGCAAATTTTAAGCAATGACCCGAAGCAATGCAAATAAAAAATTTATTAGTTCCAAGTTTACATTGAATTCCAAGAAAAAACTGAAGGAAATACATTATAAAAATATTCTTATCCAGTAAACATTACTAATCCATCTAACAAAATTGGAGAATTTAGAGTTAAAGGCATTACTAAAATATCGATTCGATAACTCTAATCCACAGAGAAAACCTACACAAGAAAGAATGTATTGTAAAAGAAACATCAACAGAGGATGCAAATATCCTTATTCAAAAGGATAAATATCAGATTCTTTTTTTAAAAAATTTCAATACAGTACAGGCGACAATCTTACAGAAATTCTGCTCTCATTTTACAGTGCTTTAACACAAACAGTTATTGGAACAAATAAACAAAGTTACTCCTAAGAAACGAAGTGTTCCTATCCTTGTTGAAGGAATGATACATATTTTTCAACAAGGATCTAGTTCTGTTCATCTTCATACTCAGAAATGACGCCTTTCCATCAAGTGGTGCGTGGGAAACACTCAAAATCCACTTCAATAGTTCGTCCACAATAGCTCGAGGGGTCACATACATTGTTTTGTCAGTGGCTTAAAAAGAGAAAAAAATTAATGCATTAGATGTTAATAAAATGGTTTTATAACACGCTTTTATTTAACTTGTACTGTGTACCTTATTAGGCTTAAATATTGTAACCAGTTTTTCGCTGACATCCCTTCTCCGTTGAATTTTGCATACTAATGTATTCTCTATAATTTCAAATCAACCGTAAAAGTTTCATCATTTATATCTAAATTAATTTTAATTAACACAGATTTTCTTATCGTTGTTATACCCATTTACGCATGTGGTCAAGGCTGTAGCCAGAAACTATTTTCGGAGTGGGACCAAGGGGAAAGACTTTGTCTTTTGTGAATGAACTACATGTTGAGTAAGACTACATGTTTTCTTATATGTATACCCCTAATTAATACCATCACACAATGTAGTTTTAAAATAACAAAATGATTAAAAATGATACAATGAACAAACTTAAAGATTAGAATAAGTAATGAAGCATCTGCACAGTGAATTTAAAATTAAAATTAACATTAAAAACCATTTTTACATTTATTCTTTTAAATTTTTCTGTCAATTACCTATATACTAGAATATAGTCTAACGTAATAAGTTGAAGCTATTTTAAAAGATATAAATCTGTATTAAAATATTCACCATGGAGCACCTCAAACAGGAAGACGATATACAATAGATTACCGAAAATGATTTTGAGACGTATGACGGTAGGAAATGAGGGTAGATAAAAGCCTGTAATCCCGCAAGACATTTATGGCCGAAGCTGTCTCTTTCTGAGAACAATGTTATTTATGCACAGCTAGGCAGATGGCACACCCACACACGTGATCAATTTTCTTTCCACGAAACGGTCTTTTAGAATTTTGGAATTTCGGGGAGGGACCGGTCTCCTAAATCCCCTCCCTGGCCTACAGCCTTGCATGTGGTGGTAAAATGTTCGGCTTGCACCCTGGATGCTCGGGTTTGGTTCCAGGCAGGAGAATTCATTGTTTATAGATGCGTGCGGCTACGGTTTTCGACAAACAGCGTCAAATATATTTTAACCAGCAAAAAATATATTTCAACATGTAGATTTAAACGTTTAATTGTACAATTAGTTGTAGAATCAAAATTCATTTCACTTAAAGCCATTTAAAGGTTCTTTAATTGCGTAAGAACGTGTAGTTTAATATAAAATGAGAATTTAATATTTGTACTGAAGAAAACAATATATCAAATGTCGGTAAATACTGATCATAGTTTCTTCTTCTTCATCAGCGCTACAGCCTGGTACAGGCCAAGGCTTTCTTTGTCTGCTTCCTCCAAACGGCACGACTTTTTGCAAGGTTTCTCCATCTATTAATACCCAAGATCTCCAAATCTTTCTCCACACAATCCAACCACCTTGTTGCTGGTCTACATCTTCTTCTTGTACCCTCATCTTTGAAAAAGTTCATTTTTTAACTGGCTCCAAATCTGCTTGTCTAAAAACATGTCCCAGCCATCTAATTCTGTTGGATTTAATAACTTTCAAGATGTTAGGTTTTGTGTATTTAGTATATAATTCATGGATATATAAACCTCTCCATGTATTATTTTCCTTTACTGCTCCAAATATTGACCGAAGGATTTTTCTTTCAAAAATGAGTAGCCTATTTTCTTCTGTTTTGTTAATTGCCCATGTCTCACTGCCATATAAAATGATCGGTCTTATAAGGTTTTGTATAGGTTTATTTTTGTATTGATGCAGAGGAGTTTAGATTTTATTTGGCTCTTTAAACCAAAATAGCACATATTTGCCATCAAAATTCGGTTTCTAATTTCAATCTTTATCTCATTTCTACTGGTTATAAGTGTGCCCAAGTATTTAAACTGGGTGACTCCCTCAAAAATACAGTTTCCAATATTAAGCGATTGTACATCATGTATTTTAGGACTCACCACTTAAAACTTAGTTTTTTCCTCGTTTACTGCTAAGCCCACATCCCTAGTAGCATTCTCAAGAGCAATAAATGCCTCAACCACATCCTGTTTTCTTCGCCCAACAATATCAATATCATCTGCATAGATTTCTGCAGGATTGTGTCTCTAGTGTTGATAACTGAATCTCGTATAAATTTTTCAAGAGTTATACTAAATAAAATGCAAGACAGAGAGTCTCCCTGCCTAAGACTTCTCTCTGTATAGAAAACTTCAGATACCTCAGACATGAGCTTAATTCTACATCTTACACTTCGTAATGTCATTTTGACAAGATTGGTAAGCTTAGGTGGGATTCCAAAATCATACATAGCTTCAAACAGTTTATTCCTGTTCATACTATCGTATGCTGCTTTAAAATCGATAAACAGATGGTAAGTACCAATTCCATATTCCCTCTCCTTTTCCAGGATTTGTCTGATAGAGTGTATCTGGTCTGTTGTAGACTTCCCCTCCAGAAAGCCACATGATCATAGTTTAGCTTGCTTTTGTTTAACTAAAAAACTACCGGAATAAGTTATTTTAAATTCGAATTCAATTTTTCATTTCCATTGTTTCATAAAGTTAAATAGGGCCAAGCATTTTGGAAATCCATTTAAAATTGCTTATATTATTTTTACATGAAAGATATCTTCAGCAGGGTTATTACTTCTTATGAAGAATGCTTATATTTGTCCAAGCTATAACTAAATGCAAGAGATAGTTCTAAAATTTTATTTATTTTGACCTCTTGACTACTAAACTTAAATTACAAAGTTTTAACTACTAAATATTAGTATCCAAATCTTATAAAAGACATAGGATGGCAGAAAACTAGTCGACTTTTATCAATAAGGTCATTCAAGCTTTGGAGGAAAACAAAAGTCAATTTTTAACATTTGTGAATGTATTGTATGAAACAAAATTAACTATCTCTAGCTGTTTATTTCAATTAATTTTTGATTGGCTTGCAACTTGGTTGGTGATATTGAGAACACGCTGTAGGAATATACTGAGAAAGGCAGAAATCGGTTATGATTTAGAGGAGTGAAAAGGCTTACTTACGAAATCTGAAAGACTGCATAACAGCAATTAAAGGTTAAGCAACCTGATAGTTAGTAAATAAGTTAACAACTTTTTACGACCAGTTCACAATCATATTAGATTCAAACAGCAGTAGATGTATTAGTTAACACATTGTGTGCGGGTACATTCTGCAGCGGAATTGGGTGTTCTGCGAGAAAATTTAGTTATTCAGTTAAATCTCAATAGATCGAAAATTATTTAATTGTTTAACCAACTTTTTCTATTTTATATTGAAATGTATAAACATATATATAAATACAAATATATAAATAACAATCATAAGATTTTTGTAAACAAAAAAAAATATTTTAGTGGATAAATTTATAATAGTATCCTAAATATGAAAAATCAAATAGAAATAGTAGTATATAGTTTTAATTTTTTCCCGGTCTGTGGTTCCACATCGACTGATGTAAAAACTAGTTTTTATTTGTCTAAATTTTTCCAGAATCTAAGTAGTAGAAAAGAACATTCGGCTTCGTTTTCCTGTATATACCGTTATTTTTGTACCCACAAACAAACCATGTTGTTGCACTAACCCGTACTAGTACGTGACCGGCACTCAAATATCATCGTCAGAAAACGTACTAGTACGTGTCCCTCAAGTATCAATCGTCAGAAAACGTACTAGTATGTGTCTCGCATACAATGTGTTAGCATTTCAATCGGTCATAAAGGGCAAGTACCCTGAAACATTCAGTAAAAAAAAATATTTGATTCCTTAATCGTAAGAAATCTCTTACGATTAATTTGTATCAAACTTTGACAACATAATGGTAGCTATTTGCTAATTATGGTTATGAAATTTGCCTGTTCTGTTGAATTCAGTGATCTTAACTAAACTCTTTCAGTTTTAAGAAGACATACTATTATGTAGCCATCATTTGTATCTATTTTTAATGACAGTGTCACGCAGCAACGTGAAAGAAATAAATTGTTCCCATAACGACATATCTTTCTTGTGGATCTGCAAATTCAAATCACAAAGGCTACAGCAATTTTACAATTAACAATACCTAGATAGAATAAAAGTCATTTGTTTTATCTAAGGGTTTTTAAGCTGTAAATTACTAATCAGATTTGTCAGAGATAGAAGCTTAGATCATAAAACACCAGACTGGATATTGATATAGTAACTAGGTATCCCCTATATAGTAATAGCCTAAGTTATCTGTCCGTCTGTCCTCGAATTTATGAAGCGGTTGGACCTGGTTTGGTTTGGTTTGGTTTGGTTTGGAGCGCTACGGTCTATTGTTTCGCACACGAGGGCTAACCTGTTGGGCCTGAAATGGATAGAGGCATCCATTTTGGATTCTTGATGAGTTAGGGTTAGCAAAATTCAAAGCGAGTAAAGTTTATCTTTCGATTTATCGGTAGATAAATAATTTTGTTTCATAATATTAATTGTAATAAATAACAAAATATTAATTTTCTTTGATAATTTTGTTTCATAAACCTTTTCGATCGATCGATACGATTCTAAAATAAATTAGGGTACTTTACAATTCTGGAAAATTAAAAACTTTACTGCTCCCGTCATATAACGGGCTATATGCTAGTTATAAATAATGATCCCTAATTTTAGAGTGTAAAAGTGACATAAATAGAACCTAGTGACATAAATAGAATTTCTCAATCAATATACTGTAACAAGAGATCAATGGTGGCTTTGAATAATAATTTGGCGTCTTTTATGAATACCTAAAATTAACTTCACGTAATTTAAAGAAATTCATAAAGTGTTTAGTTCCAAGCAAATAACTTTGTTTGGAATATTTTACTTCCATGTATTTTTTCTCGGGTTAAGAGCCTTTTAACCTTACTGTCAAGAATATGCCTAACAAGTAGTAACAGATCCAATACTATATTCAGTGCTTTTACAAAAGTGACTTTACCCTATTATTCAAGAGCAATTGTTATCTTTTTTCAAGAGTAAATGTAGAGGCGATTAATAGTCGTATTCCCATATACCCAGACAACATTAAACTGGATGTTTTCTCTTGAAATATCAGGTGTTGCTGTTCAGGTATTGTTCCATTATACTGATTTAAAACTGGTAATGGCATTAAATCTACGTAAAATAACTTACCATTATCTGGAACTATGGTTTTCTTCAACTGATCGTTTGTAACACTTGAGCCGTCACTTTTCGTGCTGTTCAAAGAACTTGAATTTGTTGATTCATCTAGCACTAAATAAAAAATAGTGAGCACATTCATAAACGTTTTATGTGCAACCGATTTTACTGAAGAGAACAAAGTGTTTTGAAATGAATCCAAAGTTGTATTTGTTTCACTTTTCAATTTTTCCTCTTCGTTTATGGAACGCTTTGCAATTTGATTACCAGAAATTCTAGAATCGCTATCCAATATGTTTTCATCCTCTAAGAAATCTGGAATAACATTTTGTGCTTTCTCTAAAACAGGTACGCTTTCTTGGTTGGATTTCAGAAAATCTTTTAAAGTATCTGAAGTTTTCGAAATGTTTGAAGTTGTTGATTCATCTTTTAGAGAAATAGAACTAAAACTTTTTTCTTTGGCTTCAGAGGATGAATTTTCTGTTAAATTTTGATTGTCATTCGAATCTTCATCTTGCGACTTTCTATCTAATTGGGTAAATTCCCGACTTTCTAGGTTAGAAATAACATGATGAGGGCTGTTTGTAATTACTTCATTTGATAATAATTCTGTTGGTGTCGTTTCCTTGTAGGTTGAAGTTTTGTCATTTGCTGAAATTCCATTCCTGGAAGATTGTTCATTATCATGGTGTTCACTTTTATCTATATTTTTATCTTCGTTTATTCCGAGTCCTTCAGTAGATTTTTGCGGAAGCGTTACGTTTTCTATAAAGACTGACGCATTTTTTAATTCAACTCTTGTGGGAAGATCATTCTTAAAGAGAACAGAAGAAGTAGATTTGTTTTCTGAAACAGTCATCAACGAAGCCTCAGCAATAGTCGACGATACATTCATGGAAGAAGTTCCTGTAGAGATTGATCCATTTTTTGTTTCTAAGACGGTATCACTTAAGTCAAGAACTGTAGTGGACGATTCATTAAAGGAGGAGTTCGATGAAGAACCTTTATTATTTTCTGATGAAACCAGTAGGTTTTTATCATTAACCAAAGATGATTTCTTCTTAGTAAAGACTAACTGGGAAATCACCTCTTTCTCTGAAACCTTGTTGTCGGGATTGTAAAATTTTATTCTTCCGTCTAATTTCGGTTCAATATAAAACATCCTTCTCAAGTGCTCAACAATCAATAATGCATCAAATTGGCCTAGAAAGTTGAAATAAATTTTAATTCAGTCCAAAAAATATATTCTATCAAAATAATAAAGAAAGTAGGAATCTTACACCGCTTCATATTTTTCTACTGTACACTGTAACCAAACAAAATTATTATTGTATGAAATATTTCTCCATAATAATTCGGTTCTGATGGCATCTTTTTGATAGCAATGATTGAGTAACACAAAAAATGAACCAATGGTCTATATCTGGATGCATCCGGACAACTTTTTATAGTTAAAATGTTTAAAAAACTTTACTTTAGCATGTATACCCAATTAATTTAAAAAAATGTCATAAAACTACAATACTATGATACTTTTTACATTCTTGTTACAGGGAGTTTTTGAAACTGGTTGGATTAACTAGCTTGACTCATTGTTGTACCTTCATATTATTAACTCTTTATTATAAGTATATATGCTCATGAATCTGAACAATAATATAAACACGATAACATGTAAAATCAAGATTTCATGTTTTTCCGTAAAATATAAAAGTTAATTGTTATACTCGAACATATGTCTTTATAATGGAATCACAAGAATGTCCAATCGGGATTACCAAACTACGGATCGCGGACCAGCGCTAGCATGCCTAAACGTTCCATCCGGACAGCCACGAATAAAAAAAAATATATGACACTTATATACTATAATAAATTACAATAAGAAAAATACTTGTCTACAATTCAAGTGTAGTGTTAATCACTTTTGACTCTGGTTTAAGTGTATAAATGGTGGTTTCATTTTAAATTGGAAAACTTGGATACATGTGAGGACCAGGGTCCGATTAAGGCAAAGTTGGGCCCAGGGCCTGGTAGTCTTTCGGGCCCCCCTACCCTTCTTTCACAGCAAAAAAAAATAGTTTATAAAAGAGGATACAAATGAATATTTTTGGGGGAAAGTTTATATTATTTTTTTATGTTTACATACATTTGTTGTACAGTCCATGAAGTAAATAATGAGTAAAAAAGTGACTAGAGTGATGTAAATAAGTAAACTAGAGTGTGTTTTAGATAAAATTGTCAACTTTTTAACTGTTTTTATTTAATTTCGGAACAATGTTTCATAAAATATTGCTTGAAGAATTCAGAAAAAACATTTTCAAATTTTGTTAATTGAATTATTTAACATTTAATAATTAAGTACCAAATTTAGGGGGGCCTTAAAATTACGGGGTCCAGGTCCTAGGCCCAGTGGGCCCGTGTTTTAATCAGGACTTGGTGAGGACCTTTTTTAGTAGTTGTTAACTAAGAAAAATCAAAATAGAGAAATTAACAGCTCACAGTTGAGAGAATGTTAATTTTAAATTCCAAAAAGTGCCTTTCTCTTTCGGCCCAAGCTTTAATGGTATTAATTTCACATGGAAAAATGGCAGACAAATAGCACCGTTGGGAATAGTGGTGAAATTAAGAAAAAATAATGTTTATGGTGCTTGTTTGGGTTATTGTAAATATTCGTAAAGTATTTCAACCCCAAAATGTCTATTAAAAAAGTAAAATTGGTTCATGAGATTCGTGATCTTAAAAATTATAAATCTAGAAATCTTTTTATAGTTTATAAATTCTAGAATCAATTATATTGGTCCACTAAATTTTTTTCATTTGTTATCCAAGGTATGGGGAAGGAGAAGTTAAACAGGTTTTAGAAATTCTAATCAACGAGCACATTTTTAGTTTTATTTTTAAATACATCAGTTAGTTACCGAAATCCTGTGTATCTATCTCTTCAAAATCATGAAATCCATCTCGACCGTCACACAGGAAATTTGGCATTCCGATAACATATGTCTTGAACGGCTTCACAGAGAGATAACGGCTGTCATCTCCACAATCTCGGCAACGGATGGTCAAATTCCTAACTCGACTTCCAGGAATCTGGCTAAGATCATACTCCACCATTAAACCTGTAGTAATTGTATACACTGTTAGCATATTAAGGATATCAAAGATCAAATACTTGATTTAAAACAATTTAGATAAAATGGAAGCAGTAGTTAAGTTTCAAAATAAAAACCTGAGACTAGATTTTCCAGTAAGAATACTCGTAAATCTTATCTACCTTTAACAACATGAAGCTTATTAATCAGAGTTTCTCAAACTTCAAATCAGAAATTTTAGTACTAATATCATTTTTAATTTAAATATCATTTAAAATTACCTAATCCGGTTTTAAAACAGCGGGAAAAAAACAAAATAACTGACAGTGGAAATGGCTAATGGGGACATTAGCAAACATATTCAGATATTTCTGCAACACTTTATCTCTTTACACTGCAAAGGTTTGAAAGACTTATTAAGCGGTACAAGGGACATTGAATCTATTTTTTAATTTTTAACGATATTCTTATGAGAATACATATTGTTGTTAAATAAAATATAACTTGAAAATAATTTTTGATTACAATACGAGACTATTTGATAAATATTGATAATTTAGCATTTTTTTATAAAAAATTAAAAAATGCTAAATAATTTTAAAATTATGTAAAATACAAAAATATATCTTTTTGTCAGTGTCATCACTTTTTGCAACTTCAATAGACTATAAGGGGCAAATGATAAGCATTTTTAAAGATTGTCTCTCAGAAGTTACTTCTATTCTTTAACCCAGTGATCTTTAAACTGTCATCCACGGAGCCCTCGGGTTCGCGAATCAGAATAAAAATTCGAGGGGAAGATTATAAAATGCCCAAAAACAATTGATATTATCAAGCAGTTTTAAACAGTTTAAGGACATTTGAAATATCATGACTATAAGTGGCAAATGATAAGCATTTTTAAGCGTTGTCTCTTAGAAGTTACTTCTTTCTTTAACCCCAGTGATCTTTAAACTGTCATCCATGGAATCCTCGGGTTCACGAATCAGAATAAAAATTCGAGGGGAAGATTATAAAACGCCCAAAAAGCAATTTATATTATCAAGCAGTTTTAAACAGTTCAAGGACATTTGAAACAACGTATTTAAACGAAAAATATATTTCAACACATGTCGCAACAAAAAGGAAAATAGAAATAAGCTGAATGCATAATACAAAAAGTGATATTGATGATAACATCAATAGATATAGACACTTCAACTGTTTGCATGAAAAAATGCAATCCATCCTAATCACGAAATATAAGGTAGGGGTAATTGACACCTGATGCACTAGTTAATACTATTATGAATAAATTATACTAATTTTATGTTAACAATTTATAATAAAAAGTAATTTTTTAAAAATGCAATAATTGGTAACTACTTATGCAAATAATTCCATCATTGACTTTGTTTACCAAACTTACCAGCAATTTGCAAAAAAGCTCCCGGTGGTGTTACTCCCCTTACGTCATAATGTCTCACAGAGTGTTCCATCATGTTTAGGAGATGTTGTCCTGACATATACACTCTTCTTATAAATTCACCCAGACGCACGGATTTCACAATGTGCTGAAGAGTTATGGGACCTGAAAAAAAAAGATATTTTCCATTATCATGAACATTGGTATACCATTTTCCGTCCTCATTTGCCCTTCCAAGAATATAATTTGTATATAATACGACACAAACATTTATCCTGCATTTTTTTTGAATAAAAAATCTGTACCACATTCGTACCATTACAAAAATATCTCTCAAAAAACTCAGTCAGACAAGGAGCGAATGGGTAGAAAATCTTGACAATTTTTTGATAAATCTTTAACTTGTATAAATTGCAAAAGTTTATTAGGGGGGGGGGTACTTTCGCTGTCGCAGTTTTAATTTCTATTTGTGAGTATCATTTGTGAGGTGTGAGTACTCTGTTGTATATTGACCTATCTTGTAGTTTAAAAGTAAAAGTTTGTTTCAGCAATATACAACAAACACACTAAAGGAATATGGCATCACTGAACTCGTTTGTAAGCTGTAAGTTAATTCCATCTGTTGAGAAAACCGAGTAAGAAAGAATATTCCCTGATCATTTTAGTGATAAAAACTCATAAAAATCATATTATGCTTATTTTTATAGTTCTTTTATTTTAATAAGAAGAATACAAAATATTTAACTTTAAAAAAATATTGTCTTTTCGATGTCTAAATTTTAAATGGATTTTCCTTTTCTCGGGCCAAAAAAGGTTATTTTAAAGCTTTAAAAAAATCGATTATGTGTCTTGGAATTTTTTTAAATATTTATCTAAAAAGAAATTATCGGAGCTTTAAAATGACACATAGATCGGGGACATACGATCAGTCTTTTGACATCTAAAGAGAAAGATACCGTGAAAAATCAATTAAACATTAAACAAACAAAAATACTAATTCAAATTTCTAAAAACGAGTTTCTAGAAGTTTCGAACAGTGCTACGAAGAATCACAAACTTTTCCCAATCACTTTTAAGTTTCATACATGTGGGTCGCTCTGTTTCTGCCCAATCGTGTGTACATACATCCACCCTAAGCGTTTCATGTATTATTAGATACTAGCTGCAAGTACCCGGCTTTGCCCGGGTTTGAAATAAGGTTTGCTGTAGAAGCGTACAAAACTGTTTAATTGCATGCAATAAAAGGGTCCATTTTTCTTAAAGCAATGTGATAGATAACATTTTTGACAGTTCCATTTGGAGTGTGTACAAAATGATTTTCCTCTTTGCCCACTCTGGGGCAGGCCACTTACAACTGCCCATGAGAAAAGCATGGTGTCTGCAAGTCTATACCAGCAATCCCAAGAGACTGGCCCTGTGACTTGTTGATTATCATGGCAAAGCACAGTTTCAAAGGGAACTGTATTCTCTTAAATTGTATGGTGTTGTCTGAGGGAATGATAGGTATTCTTGGAATGAGGACATCCTCACCCTCACCACACTACGTGAGTACTGTGGCTTGAATGGCATGTTGCATCAGCTTTTTCACAATTAAACTTTTGCCAGTGCACAACCTGAGAGCATCAATATTTAGGATCACCATTATTGGAGCACCAACTTTCAGAATCAAGTTGTTTGCTTGCCAATCATGATTATGTACGTGTACAAAATTTCACGTCATTTGGTTGTCTGGATCTTGAGTTATAAGGGAACAGACAAACAGACAACAAATGCGTCTTATATATATAGAGAGAGATAGATAGATAGATAGATAGATATAGATATATGTATATATAGATATAGATATATAAATATATATATATAGATAGATAGATAGATAGATAGATAGACAGATAGATATATATATATATAGATAGATAGATAGATAGATATAGATATAGATATATATATATAGACAGATAGATAGATAGATAGATAGATATAAATATATAGATAGATAGATAGATAAATATATAGATAGATAGATAGATAGAATAGATATAGATATATAGATATATAGATATATAGATATATATATAGATATATATATATATAGATATATATATATAGATATATATATATATAGAAATAGATATATATATATAGAAATAGATATAGATAGATAGATAGATAGATAGATATAGATAGATAGATAGATAGATAGATATAGAGAGATAGATAGATAGATAGATAGATAGATAGATAGATAGATATAGATAGATAGATAGATAGATACATCCTCATCATCTCAACATCACCACAAAAACATACAAAATCACTCTCAATTTTTTTTTGGTTCATTGTCACACGGCTCAGAACAACAGGCACATGAAGCACTACTTTTAACTGGAGGAAGCCAGAGTAAGGTTGGGATGGAACGAAACCTGTTTAAGAACCCTCCCCATGTAATTTTGTGTACGTATACCAAATTTCACGTTATTTGGTGGTCTGGATCTTGAGTTATAAGGGAGCAGACAAACAGACAACAAATGCGTCTTATATAGAGAGATATAATCCTAACAATAAAACGGACCTGGTTCAATGGAACTCATTATGGGGCCGGAATTTAAGACAACAGCATCGATAGGTCCCCAGTGTTCCGTCTCGTACCGGTGTTCCGAATTATTCCGGTAATGAAAAGTGAACTCATGCAGGATAGCGTCAGCGAGGAAGTTCCCCAGAGAGCACTCCTCCATCCGGCACGTTCGACGATTGCCATCCAGAGGTTTCAAAGCTTCCCCAAGAACTTCATCACGGTGCGGAAGCCTACTGTGCTCTGTGATGTTTTCCTGGGCTGCTTTGGCAAATTTCAGGAACTCCAGAGTCTCGTTATCTGTAATGGAAGCACTATAAGTAACATGTAATAATATTTTGCATGTTGCCCAGATTAATCTCTCGACAAATGTAACAGCGAATATAAATTTGATTTCTCTTTAAGAACTAAGTGCCCAATGCGTACAAAGAAAAATGGGAAATGGCATAAATTTTCCAATGAGGTATTTAAAAAATAATTTATATCTCAAATCATAAGTTTACTATAAAAAATATTTCAAGATTCATATTTTTTTAAAGCATGAAGAAATGTAAGAACACACTTATTAAATAACCCCTTCCGGTATGATTTAATAATGAAAAACTGTGTATGAAATAACCATTTAATTTTTATTTAAAAAACTTGTTTCATTTTACAATTCTTACATATTTTTAATTAAAATCCACTTTTTACATAGTGTTAAATAATATCAGACACAGTAAAATTAAGAAAATATCAAAGCAAAACATTAATAAGGTATACAGATAATAGTCTTCAAGCTAGTGGTACTTTTCAAAACAAAGTACAAAGGAATTCTTAATTGTTTACACCGCCAAGTAGTCTCACTTTTAATTTGATTCTTGTAACACACACGACATTTCTTAGTAGGTTTTCTTTTATTCTGACTCATTAATTTGGCAATGACTTGTACCAAGAAATTCTAAGTAAACAATATGCAATAGTGACTTGTGATTTTCACAAGTGATAAAAGTGTTGCCAAATTCAGTACACTAGAAATTTTAAACTAAATTATCATATTTAACAGTAACTTTAATCACATGACGAGTGTAGCTCGTCATTGTGCGGTATGGAATGAAAAACTAATGACGAGCTAGACTTGTCATTTTACCGGAAGGGTTAATGGGGAATACAATTAGCGACAAATAACTTTCAAGTGAAAAAGTTAATTAAAATTAGATAAAAATGATAAATTAATCCTATTTAAAAATAAGCAGAAATGCCAGAAGAGTGAAAGAAGATTAAACCATATTAACGAATAAAGAAAAGGAAATAAGTAAAGTAATGAAGATTTGATTATATTTGGAAAGAGTCAAATTTTACCTTATAAAATTTTTCTTAACTTATAACTCATGAAATTTTTTTAAATGAAATTTATAAAATTTTCCTTATGAACTTTTGAAATGTTTCTGATACTTCTTTTCAAAGCAAAGAAAAGTGCTTATAAACAAATATATAAATTTAGATATAAGTAACAATAAATAATCGATCTGATATATTCAGTGTTCCTCAAAAGTAACGTAAAAGGAATTACTTGATATTTAAAGTGTTTTTGCTCGTGTTAATAACAAAATGTAGACTATATTTACTCAAAGCTTAAATTTAGGCTTCGTTATCCTTGGTTTGTTGTAATTACTCGTAATATACTGAGAAAAATAAACTATCGTTTTGTATAAATCATTAGTAAAGCAAGTGATGTAGAAAGAAAACCCGTTAATGAGTTTAATAATCCTTTTCCACTGATAATGTTGTAACATTAACATTTTTGTCACCTTTTTTTTCCTTCCGTTGAAGGTGAGACAAATAAACGGATGTTCAGTAAATAAAATGCCATTTAGAGAATGTTAAGGCAATAATTATTCTAAAGAAACAGATGGTAAATGAATTAATTTTAAAAAAATAACACATCTTAATGCGTTCAGTAATTTTAGCGTCATGCGCGAATAGACACGAACCAAGTCAACAAAAAGTACAAAATCGACTCTCGTATACCTTGGCATTATTTTGACGACCATTTCAAAGCGTCGCCAAAAAATTGCCAACCTGAAAAATCGCTAAAGGATTAACAATAAAAAAAAATTACAAGAATACTTCTTTTAGTGAGACTTCACTTAGTATGGACCCCGCTATAGTAAGGTTTGGTTTGAAACGCTCCTGTCTATGTTTTTGCAACACAAAAGCAAATGAAAGAGACCTACTGCTTAACCCTTAATTTGACAAGATGTTTTTTCAAATATTTTTTAATTTTAATTTCTGTAATTTTTCCATGTCTGTATAGACATTAGGATCTCTGTAAAATAAACAAAAACAATATCATTTTCCGTTTTTGAGATAATTAATGTCCGCTGTGGTGAACACTGGCAATTATGTTATATAGTAGTTATAAATATACATGTCTGGTGTAGAGGACTTGGCCTAATTAAGGGTTAAAGCTGATTCCGAATAACCATGCTAAAGTGGAATTCGAACTTACGAACTCCAGTACTGAAGATCGGCATCCTAACCTTTCAGCCATCGTTCGGCACCGTTATAGTAAGGTTAGTAATTATAATGATAAATTCCGATTAGAACTGATTGATTCAATAGTATGTAGCTTGGAGAGATGCTTTGATCATCAAATGGATAAAATCTCAACAGATGTAAAACTTAAGACATGATTTAAACTTCTGTTGAATAAATGCTGCCTGCGTTATTGAGTGCATTCAAACAGATTATCAGTCTTTTGATGACGAATGTCTCATCAACATAAAAGAATGGGTACATAAAAAAGAGAAATTGCAGGAAATGTGCAAACAGAAAGAAATTCGCATTGAATAATGTAGTAGAATTATTCATCGTCTTTGAAAGAGCATGTAAATTGGTTGAACAAATTCGTCTAAGTGAAAAATACAGCCTTGAAACAAGTCGGACATCAGAAAAGGGTATTATGTGTTGCATGAAGACGGAGACAAAAAAGGAGGAGGAGAAATGGAGAGAAAAAGCTTTGACTAATTTTCTAGTAAAAAAAAAAAAGTTTTCTTTACCTTTTTGTAAAAATTAAACAGCAAAGTTTTTTTTTTCAATTTTTTTTCACACTTTTATTAATTTTCAGTAATTTTATTTAAATATACAATTATTCTTATTTACACAAAATTTGATAGGAAGGGATTACTTATTTTCCTATAGAACTAATGTTTCACTCAGTGCACATTCATTTAATACGGAACTTTAGAGTAAACGATCAACAGTACTAAATGAAATATTCATGTAAGTCACATGTCGAGAAAAAGGATAGCCTGAGTAGATCACAAAATTATTACAAAGAATTTTTTTAAATGCCATATATTAATGTACATTCAGTATGTTTATGTAATACGTGGACAGACTTGAACAAATTTGTTTTATTTATATAAGTTGGTATGTGAGGATATGCACATGATAAAGATATATTCAAACGTAATTGCTTCTAAAATTGAAATATCAAAAACAAAAGCATTACAAATAATTATAAAAACAATAAATTAAACTAAATTATCTGTTAAAAATGAAACAAAATACTACTACCTTACAAGAAAAGTTATAACGGTTAACCTAATAAGATGTGCAATAAAGTGGTGAATAATTAAGTGTTTACTGTAATTATTTTTTTAGAACAGATTCAAGTACGGGCAGAAATTAAGCTTAAAAAAGATGTTTATCATTTAATGCTGTTGTAAGCTCTACTTAGAAATTAAACTTGGTGTCTACAAATTTACGTTGTTGTAACACCTTGTAAATAATTAGTTTAGTACTGAAATAATAAGATAAAAACTAAAATGACTTTCCTTGGGGTATTCGGTTATCCAACAGAACTGGCTCCCCGCTTTCATGAATAATCTTCCCTTGATCATCAAAGGTTGCTCGAAGAACACCAACGTACATCCCATGTTGAGGAATATGTAATACCAGAGTTCTGTTCACAAGATTTGTATCATTTTCGAACTCCGTCTTATGGTGATGAACTCGAGGGTAGTTACCGTGGATATTGCCAACTTTTTCGGATTCATCTGCATCTGATGAAGATATGTTTCTTATGTATTTCATGAATTTTGCATAATCCCTCATTTCATTAGAGATAAAAAGTGGTGAAATATAAAAAATACAGTATTTAAAATTAATTTTTAAATTTATTTAAAATAATTTATTTATTTTAATTAATTTTTAAACATAGTTTTAAAAAGCATTTTCTAGGAAACAATGCTTTTTAAATCCATGTTCCATGCACAATATCAAAGACTAAGAGTCAGAGTTCCTGGGGACTAGTTGATCTGAACAACGGAAAATTCCAACATTTTTAGAACAAAATTTGTACTTATTTTTATTGCTACTGCTTATAAACAGTTTGTAGCAAATTCATCAAAGTTATAAAGACACTATAGATTCTATAGAAAAAGAAAAGAACTTCCGGTGATGGAAAGCAAGAGAGAGGTTCAACTCTAGGAAAAGATGAATGAAGTACCAAAGAAACTGAACGCTGCCATCTCTAAATCCATTTTCAAAAGCAATAAAAATTTTAAACTGCTGATATATACATTCACATCATTAAATCTAAGAGTTTATATATAAAGAAATATGCAACACGGATATTCCGTAGGCACGTTAAGAATGAGTACAGTGTTCCCTTGCCACTTCGCGCTTATGTTTTGCAGCCAGTGCTTCGCGGGTTTTTACAAAATATTTATCAAAAAATAAAAAGGAAAAAATACAGCCATGTAGGCAGCCACATTGCAGAAAGGAGCGTTGTTTCATGTTGATGCCCGAGAAGGATCCCTGCATGTCAAACAAAGATAACTTAACTCAAAGTACGTACCACGAGCTCTCATAAAGGAGCTTGATTAGTTTCCGGTGCGACATCGACCAATGAGAGAAAAAACAAAGACAACTACCTATTAACATGTTTCTCTCCAAGTTAAAGCCCCCGGCTCTAATGTCAGTGCCTCCAACAGAAGATTCTCAGAGTGAGTCTAAAGCTTCTAAGAGTCAAGTGAGAACCTCTCCTTTGCCATCAACACAAGACTCTTCGTCCCTCTCAAAAAGCAATGTTGATTAATGTTTATTACTGTATAAGGTTTTGTAATTAACCTTATTAATTAGCACTGACACGTTTAAGTAAATACATATACTATTGTAATTTTTGTTTTAAATGTGTAAAGTATAAATACTGATTACATATATAAAACATTCGTATACCCGCATACACGAAAATTCCTAGGGACAAATCCTGCTTCGCGGTTTTTCAGCTTTCGCGGAAGGTTCTGGTCACCATTAACAGCGAAAAACGAGGGATAATTGTACTTTCAAATTATAGTATTCATTAGAGGAACTGCAATCATGTCTACTGCATTGTCTGCAACATATGAATGTGTAAAAGATAAATCAAGTAAATATGAAAGATCTAGTAAGTGCTACTGATGCTTTCTTGAATCCTATTCTAAAGAATTAAGACATTAGTAAAGAATTTAGAAATCTAGAACATACTTTCACAACTATTATCGATCATTTTCATCAATATATAAAGCAGTATTGATTCTTCTGGAAAATCCCAGTAGTCCTATGAAAGACTGAAATTCTGATAGCTATGTATTTTACAAAAAAATATTTTCAGATGGACTGTAAAAATCTATACTCTCAACAATCTGATTTATAAAATGTACCTTATTTTGTAAATTACTTTGATTTTGTAAATTATTTTGCTTTTTGAAATAAGTCTATTGTTCTCCTTACTTTTTTTTTTGTTTGGACATACTTTGTAAAGCATCTTGAATAATTCGAAGTTGAAAGGAATAAACTTAAATGGCACAGTTAAATTTTCGATTTACCTTAAAAAACCAATTTTTTAACATCAATAGCAGGAAACAATCACTTTTTTAAATATAATAACAAATAAAACTGCATGCTATATGCTAGTTACACTTTGCTTCGTTTGAAGAGTCAAAACTTTAATCTAATTTCTCTAACTGAATGGATGATAGATGAATCATAACTTCAGTCGAAAGAAATGCAATAAACTATCATCGGTTTTAGTAAACTAATATTGTTTGCATAGACACGGTATGAACGTCAATTGTCGAAGTCTGTCATAACTAGACTTACCATGACCGGGATCAAACAGCATAATATCAGAATCACCACCAATTACAACATCCAGCCCTTCCACTTCTTTTGCTATCTCTAAGTCTGTGTAGTATCCAGCATGACCTAGAGCAATTATTTTGTCAATACCCTCGTTCTCCAGACGTTGGACCTCTTCCTTGAGGGCAGGTATTTCTGGCAGGAATTTCACACTTACAGCTAGTAAAAATATGGATTAAAGGAATGTATGGTCATATATTTATTTCTGTATTACATTGCTTTTTCTTCTTAAATATTTCTTATGAGAGAAAATTTTAAAAAATCAAACAATCAAGTTATTTATTACCATTCTTAGTTTTATTTTGAGCATGTCTGTGTATGTAACCAACGATGCCAATTTTTTTACCGCTCATTTCAATGACAGCACTTTTGTTCACACGACTGTAGAGGAAAGTTGTCTCTCTCGCCCACATGTTGGCACATAATACAGGAAATTTCATAGCATACAAGAAAGCAGATAATTCATAAATGCCACCGTCAAAATCGTGGTTTGAAAGACTCTATAAAAAATAAATAAAGCAATAAATCCTGCTTTAAGATTTATTCTGTACAATGGATGGTCAAAATATTAGTGATATAACTCGGAATTTTGCATTTTTCCGTTTAACTAAATAAAAAAAAATAGTGAGTTTTAAGTTGCATAATTTTTTTTTATTTATAAGGGTGTGTTATTGAGATTAAACAAATAACAATCTAAGTAGGCAAAACAATTTTTTTTCGTGAAAGTAATATATCCATTAACACAAATCTAATACAAATGACCATAGTATTTAATAGCGTAACTTTTACTGCGACTAGAGCTTCTATGCATTGGGTCACTTTCTCTTATGGGAACATTTGTATTTTATCGAAGTTCAGTTTGGTGACGCCATGCTCTGATTGGAGTTTTAATCAAGTAATACGTGAGGGGTGTAAGTGACGTGCCCGTCTCAGTAGAATCTGAGGGTTTGGGGAGGACAATAGGGAATTCTCCTTCAACTTGATTAACTAATGGAAGAATAATCAGTTTTCCGGTAATGGTCTATTATGACAACTTTGCGATGTTTCAAACAAAGTGATTGTGTTGGAGGAAGGCGATTGTTGACTGACTGTCGGGAAAATTCAATATGAAGATTGTTTTTCAGCGACAGCCAACGCTCAACTATACCCCAAGGACGAAGGTCAAAGGAAGGGGAAGTTATAGAACCCCTCGTAAAGAGGTTTTCTGGTGAGGGGAGAAGATGGGAAGGAGATACGGTTGGACTCTTCAACTAGAGAGTCATGTTTTTTAGCGTAATCGTCTGACTGAGGTGGCGAAGAAATTTTAGGAACTTTGTTTCCCTTCGATTGATATTGTTTAAATCATTTTTCTGTTTTATATACAAACTTCTATCATCCATTGGACTCAAACTGCATTAAGCAGGCAGATTGAGGTGTGCGAAGGATATAAATTAACATTCAACCTCTCGGTGTTACAGTGGGGATCACTTTCTTGGCTTTGCCTGTTTAGTGAACTCCCACAGGTTCTCTTTGGCATTGTCGTCATGTGAGTTCCCAGGCTAAAGGCAAAGAGGGTAGTTCTTTTTGCAATCAGAAATATAATAACACATCTAGCTTTGTGATACTGGGCCAAATTGTCCATAAAATTGTACTCTTCCTCACCACGGATCCATTATTTTGATTTGAGACAGTAGTCGAGTTTCTACTACTAGAACGTACTGATCTAGCCTCGTGGTTCTTTCCACGATGTATAGGTTTTTCATACCTTTTAACCAGATCACAAACCCACTGTGACGCTAACCAAATGTTTAACCTTCTCCACAAGACGGTCTTGATGGGACTAATACGCACGGAGACCTTAGAAGAATGAACTTTTCTCGACCCAAAATATGAAATTTGGATTAACCGTAGAAGCATACCTGTAAATTTTACAATAATAATAATAATAACAATAATAAGAATAGATCATTATTTACGAACAACACTATTTTATAAAGATCTATGTACTCAACACTAATCTGCAGCAGTCATAATCCAGTATTTTCTGACCCATTACAATCTCTTCTTCTTCATGGCTAGGGTGAAAAGTGAGTTTCTGATATCCCGACGACTAATCTGCCCATTGTGTTTGTGTATATTGGAAGAGACTAGTTTATTTAAATTTAATCTGGAAGAGGGAGAAGGCAATTGCTTCCGTGGCAACAGATATGTGCACAATATTACAGGAAGAGACGAGAAATGGTGTTGGAATATGCAAGACACTGGGAATTGCCCGAACTTAAGGTATACCTGTCTGCACGAATCGCAAAATTTTATGAAAACTTTTACATCCGTTCACAGTTATACATGCTCAGGAGTTGCTTCTTGATTACGTAAAAACTTCAGCCGAAAATTTCGTGCTTGAATGAAAATGGTTATTGCATGCTCATAGAACATTTTGGGGACATGAATTCTATTTTCGTCTGTAAGGGGCTGTCAATACACGAAATTGCAGAACATGGGCAACACAGAATTTGTTCTAAATGCTCCTATTGCCTCGTCATTCACCCTTTCTTCTTTCTTTATTTTGTTTTTACTCCGTGTAGCACTGCTGTCTTAGTAGATGGACTTTGAGCAAAGAAGGTCCCAACAGTAATCAACTTTATAATTTTACATTTTATGATAAATGCAGCTCCACTTTTTAAAATTTTTTTCATCAGATAAACTCTCATTGTTTCAAGTATATTCAAATTAAACTTTAGCTCATTCTGACCAATTGTTCTTTACTTGCAGTTTCTTGAAAGAATAAATTTGCTTACAACACATATATAGGTGTGAATTTCGGATATTTATTAAAACAGTATAATAGAATTAAAATCTCAGTAATTCTAAAAACATTTTAGAAGCATAAATGTTATGCATAACTAATAATTTCTCACTGTCGTACGTCTAATATATATATATATATATATATACGTATATATATGTATATATATATATATATATATATACATATACATACATATATATATACGTATATATATACGTATATATATATATATATATATATATATATATATATATATATATTGCCGCATAAAGTAACTTAGCCAACTAGCTAAGTGGCCGAATGGTCAAAGCACGCGATCCAGACCCGGAGATTGTGGGTTCGATGCTTGACATGGCAGTTTATCCAAAGTACGGATTTTTAATTTAAAAATATTGTTTATTGTTTCCTTATGTTCTTGAATATTCTAGATCTTTCTTTAATATGTAAATTAGTTATTTCTCGAATGTTCTGTTCGGGTATAAAAGCTGATACCCACTAGTTGTAGGCAACTTCTCGGTCTTGTAAAGTTGCGAGTTGCTACTTAGCTTCAATAAATTCTTCTGTTACGTTAAACGGTGTGTTCATTCGAATCTTCGTGACAAATTTGGTGGAGGCGCCGGGTAACGATTTCGCCATTGTGGATAATTCTGACAGTGTTCGCAGAAGTCTCCGTTTAAGAGGATTACCTCCGGAATTTGGCCTTTACATCCCAGAAAAAAGAAAGAAGCAGATAATGCCCGAAGATACAAAGCCTGTCTTGGTAACTCCTACCTACTCGCCTATAAGGAACCCCTCAACCTTCCGTGGGGAGCCTGGAGACGACCCTCGGAAATGGCTTGCGGAATACGATCGGGTGGCCAAGTTCAACAATTGGGATGAAATGATGTGTCTCGCAAATGTCTATTTTTTCCTAGACGGTACGGCCAAGCAATGGTACCTAAATAATGAAGATATCTTGGACTCCTGGGACGCATTCAAAAAGGGTTTAAATGAACTTTTGGGCGATCGCCACAGGTACACTAAAAAGGCCGAAGAGCAACTGAAATGTAGGGCTCAAAGGGCCGGAGAGAGTACGCAGTCCTACATTCAGAGTGTATTAGGGATTTGTCAAGAAGTCAATCCTTCAATGTCCGACGACGAGAAAGTGTCTCACTTAATGAAAGGCGTTGCCGAAGATATGTACCAAGTGCTCCTAATGAAAGATGTGAAGACTACGGCTGACTTCATCAAGTGGTGTAACTACATTGAAGACATGAGGCAAAAAAGAATTGGCCGAAAATTTGAGCGACTACCAAACGTCGTACCAGTTGCAGCCATGGAGGACGAGACCGATTTAGTATCTCTTATCCGTAGAATTGTACGCGAAGAGATTAATCGAGTAGTAAATCAAGTAGACGAGTTGCCGGACCCCTATTCCCAGCCGCTACAGACCGTCATCCAAGACGAAGTCGAAAAAGCTTTGGCACCAGTGGTCGCAAAGTCTGCAGACGCCCAACGACGTCCCACGTATGCAGCCGCTGTAACGAGGAAAGCCAGAAGTCCTGTCCAGAGATCAGTACCCCAGCCCAGGAAAACGGACCTATGGAGAACGACCGACAACAGGCCAGTGTGTTTCCACTGTGGACGCCCTGGACACGTCGTACGCTATTGCCGTGAGAGGAAGGCCGTTTTTGACGATTATCGAGCCCGCCGACAGAACTTCGATGACATTGAAGATGAGTTTCGCCGACCAAGCTTCGAACGCCGTTCGTTTCCTAGTCCTACTAGAGGCCGATCACCAACCCGTCGTTCCCGATCACCGTCGCCATATCGTCGATCAGGTCAATCTCCAAGCCGTAGAAACGAGGAAAACTAAGCACAGCGACCTTTCGAGGAGGTGAGGCCGCATGTAATGAAAATCCTCCATCGGCCGCAAGGATGACGGGTAACCACCTCGACGTTCTAGTAGATAATCAACCGATCCGTGCTCTAGTAGATTCTGGAGCCTCCTTTTCTGTCGTCTCCGATAAGTTTCGTCGATACTTAAAGAAAGTTATGTTCGCTGACGTCAAGAACACTATGCTGAAAGTCGCAAATGGCAATTTTGTTAGGCCACTAGGAAAATGTGTTCTGCGTGTCGTGATAAATAGACGAGAGCTGCCTGTTGAATTCATCGTCCTACAGCATTGTAGTCACGACGTAATCCTCGGCTGGGACTTTTTGGAAGCTTCTCAAGCTGTGATAGACTGTGGCAGAAGTGAACTGTTGTTAGAAGATACTGGCCAAGAAACCAAAGCACTAGACGCTTGGAAGGTGTATGCCACGAAGGACTACAGGCTTAAGCCACGCTCAATGACGAGAATAGCAGTATCAGGACTAGATGTCGGAAGAAACATAAGCGTAATTTTGGACGGCAATAGACACTTGCTGCTCGAAAGAAACCTTGCCATACCATCTATGGTATCCTTACACCATAATGGACGAAGTGAAATTTGGATTGCCAACATGCTAGCTAAAGATCAAGTCATTCCTAAAGGAATGTACGTAGGCGAAGCTGAGCTATTGGATGAAGGACAAATATGCGAGATTGCGAAAACAACAGAAAGTACTAGTACTTTACAGGACCCGACGAATTCCAATATAGATTATACCAAGATGATATCCCCTGAGTTGAGCAGCGAAAGAAAACGCAAATTAGTCGAGCTTCTACAAGCCTTTCCGGGAATCTTTACAAAAGCTAACAGGTCGACAGCCGCAAAGACAAATGTGAAACACAGGATCAATACGGGTGACCATGCTCCAATCTACCAAAGGGCTTACCGAGTTTCACCGACTGAAAGAAGCATAATTAGAGACGAGGTTCAGAAAATGCTTGACCAAGGTATTGTCCAGCCATCTGAGAGTCCATGGTCATCTCCTGTGGTACTGATAAGAAAAAAAGATGGTAGCTGGCGTTTTTGCGTGGACTATCGCAAACTGAATAGAATAACGAAGAAGGATGTTTATCCTCTGCCCCGTATTGACGATACTCTAGACTGTTTAAAAGGCGCCAAAGTTCTTTTCTTCCATGGATCTCCGATCTGGTTACTGGCAGATAGAAGTGGATGAAGCGGATCGTGAAAAGACTGCCTTTATTACTCCAGAAGGGTTATACGAATTTAAAGTCATGCCGTTTGGACTTTGCAATGCACCTGCAACTTTTGAAAGAATGATGGATAATTTGCTACGCCATCTTAAATGGACTATGTGCCTATGTTACTTGGACGACATAGTAGTTTTCTCAGAAAGTTACGAAGACCACCTTATCCGATTAAGGACAGTTCTGAAATGCATTCAAGAAGCTGGACTCATACTTAACTCCAAGAAGTGCCTTTTTGCTGCTCAAGAAGTAAAAATCCTAGGCCATCTCGTATCCAGTAGCGGTGTCCGTCCAGATCCTGACAAAGTGAAAGCCGTGACCAATTTCCCTACTCCGCAGAACTTACATGATGTACGAAGCTTTCTTGGGCTTTGCTCCTACTTCAGAAGGTTCATTAAGGGCTTTTGCTATCTTGCCGAGCCCCTTCAGGTGCTGCTGAAAGGCGATGCGAAATTTCATTGGGGTTCTAAAGAGGTAGAGGCTTTTGACAACCTGAAGAAAGCGCTTACATCTGATCCAGTATTGGGGATATTCGACGAAAGATGTCCTACAGAAATTCATACAGACGCCAGCGGATATGGTATTGGAGCAGTTCTGATTCAAATTCAGAATGAAGTCGAGAAGGTCATAGCCTACGCCTCTAGGACCCTGACAAAGGCCGAAAAAAATTATTCTACTACAGAACGGGAATGCCTTGCTGTCGTATGGGCTATCAATAAATTCCGGCCATACCTGTTTGGAAGACATTTTACGGTTGTAACAGATCACCATTCATTGTGCTGGCTTATGAATCTCAAGGATCCCTCAGGCCGACTGGCAAGGTGGGCTCTTCGACTCCAAGAACATAATTTTTCAGTAAAATACAAATCGGGTAGGAAGCATAACGATGCCGACGCTCTCTCGAGGAATCCAGTAGACGAAGAGACTGAGACGCAAGATCAATTTTTAGCAGTAACTACTAGTATAGACCTCGCTGTCGAGCAGAAGAAAGATCCAGACATAGCAAAAATGATCCTTCCGAAGATCGGATCATCCACCGAAAGGCAATTTGAGTTAATTGATGGAGTCCTATGCAGAAAGAATTTTGATCCAGCTGGAAAGACATGGTTGCCCGTCATTCCCAAACATCTACGTGCAGACATACTTAAACATTTTCACGACGCGCCTACCGCAGGGCATCTGGGCTTTGCGAAAACGTACGACAGGATCCGGAAAAGATTTTATTGGCCGGGAATGTACCGAAATGTTGTTAGATATGTCATGCACTGCCGAGATTGCCAAAGGAAAAAATCAGTTACACAACTACCACCTGGACGCCTGGTTTCTATCCCTCCTGCTGTCGCACCATTTCATCGAATTGGGATAGATCTGCTTGGGAGATTTCCTAAATCTGCCCATGGTAATAAGTGGATCGCAGTATGCACCGATTATTGTACCCGCTATGCAATAACTAAAGCTTTACCAACTGCTGAAGCCGAAGAAGTAGCCAAGTTCCTGCTCGAAGAGATTCTTCTAAAACATGGAGCTCCTCGAGTCATTATTACAGATCGTGGTGCCGTTTTTCAATCCAGACTTGTTTCCGCTCTCGTCGAATTGTGTAATATCGATCATCGCATGACGACGGCCTATCATCCCCAGACAAATGGTTTGACGGAGCGCCTTAACAAAACTCTAGCCGATATGCTGTCCATGTATGTTAACACCGAACAAAAAAACTGGGACGAAATTCTACCATTTGTGACGTTCGCCTATAACACTGCTAAGCAGGAGACAACAGGATTCACACCGTTCTACCTAGTTCATGGACGTGAAGCCGAAACGACTCTGGACACGATGTTTCCATTCTGCCCTGATGATGCAACTAACGATTACATAGCCAAGACTATTTCCAGAGCAGAAGAGTCGAGACAGTTGGCTCGAACGCATACTCTGAGAGCGCAAGATAAAGACCGTCGACGTTATGACTCCAAGCACCGAATGGTGTCTTATAGTCCTGGAGACCTCGTATGGGTTTATACCCCGGTCCGAAAGGTCGGTCTTTCAGAGAAGCTCTTAAGGAGGTATTTCGGTCCCTATCAAGTGTTGCGCCGTCTATCCGACGTTACCTATGAAGTGCAAGATTTCGATCCTTCCTCCCGAAAAAGAAAACCAAAAGACGTTGTCCATGTTTTACGTATGAAGCCGTACCATGATCCGACGAAACAGACCGAAAGTGAAGATGGACGTAATCCATGTGTCGTCCTTCCGGAAGAGAGGTCAAAAGAAATTTACAAGGGACCTGTGACACGCTCCAGATCTAAATAGCAGCGAGACGCTGTCTTTTTGAGATGGGAGCAATGCCGCATAAAGTAACTTAGCCAACTAGCTAAGTGGCCGAATGGTCAAAGCACGCGATCCAGACCCGGAGATTGTGGGTTCGATGCTTGACATGGCAGTTTATCCAAAGTACGGATTTTTAATTTAAAAATATTGTTTATTGTTTCCTTATGTTCTTGAATATTCTAGATCTTTCTTTAATATGTAAATTAGTTATTTCTCGAATGTTCTGTTCGGGTATAAAAGCTGATACCCACTAGTTGTAGGCAACTTCTCGGTCTTGTAAAGTTGCGAGTTGCTACTTAGCTTCAATAAATTCTTCTGTTACGTTAAACGGTGTGTTCATTCGAATCTTCGTGACAATATATATATGTCAGGATATAAAATATAGAGTAATTTAAGAGATTTAATTAGGGATTCTTTTAATGGGAGTAACGCGCCTCGCGTTATTAGTCACATAAATACGGCTCACGCGCAATGATCAGAGAGAGAGAGAGAGAGAGAGAGAGCGATAAGCAATTACTATAGTCAGACCTGTGACTCCTCGAAGCAGTGAAAACTGCCTTTGTTAGCAGTTGGGCGCCAATATGAGACGCCATTGTTGAGTAGAGTGTGGGTGAATTTTAAATAAAGATATGAAGCTGATGTCAGGACTCTAGTGTCGTTTACTGGGACCCCGACATATATATATATATATATATATATATATATATATATATATATATATATACATATATATATATATATACATATATACATATATATATATATATATATATATATACATATACATATATATACATACATACATATATATACATACATATATATATACATATATATATATATACATATATATATACATATATATACATACATATATATACATACATATATATGCATACATATATATACATACATATATATGCATACATATATATACATACATATATATACATACATATATATATATATATATATATATATATATATATATATATATATATATACTTCCATATTGTACATGTTGTAGGGGATGGGTTGCTACCCTGTATAGATTTGAATAATAAATTTATACAGGGAATATTAAAACTTTGGGTCTCATATAAGTTTTATGAGACCCAAAGAAGCTCTCGTATTCAAGTTATATGTGAAGAAATTCAGAAAAATTTCGCGTAGATCACCAACTGAACTGATTGATTTTGATTTCATTACTAAGCCGAAAGATCTGAATCAGCTCTTTTAGCAATTCTATCATTTTCAGCAAAATGCTTTAAATTTAATCATCTTTTATGTCTTATTCCTTTACATAGAAAATATCTGATCTTCTCAAAGTAAGACACATCATTATTGAGTTTTATTTCTCCTCTTCTACACATAATTAAATATTGTTGTGAATATATAGTCAAATGGGAAGAAAAGCGCAAATTCCTTGTTTTCTGGTAGTTTTTAACTAAGAAAATTTTGAAACAAAAGGGTATTTTCAATATTTTCCAAATATAGACATTAAATAAAGACATTTGGAAAATAGTAGAGATATATTGTTGAAGAACATTTCTGCACTGAAATATTTCCTATGGGTTCAAATTATAATTTCTTTAACTTAGATTAAAAAAAAAACACATTTTTTAGTAATTATTCAAGTTCAAATCATTTGGGTATTTATAAGGTGTGTTCTCTTTCCAAGGTATGAAAACTTTATACAAAAATCAAAGCTCCCTAGTGTTTCGTTAATAACGATGTGTATGTATATTTATATAGGTCCAGTGTCTAGTTGTATCGTTAGACAAATTCGATGACAGATTAAATTAACGATAACAAATAATTAATGACGTAACAACCAGGGCCTACGGTGCCAATCTCCGTTTCCGAAACCAAGGGCCTTGGGGTGCGAAGCATATGTTCCGGTTAGGTGGTCAACCTTACGCGGAACCCCCCTTGTTTAGTTCTCAAGCATGCTTGATCCTCAGTTTTTCTACCCACTGAAGGGATGAAAGGCTGAGTCAACCTTGCCCAGTCCGGAAATCGAACCTCAGACCTGTGTCGTGGGAGCGCGAAGTGCTATCCCAACGCCACTGGGCTTCGACGTAACTGTTGGAAAAGTTCATCGATAAAAAAAATATCGATACAAATTATTTCGGTCGTAACCGCATTTCCTGCTATGTAAATATGTTGAGTCAGCAGTGGTATAAATTGACTTCCACGGTTGACTCCGGGCTTTTACCTTGTCTCTTACTCTGATGTTGCTAAAAATGTTGGTAAGGAAATACGACGTACTATGTTTAAAAATGCTTTCTTTAGTTGGATTTTAATGCCTTGTTTATATTTTTTTATTGTTCGATCTGTACGAATAAACATTCATGAAACGGACTGTGTTTTGGACTCTCTACGTATATCCACACCACACGCATAACATGACTCTGGGCACTCTGCAAATAAGATGAAATTTACCCCAACAGTAACAACACAGAAAACATTTAAACATATATAGACAATCAATTAATCAGCGGTGTAAACGTGAAGTAGACACCTAACTCGGTGTTCATACAAATTTAGGGAGTCCATGTGCCTCGGGCCCTTCACTCGACCAGGTCACTCCTTCCTTTCTGCTCGAGTGTTTCCCTCTGCAATTCCTTACACACCCAACTCTTCTAAGTGATGAGGGCGCTACCTTGCGAGGATGGGCTGCACTAAAACCCTACATATATATAAACAGTGATTTTCAATTGAATTCTTACCATAGCATCAAGTTTCAGTCTTGGTAAAAGTGCTTTTGCCATTTTCCATCCATGAATGGCATTCAAAGATCGACCTAGAAAGAATTCTCCAGAACTCAAAACAAGAACATTTTTCTCTTTCTTCCGAATATCACGAACCTAAACAATAGTTTTTAAAAGGTTAGAATAATTCAGCTGAGCAAGAGGGTATAACTCAATTAAAATCCAATTGATGATAGTAGAAGAAAGAAAATGTTTTTACTATCATCAATTTTATGCTTAACTTACTTTATAAATTATGACATTTGTAATCGATTGTGTAATGTGTAACTTGTTGGATTAGAACGTAATTCAAATTAAATTATGAGTAAAAAACATTTTTCGAAGTGCAAAAATACATAGGACCAATCCAACTGAATGGATAATTGCATGGTAAAAGCTTTATCTGTTGGATAGTAACTTTACTTTTTTTATTGCTATTGATTTGTTCTATTGGCTTACCTCTTTCTCATTAAAAATTAAAACAAAATTAGCAAGTTGGAAAAATTAAAAACACAACGACCAAAAAGCATATACTTTTTCACTACTGTATACTAAAATAGAGCTGGACCCTCAGTAGACAATGGATAACAGTACCTAATTATAAAAAATACGTTTTCGTGACGTAAAAATGAAATATGCTTATGAATAAGCAACCATATCTTGTAGACGTTTAATTGTTTATCTTCACACACCAGTGTAGCATTTTATCTTATGTTATAATATACAGGTAAAAATCTAAACATTTTCATTTTCTTTCAAAATTATTCCTTTTCTTTAGTTATACCTCTGTTTTAAAAACAGAAATTAATACCATGTACAGTTTGTATATTTTCAATGTTAATTTTGTTATTAAATTCATTGTGTAGTTACTACATTACTCATTCAAGGCTATAAATTTATTCATTATATCATTTTTAAATTAATTTGATATTTTAAAATCACATTGTATTATGATACTCGTTAGGAGTATACATACATAAGAAAACCTATAGTTTTATTGAATGAAGTATCCTTCCCAAAAAACAATGTCCCCTTCCAAATATAATTTCTGGCTAAGGCCCTGCCACCTTTCCTTAGGAACATTCTAGCAATTTTCAGAAATCTACCAGAACCTTTTACTCCTAGCCCTCTTGACACAGTGGATAGGATTTTGATGTTAGTCCCAGTGGTTGATATTAACTCAATAGCGACGTAATCTGTTACTTCCGAGACTCCATTCGGAAAATCTGAGCATCTGGCTAATATTAAAGCAGTAATTAGTTATTAACACACAGAGAAATCATCAATCTAAGGGAATGATCATCAGAAATTTCTTTTGGTAGTTTCATAAGCAGTTCGTGAACTTAAAGAAACATATAAATCTTAATGAATCTCGGTGTTAGGACAAGGGAGCAATTTAGATTAAAATTTATTATTTTTAATGCTCTGGAAATTAATTCGTTCGATTTTTATTGCCTTAGTAAACTTTTCTACTTTTATTTCTATCGTGTTTATGAGTATTTCACTTCCGAAAGATCAGCCATATCGCTTCTGTGTATTATTACTGCTTGGCATAATTATGGTGGCAAAGAGAAGGCACCAAACTGTAATAAGTATAATACTGGTACTAATGAAAAATAGGGTGTACCTTGGTAAATTTGGTGAAATTATTGGCGATGTTTACACAAAGGTATTTCATCTGAACAACATTGTATCCCTTGCTATTTGGGTGACTTTAATTAGATTGCGCCATTGCAATAGAATTATATACATTTTCTTAATTAACCAAAACCACTCATAGAGCGGGCATTTACATTTATGGCCAATTAATCCTTAACAGGTTACAAAGCCAACAGTTCCAAATTATTAAAAATTAGCCATAGTGAACCTTTAATGGTTCATTATGTCTAATATTTTTAAGCATTACGCGCATTTAACATATAAGAAATGGGTTCCACAAGAAGAGCTGGATGCAGATATAATATAAATTAAAATATAGATACAGATTGTTTGGACTAGGCAAAATCAGGAGAAAATATTAGGCTACCATGCTCAAAGCTTTATCGCCAAGTTGGCAGAGGCATCTTGTTCGGCTTGACTAAAGAACTGGGTACCCCGCCAACTTGGCGATAATGGTTTCCTAACATTTTCTCCTGATCTCACCGTGTCCAAACAATCTGTATCTATATTATAATTTACATTATATTTGCATCCTACTCTCCTTGTGTAACTCTTTTCTTATATATTACAAGTGCGCAATGCTTAAAAAAATTTAGATATAACAAATTATTAATGGTTCACTATGGCTGATTTTTAATAATTTGGAGCTGTTGCGTTTGTAAACTGTTAAGGGATTAATTGCCGATAAATATAAATGTCCGGTTTTCAAGTCTTTTTTTTAATTAAGTAAGAGTATATAATTCTATTTACGATGGAACACTGCGATTAATTAAAGTCGCCAGAAAAAGCAAGAAATACAATGTTTGGATGGATTATCTTTGTGTTTTAGTAAATATCGCCAATAATTTCACCAAATTTGCCAAGGGAAACCCAATTCTTAAGTAGTACCCCCTGTTCTTCAGTCAAGCTATTGTGTTAAACGTATACGAAAGATTTTTAAGAATACTAAGTTTGGAATAACAGGTAATAATGCTTACAAATGTTACAAGTCGGGGAAATCCGCCAAAACATTTTCCTTCATTTGATTCTATCTCTGAACAGTCAGTTTTATTTTCATCAAATTCAAACCAGTGCGAATGAAAATCAGAAATATGTACTATGGTCAAGTTAAATTCGCTTTGAACACAAATTGCAATGGATAACAAATAAAAAGCAGCAAAAACTTTCAACATTTTCTTCTTATTTCAATTCTACTTTTATGCTTAATAGCAATTACCGTAAGAATACCTTAAATACACATAAACAAAATCAATAGTTGCCAATATTACTTGTAAATAAATGTTTTTATTTACGTCAAAAAATAAACTATACGTGCTCTCGTGGTCAAATCACATTATGATAATTAAATTGATTCTTAGATTGAAAAAAAAAAAGTTATATTCAACCATTTCAGACTTTTTTAGAAATGTCCAGGCACGTAATCAGAAGACTCTGCAATCAAATTAATTTTAAATCCATCCTCGGTGTCTCAAACAAAACTGATGCAAAAGGACGATTTCACGCAGCAGGGCACATCTCAATTTATGACGATTCTGGCTTTTGTTTCGAACGGAAGGACAGCTCATTGTTTTCATATTGACTGTCGTAAATATGAAAATGAATGGGAAGGGCAATAAAGTAGTTCGCGACATTGCGTGAAATTGCTCTATAGTTGAGATATATCAAGTGTTCGACTATACGGTAATATCAATATAAAAGCTCTTAAAACTACCAAATTTGAAAGTAAAATCATTTATCGTCCGAAAACTGTGGAAATATTCGTATCGCACAGTTCATCAATGAAAAGACCTTTTGAATGATGTTGTCCTACTCCTGTAATGTTTAGTGTGGGACATCCGAATATAATAAAAAACAGTATCACCGACCAATAATTTAACAGACAATTTTTAAGACACCAATTTATTTAATGAAATCAATGCCATTTCTAAACGCATACTAACGGAGTTGATTTGCCAAGGACATGCATAGACTTCTCGTGCACTTCTACCAGAGCTACAACTAGGGAAACAAATGAAGCCTAAAAGAAAATTTTTACATCCAGAAAGCATTATACTGCCACCTCTAAACACAAAATTAGGCTTAATAAAACAGTTTGTGAATGAGTTACCAAAAAAGATGGTCCGTACCTCTGAGTTTCTTCATCTACCAAAAACAAAATGGAAAAAAGACGTTTTGGTTGCACGACATCCAAAAAATGTTTGGTTCCAACTTTGAGCCAAAAATGACTAAATAAAAAGGCTTGAGCATCCTTTAGGTAAGTTGCAACTACCTTCTGGGACAACAAAAAATACTTACATATTTTATAGTAGCCCACACACTAATAAAAACCAAAAACTCCAGATGTTTGATGAACCTGAAAATTCAATTATTGAACAATCACCTAGATTTATTTACTAGATAATTCAAGAAAGTGATGACTATGGGTAGACTCATATATATGTCAAAGAAATGCAAAAAGGGTAGCAGGACCCACTGAAATAACAATATGTTGGTCACTAAAACTCAGCAACTTATTCACAGTAGAGAAATCTCTATCAGGAAATTCAAGAAGTTAAAGAAAATATAAGTCAATAAACATATAAAATCAACGTCATAAAGAAGTATTTTCTTGTTTGTACTGCATTAAAACATTTATTCCTATTGTAACATTTTCATTTCTTTGCTACATTCTACTAATTTTCTTGTTTATGACAAAGTCACATGCAGACGAAAATATGAAAGATAGAAAAAAAAACAGGGCACCTGAGGTGCTCATTAAAAAAAGACTGAATTTACAGAAATTCACCACTCATTCCTGGGCCTTCACTTTGAAGGGGCCTATACTATTTATTTTAATTTTTAAATGAATTTTATGTTTTACAGTAATGCAACAAAAAGTATAAAGTGTAATATTTGAATTTGTTGAAATCGTATTTAAAATTATTTTAATGCAACTGTAGTGATTCTTTTCATTTGAAGTTAATATTTATTTACAGCTCCTATAGAGATATTTAAGAATTTTGTAATAGGTCTCTGGTGTTTTGTAGTAATACAACAAAAGGTTATAAAGTGTAATATTTGAATTTGTTGAAATTGTATTTAAAATTATCTTTATTCAACTATACAGTGTTCCTTCTCACTGGAAGCTAATATTTATTTACAGCTCCTATAGAGATATTTAAGAATTTTGCAATAGGTCTCTGGTGTTTTGTAGTAACACAACAAAAGGTTATAAAGTGTATTTGAATTTGTTGAAATTGTATTTAATATTATTTTTATGCATTTGTAGTGATTCTTTTCATTTGAGGTTAATATTTATTTACAGCTCCTATAGAGATATTTAAGAATTTTACAATAGGTCTCTGGTGTTTTGTAGTAACACAACAAAAGGTTATAAAGTGTATTTGAATTTGTTGAAATTGTATTTAATATTATTTTTATGCATTTGTAGTGATTCTTTTCATTTGAGGTTAATATTTATTTACAGCTCCTATAGAGATATTTAAGAATTTTACAATAGGTCTCTGGTGCTTTGTAGTAACACAACAAAAGGTATAAAGTGTAATATTTGAATTTGTTGAAATTATATTTAAAATTATTTTTATTCAACTGTAGTTATCCTTCTCATTGGAAGCTAATATTTATTTACAGCTTCTATAGAGATATTTCAGAAATTTGCAATAGGTCTCTATTGGCTGCATTTTTGTTTAAAACTTTATATATTTAAGAACAGGTGTATATACTTTTCTTGAGTATGCACTTTTTGCTTTGTTCCCAACAAATGTAAACTTTGACCTTTCTTTCCATTTTTATTATATTTTATTATATATATTGTATGTTTTATTATATTTATATTTTGTCACTTATATTAATAGCCAAAATATTAACTATCCTTTTCACATCATTTTTGAATAAACAAATAAGAATATTTTTCTTTGGAAAGAGCAAAAATATAACATTTTCTCCATTGTTTCTTCTCCAGTGACATTTTTAAGACCAGAATAGACAATCCTTAAACTTTATTCTAATTCAATGCCAGTCACATTTTTATTTTAACATTTGAATTTAAATACATGAAAAAAAAATCGATCGTTACAAAAATGTGTGAACACTTTGTGTATTAATGACTTTTAATAATCATCTCAATTTAAAAACATCAAATGTTCATGAATTTTTATTGATTCAAATTATGAGAAACAAATGATACAAAAGGACTATGCACTTTATTTTTAATATTTACAGTAATAACAATTGTTAAAAATATAGAAATTTATGACTGAGTCTTCTATATTTCAAAATACTCCTACCTAAGGAAAATAAAATGAATTCATTAGTACGTGAAAAAAGAGTAGAATAAAAAATGAAACAACATACTAAGATAAATAATTTAAACACTACATATTAAACAATATGAGTTCAGTTATATATGTAAATCAATAAATGCATTCTGTGGTCTGAAGTAATAAAATTACTCACTATATATTACATGTATACTAAATTATAAACTTTAAACTCAATTATAATATTTTAAAATGTCTTCTTTTTTAAATAAATTTCAATATTTGAGCATAAAAGTATTTCCTATACATTAATTATTCGAACACTTAACAAAATACCCAAATAGTTTTAGAAATACTATTAAGTCACAAGACAAAATTAGGAGAGAGAAAATTGAAAATTTAAATGCAAAAAATTATTAAAAATTAATTTTGAAAATTTAATTTTTAATTCATTTTTGAAAAAAAACAATATTAAAAAAATGGATTCCATCATTTTTAGGGTTTATCAATAAACTACTTAGAATTGTGTCTTTATTTAAAGACTTTGATTTTTGAAATTGGTATAAAATTCATCTCAATTTTTAATACTAAATCATTTTTTTTAAATGCCTTAAATGTATTATACATTTTTTCATGTAAAATTTTGATATTCAGTCTTTTTTGTAAGGAGAAAATTTTTAATCTTTCTACTTGTTAATATGATTTAATTAAACTTCAATTTATATGTGTACATGGTTTAGTAACTATGTTAATAATTAAAAATACTTTGCAACTTCCACAGTTCTTTAAATTTTAAAACCATAAAAGTGATATTATATAGATACAATATATATTATAAACAGGGCAAATACTACTTGTTAATTTTAAACTAAAAAATATGAAAATCAAAAAGTTAGCAGAAATTTATTGGTCCTCTTTAGCTTGCCTTTTTCTGACAGAATTAACAGGTTAGATTTTCAAACAGTTCAAATTAAAGCTAATAACAAAAATTAATCAAGTATAGAGGGAAAAAATACTGAACTTACCACATTATATCAAATTTCATTTACCATTCACACTTGATGCACTTGTATCCATTTCTTCATCTATAATAAGAGACAAAATATGTAAGAAACATAGCTATACGATCTATGGAAATGAACTAGGATTCTTTGATACTCAAAAAGTTTAATTGCAGGATGTTAAAAAAACTATTTTCAGAAAATTTTTAGAGAGAGTGTTTGCATGTGCATATGTTAATATTAATATGAAAAAATGTAGTTAATTGCATGGTTGGAAAAAATCATGATTTTTTTTTTTATTTAAATCAGATTTTTTGATTTTTTTTCTGAATTCTAATTTTAATTATTGTTGTGTTAATATATTTTTTGCAATATACATGGAATAGTTTGTTATAAGTAACATCTTATCTATCTAGTATATTCTACACACTGATTACCTAAAATTAAATATATAAATTTTAATCTAAATACATTCTATTATTTTGTGATTGGAGAGTACAAACTAAATAAGATGTAAATTTAAAGTACATATTAAATATTCATTTAATGCAAACTATTTATTTAAAAACACAAAAAAAATTACAATTATTTCAATATTTTTTAAGTAACTAATTATTGATTTAACTGTTTTAATACAAACACTAGTTTCTATGCTTTATCCACTCCTAATTTGCTACAAAGATTAGAATGAACAATACCAAAAGAAGTAAACTGTTTTTCTATTCTAGCAGATGAAGCCACAGCTGTTGTTATTAAGTAGATAAACTGGATTTCAAGGTCTGTAATACTCTCTTTACCTCCCATTACATAAAATGAATTCCACTAGTCATAACAAGTCATTGTACCAACCCCTACTACATACTTTCTGATAACAACCCCTAAATTCTTGGAAAACACATGCTATCTATTTACACTTATTTACTTATTGGTATTTCTGAGCTGACTGTTCCCAATTCTCCTGTCTTTGGAATATAGGTTTTAAAAGAAGTTTTAAAAAAAAAATTTAAATCAATGATTTTTTTTTAAAACCAACTAATTTAAATCATGCCAACCCTGGTTATTTGTAATAAAGATCCCTTTCATAAAAGTAATAAATACCATAAATTTATCACTTCTCATTCCATATCCGGCTATCTTCAATAATTCTGTTACCAAATTCAATGCCATTGTATTGTTTGCTAACTGCACAGCATTCCAAATATGGCAATAGTCTTCTTTATAACTGTGTAATTTATAATAGAACATTTTATTTGGTATAATTTCAACACTCCTATTCTTACAATATCTCACCTACCTTATAGTTAGTCTTTAGGTGATTTGTCAGAAATAATCTGTGTTAAATCTTATAAAAGCTTAAAAAGCATTTATAAGTTAAGCTTATAAAGCTTTTTAGACTAGATACCTTTGTTTTTGTCTAATACCAACAGTTGGAAAACATCAATAGATTGATTATTTTAAATGTAGGTGACTATATTTTTCAAGATGCTCACAAATAATTTATATCTAGATGTTTCAACCACTCTGTATGCTGCATACTGTCAATATGAATTTAATATCATTGTCAATTTCTAGTGTACATAATAATTCTAAAATTTTCATAAATTTTATTTTATATGTAACTATAATGAATGTTTTTTAAAAGGCATGAAATCCCTTTTTAACAACTATTTAGAAGTGCTTGAATCGAAAAAAAAAAATGCTTATTTATTTCAAAGAGAAAAGTATAAACTTTATTTCAGCTAAAATTAAGTAAAGCAAGGCATTAACTTCTAGAAAACTGGGATATTATAAAGAGTTATCAAGATATGACTTTAATGATTGGCAGTGTTGAAAAACTCATTATTCCAGTTAAAAATAAAAAAGCCCTGATTAATTGTTATATTTGTATGATGAAAAAGGTCTTTTCTATTGAGCTATCAAACTAATAATGATTCCAACTCCAGAAAGCATTCTTAATGGACAATGAATAATAGGTGAAACAAATAAAGTATAAGCAATGAATAATGACAATATGGAAATGGAATTAGGTTATTTTAGCAGTCTTGGAGATTAGAACTGTTTAAGTCCAAATAAAAACAGAAAACAATTGTCTGTCAAAATGAAATGTAGAGAATTTTGAAGTAGAAAAGTACTGATACAAGGTTCAGACTCTTTCCACAGAAAAAAAAATTAAGCACTTTTTAAGCACCTAAATTTTCATTATACTATGATCAACCTACAGCTAAAGCTTAAAAATTGAAGATTTTCATGAGCTTTATGACTTGTAAAATGACATTAAATAATATATATAGACAATTTAATAATTTTATTAAACACAATTGTTAATATCTCATACTTTATGTTAACACATCTTTATTCGCAAACATAAATTTTAGAAAAGCAATAGTCCTTATTGATCAAATGCCTCCCCCCCCTCCTTCTCTAAACAAATCTGAAATATTTGTAAAGTTAAAGTACTATCTGTGGTGGAAGATCAACAAGTTTCACATCATAGCAACAGTATTTTTACAGCAACATAGATGTAAAATAAGATAATAAAAAGTACTTCTGTATTATAAACAGGTAAATATAATATTCACACACACACACACACAGGGAGACAGAAAAAAAAGAAGATGCAGTATCTACACTAAAAAAAGTTTGAATTATGACATACTCAAAACAAGATTCATGAAATTATCAATGCCATTTTAAAAATGTAACTGAAGAATTATTTCCATTCATAATAGAAGATGAGAACCAAAAAATATAGAAAGGGGGAGAATATGTCTAATTTTGAAGTTAATTTTTCTTTTCTTCTATACAATTTTTTAATTAGTCTAACTCTTATTTCTTATCTTTAGCTTTGTTGAATGGATTGACGATTAATTATATAGTCACTTAATGGTGTTTCAGTTTTATTAATTTCATATAATTGACATGAAATCACAGAATTTGAGAAACACCAAATTTGAGATAGTATGATTTTTGCTGTACTTGTAGAATTACAAAAATTACTTTTATTTAACAATTATGTTCACTTAAAAATAAGAGTTAATACCAGTAATTGACATCCAGCAAAATTACACACCTTTTTGTTTTATCTTAAATTCAAAAATAAAGAATTTTACCTTTGCTGTGACTGTTAACCAAAGGATTTCAAAACGTCATATATTTGTATACCAGGTGGCAATTACTGGTAAATAATGAAACTTTTTTAATTTTTTTTAATAAAAATATCTATTGCAATATTTTTGATTGTGTCCAATATATAACCCCCAGGTGTACACTCTCCAATGTTAAAAAATTTGTGAATGAATAACTTTTACCAAAGAAATTGAAAATATAGATCAGTTTAAAGACAAACTCTTAATGTGCCGATTAATGAGGTATCCCTGCTATATTCAGCAAAAATAATTCGGTGTTAATGAGTTAGGATGTGGTATTGATCTTAGATAATTTTTTTTTTCTGAAATTTATTGCTCTACTACAATATCTAGTTCAATGCAATAGATTTAATTTAGTCAAATATACACCACTAGGAATGAAATAGGAAGTGGGAATTACCTTCATTTTGTGGCCTATTGTCTTTATCAGGAATTTGGCCAGATTTCAATATCTGTTTAAGTCTCTCAACTTCTTCTAAAGTAGAAGCATTCTTGATGGCCTCCTGAAAGAAAAATTGTAGCTATTAAATTAGCAATGGAGTTCAGGAAATAACAATATTTTCCCTACTTAAGTCAAAAGAATATAGAAAAAAAAAAGATTTAAATAATGTTGAATGATTTTAGAACTAATATAGAGATGGTTCAATATATATATAATAATAAATAATAATAAAAAGGAAGATTTATTCCTAAAAGTTAAAGTTGAAAGAATAAAACTGTGTCTTTGCAGATGCATATTTACAATGTTAAAACAGCCACAAATCAAAATTCAGAACATAATTTTTAAAAAAACTAAACTAAAATTTAATAGTTCATATAAGTAAAATTAAAAGAATTCTGAATTAACAAATTTAGTAATTTTTTAACAGAAATATAGCAAAATTACTGAACTCCAACTATTAGCAAATATTATAGGATAAATTCCTAAAAATAGAATAGCAGCACTACAGTAAAAAAAAAGCTGAAAATATAATAAATTTCCTACTAGAAAAATATTTCTTTCATAATATCCTTGATCAGTATATCATTTCACACATTACAATCAATTCATATAAAAAAATTGTAAATGTTTGGGAATAAAAATATTATAAAAAAGGACAAAGGGACATACAAAACTTTTATTGAAATGTTTTTTTAAGACTACAAGCTTACTACCTTGAAGAGTACGAGCAGCTATTCTCTGAGGAGCACACTAAAACTAAATGTGAAGAATTGGCAGTAAAGGGTCAAAATTAATAGAATTTTGAGATTTTCAGACTAGTATGGAATTTGTATATCACCTTAAAAAATTTTGACATCTATTTTTGTGGAAAATATAACCCCTATTTTATTTGATAGGAATAGATTAACAAAAGTTCCACCTTTTTACAAGAAATCAAAAATAAATAAAAGTTGACGAAAACAGTCTTAAGCCAAATAGGTTTTGAGTAGACACTGCAGTGGATTTTTTAACACAAAACTGTAATAATGGGACACAACTTTGGTAAAATTTAAGATCCTAAAACCCCAAAAATTTGCAATAGACTCTGAAATTTTACACCAGATGGACCTGAAGGAGTTTAAAGGAAAAATATTAAAAATTTTACAATTTTGGAGGAATGCAACTATATCCAAAATTTGACAAATTTTGGATATAGTGAGGGAAAAAAATCTGAGGAAAAGGTAATTTTTTTTTCCCTTTTTTTTTTTTGTATGAAGAGAATCACAATTAGTCCTAACAATAGACTTACAGAAAAGAAAGTGAATTTTAACAATGATTTCATTACAAAGTCTTAATTTGTAAAAGAATTCAGAAAGGTTCTATCCAATGCAAACAGAAAATTTTGAAAAAATATATTTGATTTTTGTAGAATTTACATGTATTTTATATATACATAATTGCAAATAAATCTTTTCTAATTTGCATGTATGTCTAATATTTATACTCTTTAACTTAAATAAATATGGCTTTTCACTTAAAATTTAAAGGATTCTGTTTTTCTTCCTTTTTTCTGCAGAAACCACATTTTTTTGCATTAGTCTATCAGTGAATAGTTCAGCGTGGATACTGGCCAAAGTTTCTTCAAAACATTTAATTTATTCTACCCCAGTCAAATTCAAGATGAGATACTAACAGCATCCTTTCAGAAGGCAGTTGACGGGGAATTGTCATTTATATAGAAATTAAATTAATTATTCTAAATAGTGAATTTAAATAGCAGTAATACATTATAACTTACAAATTAATAAAGATGAATTTAATGTCTTAAATATGAGATAAGTACATTTGCTGGTAAAAAGAAAACAGATATTCATCAACTTACTCGAATTGCTTCAACTGCAGCCATATTTGAACCAGAGGCTGTTTTCTCAGATGCAGTAGATGGAAGATTAGCACCAGGAACAAAGGTTTTGCTTTTTTTGCCAATTTCCTTCTCCAATTGTTTGCCTTTCTTTCCTTTAAATAGTTTAGCTGATTCTTCCTTCTCCTGAAATTTGTATTTTATATAATAAAACTTCAATGTTTTAAATAAACAAAGGAATTAAGATAAGAACTATATAAAACTATGTAATAAATTTGATACATAAAAGTATATCTAATAATTTTCAACTACTAAAATAATCAATCTACTTCTATAATCAATATGCTATTTTACAATATTAATTTTTTAAAACATCTATTAAAAGTATTTACTAAATAATTTATTAGTTCCATGATTCTAAAACTTATTACTTTATACATTAGAATCCCATATATATATATATATATATATATATATATATATATATACACACACAATTTTTTTTCATTATGAATATACAATTGAAATAATATATTTGCTTACCTTCTGACGTATTTTGCGAAAATCTAGGAGGCGAAGCTGAGGAAGCTTGTGAATTACATATAAACGATAATGTCTCTTTGAAGCCACAGGATTTTTCATTAAACTGAAATAAAAATTATGCCGTGATCTTAAAAATTGTGTTGTAAACATAATATTAGCATATTTTTGATATATCATTTTAATATATTATTTTTCACTTGTTTTATTTTTTAAACAATAAGATTCAGTACTTAACTTATATACAATACTTGTCTATCGTTTTTAAATACTTTATGCTGTGTTATCTTTAGATCATTTCTTACTCCAGATATCTTTTATATTAAATATAGTTTGTACAAGTTTTACAGACACTGATTAAGACAAAGATTAGATTCAACAGAGTATTTACCAATCAGTGAAATTAGAATGTTATAATGTGGTTACTTACCTGAGAGTTGTAAGTGATTTGACAGTTGACAATGGATCGATATCTCCAAGCTCTTGAATATGATTATTGGTTAAAATTAAACTCTCCAAATTTGGAAGACTTTCTTGCAAATTGTCACCTATTCGACTAAATAAAAATAGACATGAATTAAATGCTTTACAGACTAACAAATTTTCTGACATATATAAATACAAAATATATATCCATATTACTGTAATGATAAGATCACTGCCAATATTACAAAACCAGCAGCTTGGTGTGAATGCAGAAGTGAGAATTGAACTGTCAATCCAGGTATTTAATTCTTGGGGTGCCCCTTCAATACTGGACCTATTCCTGTATAAAGGACTGAGGGAGAGAGGTGACTAATGACCAGAGAATTGCTTCTCGAGAGTTGCAGCTGGTTTTTCTCAGTCCTTCCTTTGTCACTGGAGGAAGCAGTGATTCCCCTGTGCAGTTGTGATGACAGAACCTGCACACGGTGTTTATCTTGTATGCTATAAATTTTATTCATTGTTATTGTTAATCTCTGAGTCCAGCCACTTCTAGACGATATCTACAAATTTATTAACCTTCAAAAAGTCATACTCTATCATAAAAAATCTGATAGGTTGTCATAGGACAAACCTAGGCACTTAAAAAGAAGTACCTTAGAAGCCTGCTTTTGGTTACATTTCAGACAAATCAGGTGGGTTTTTTGACTACCCTGAAAGACAAGGCCTCTTAGATGCCAAATAAAAAAGCAGTAAAGAGCTGGATGGATCTGTCACGATTCATAGTGAGGGATCTGTAAGACTCGTGTCCGTCTCTGTTGGTGTTCTAGATGACCGAAAATAGAGACAGTGCGACCGTTCGGCAAATGTAACAGGATCTACCTGGAGAATCGGCATGATGCCAAGGATGTGACAAAGGTACAATCCCAGACATTTTATCAATATGTTTTCTGGCAGAATACAGCTCAAAGTCAGACAATTAGAAATAGCCATAGCTTCCCTGGCACCCTTCTTCACCAAAACATCCGTCTCCTCATTACCCCAAATGTCTACTGTCAGGGGATCCACTGTAAATGCACATTTGACAAATGTTGGATGGCACTACGACTATCAGTCAGAATCCAAATGGCTTTAGGGTTGAAAGAAGACATTTGTAAGACTATGATTAATTTGTTTTATTTAGTTTATTTGAGCACAGGATATTTATTTAGTTTTGATTCTTAAAATCCAAAATCCAAAATTATTTCAAATAGAAAAAATATGAGGAGGGCTAAAAAAGCACTATTCACAGTCAAGTCACATCACAAAAATAAAAATACTTTCATGACATAAAGGAAAAAACAAAACTGCAAAAGAAATTAAAAACATGAAAGAAAGACCTTGGGATATGCAAATAACATATACTAAAGAAAAGGATAAATAACAATCTAAATGTAAATAAAGTACATAACAGAAGAATCATCATTAATTAGAATAATGTCTCTTACAATATCTTTACTAACTTTTTTCATTGTGATTCATATGATGCCACTGAGGTATTGGCAGTTAAACACGCCCACATTGGTGAAAGGCAAAATAAAGTATTTGTTGGAGTAAGAAAACGATGCGTAGATTTAAACATTAGGCTCCAACCTCAACAGGAGAGCAGAAAACCAAAACAGTACGGAGGATGTGAGAGCAATACACATGGAATAATAAAAATAATTTAACGTACGAAAAGTGATGTATGGCCAATTTTAAACATTTTAAAACTTTTTTCTTACATTTTTATATATTTTTAATAATTTTTTTAGTAGATTTATTTCGTTTTTTATTTTAACAGTACACATTATTAAGGATCTTTGGCACGAAGGCTAAAGGTCCCGATCTCACAATAAATACCTTCTCTAATATTTATTTTAATATATTACATCTATCTCTATTTATAAAAGCGATGCTACTACAAATGTGTGTATATGATATATGTATATTTATTTGACTTGTCTATATCTACAAATAGAAGCTGTGATTAGCATGAATAAAATATTAATACATGTTAAGTAAAATTGGATAAATATATAACTGATTTTACATACCATTGGGTTTTAATTCCCTGTATTTCTGCTCCCATAAAATCCGGGTTTTTTTTTTTTGTTTTGTTTTTTGTTTTTTTTTTTTTTTCTTTTTTTCCCAAGAACGAAAACATTGACATGCTGTTAATTTTCGGGAGGTTGTCTGACTGTCCTTTGGTAAATCCAGGTAGAAGAGACATTTATGACAAATTGAGATAACTAAGCTATCTAGATCGATAAAATAAACCTTCAGGTTTAAATAAAAATAAATTTTGATAGCTAGAAAATTTCAGGAATTTGCAAAAACAAAATCGGAAAATAGTGCGCGCTTAAAAGCAATACAAAAATATTGGTCTGCATGAACGATGACATCACAACCAATCACGGAGCTTTTTGATGTTACGTGATTTTCGCTTAACTTTCGCTTTAAATGATGGACCCAGTTTTTTACATTTTTGAGAACATTTTTGGAATCTACGAGTCTGAAATTATCAGAAAAACACTAAGTTGTTCGAATCCCCCACATGTGCAAATTCCTCATTATTACAATTAAAATCAACTTAATTTAAGAAATAATATATGATAACTACACATATAGCACCAATATGGTGTTTAAAATGAGTTTTTACTCCTAAACAGTTTTCTCTCCTTTTGCTCAAATAAATACCGATATCTTAAATATATTCAACTGAATTAGACATATTAGGCTATCAAAAATTATACAAATAAAAAAATTATAATGTGCATAAGCAATTAAAAAATAGTAGAAATGCCTATAAGTCATCAAATATTTAACAATTTTAATAGTCTACATGATTTGTGTTGTATCTACTGTTTTTTTTTTCTTTTTCAGTTTTTTGAAAAGGTCATAGTATTGAGTTGTCTTGCATGTTATAAACCAAAAAAAAATCCTGTAAAACACTTTTTTAAAGAAATTTTTATATCTCAATGAATATATTTTCAATAATTAAAGAAACTGCTTATTAATTAGGGTATTTTCTAACACATACATGGATACATAAAAAATAATTTATTAGCTTTGATAACCGACTATTCCTTTCATAAAAGAAAAAAATAGACTCAGTTCACTCTGGTTGTGAACCTCATTCATGATATTTAACATGTTCTTTACACTCCTGAAGTTTCAGGACAATGCATCAAGATTTTTTAAAAGATATTCAAAAAATCATCTAAAATCGAAGTTGTTTGATAATTTCTGGCAATCTAGTGTATACTTCATTAAACTCCACAAAAATCCTTTTTTGGTTAAAAAAAAATTTAACCAAAAAAAGTAGTATTTATTTGTAATTGCTTGTTAGTCTATTTAGTGAAAAGAATAGACAGATTACTGTATAATCTACTTTTGACAGCTATATCAATATTTATTAACAAATGATTGAAAATTAAAGTTAATGAGAAAATTACAGAAAATTGTGATAATTATGAAAAGATTTCTTACCAAAGTTGCCCCTAAGTTTTCAATGACACCTATTTTATAACCTAAAATGATAAAAAAAATAATAATAATTATAAAAGTCATATAGCAAAGAATTATGTTTAAAAGTAACTAGGTATTTTACATTTTAAGTTTTAATAGAAATCAAACTAAAGTCTTTTCAAATAAAATACACTCTTAAAAGTCAGAAATAACAATATAAAATATATTCCATAAAACATATATTTTTTTAGATACAAATATTTAAACTTCTAAATATTCCAAAAATTTTAATTAAATTTTTCTTAAATGCTTCATAGGGGTTAAAAAAATAACATTTTGGGTTACAAAAACTCACTTTATCATCACAAGCATATTTACTATTATCTTAAATAAAAGATTGATTCTTGGCTTTCATATTCTGTTATTTACCATAAATTTAAAATGTAAGTGTCTTCTTAAAAATTTTATTTGAATTAATAAAACTGCACATTAACAATGACTTAACTTAAAAATGCACAACAAATTTATAGTTGCAAATACAATATTACTAAATTTTACATAAAGTTTCAAAATTTCATTATTACATACACTTAAGAATTTCTTAATAGTATAAATTAAAATACACTAATGCTTTGTAGTGTTCACTAATTGGCAATGCAATAAGTATTAAAGTATGTGTATTTATAAAAATAAAGATTTAATGTGAGACAATAGAACATTTATTCAGATTAAAAACTACAATTTAGTATTAAAATAATTTAACAATAAATGATTGAGATCTTAAATTATAACTTTTTGGCTTAAATATGAATTAAAATGTTAACAGAATAAACTTCCTTCCTCAAAACAGAACTTTAATAGTCAAAAATTGTACACTACTTAAATCTTTAAAGTGCCCTTAAAGAGTAGAGATCTGATTATACTCTCTCATTACACTGATTTTTCAATATAAACTGGATTTTGAAAATCTCATGACATACAATTCATATAGTAGTATCACTTTCCTTCAAGTGAATTCTGAATAAAATTTGATATTAGAAGCATTGATCAGCTAAAAAAATTAATAATCCTATATTTTGTAAATTACTCCAAAAGTAACTATAGTAAGAGTAACTTTTATAGGGTACAGAATATAATAAAGGAGAAAGATGTTAAAAACACCAAATCATAAAAAATTTCAGATTGTAAAATTATTAAAAAAAATGAAAACTACAGAAATAGCTTTATAAGACGAGCCTTTTTTACTATAGTACCAGTTTCCTTTTTTATAATTTTTAAATATTCTTTGTTAAAATCATACTCATATTGCACTTAATTTGACCAATAACTATTCTTAATTTTTTAAAAAAAGCAATTTTAATTTACTGCCATAAGTCATTTTTAAACCCAATTCTCACAAATGAAAACCAAACTAGAAATAGTATGTAGACAAAATAACTATGTCTGATCACACCAACTAATAATTATAATGCAGTTTTTTAAATTTAAAAACTAATGATAAATTCAATTAAATGAACATGAAGAAAAATATAATAATCCTGATTAAATTGCACTTAAAAAATTTATCTTCCACTATTCTTACATACATATTTAGTTATGCAAAATATAAAAAAGATTAAAAAAACAATTATTGAGGAAGTAATTTATAGACATTCTGGTAAAATTAAAAAAAAAATTAAATAAGAAAATTATGTCCAAGTAACCTATTTCAGATCAAATCATTAGCCCAGAATAAAAAACTATAAATAACAACAATATTCTACGCTAAGTCACATGATGAAATACATACCTGTATATCCCTCCAATACTCTTCAACATTATTCCAAATACCTGCATGTTTTACATTATGTTATAAATAATCTAGAACTAGATTTATACTCGCTTCTGACCTTAGACAGATCAAAATTACAGAGGCAGTTCTCCATTATCATCGTAAATATATAAATTTAACTGTTATTCAAAATATCTAATAGTAACAAAATAATAAAATAATTTAATCTCACTTAGAATTACCAATATGTAAATAAATGTATAAATTCTACACATTTTTGTAAACTGCATAAATATGCCTTCCTTTGAAAGGAATTTGTAAAAGAAAACATAAAAACTTATCCCCACAAAACAAAAAAGTAACTGAAATAAGTAAACTGACATTCTTGTATAACCAAACTTAAAATGAAATGTACGCTAAAATATTTACCTGTGTGTGGAAAGGACAGTTTTTAAAAAAATATGAAATGTGGTACAAAAATAACTTGTATGAGAACTGGCTGTATCTTACAGTTTATATAAAACGCCATTTAATCTTTATTTAACAACTAAATATTTTTGCTATTTCCTCATACCTCTCTCAGTTAAAAATGAACAAGTGATTACAACCTATGTGAGATTTTAAAGCTTCATAAATTTTATTTCTAATAATTTTTACCAGGAACTTGTCAAATGGTCATTATTGGCGTTATCTGTGTTTTAATTGCCCCTTAACAACAGTACTATAATGGTAGCGGATCAGCTAATCTTCTAATAAACACAATTCTACATAAGCCGGAAGCAGTAGATAAATTGCCAAGCATAGCATTTTTTCTTTTTATACCTTATATTGTTTAAATTTATGAAAAAAGTTTTCTTTATAGAATTACAAGAGTTGAAACTATTGTCGTTAGGATCTAAGTAAAAATATCATTAGTTGTATGGTCTAGTGCTGTGATTATCAAATCATGCACCGTGGCAGAAATCTAGATAAATTAATGGAAAATTGTGAAATTAATAAAAACGGCATGAAGTTAATTAAAATTTGAAATGCTAATTATTATTCTGAGCCATTTTTGAAACGTGATAAGAGATATCCTTGTATTTGCCTAGAAGCGGGACTGATCCTCTACGTCCACAATACTTAAATTGGATGTCATGGCAAAAAAGGTTCGAGAAGTGTTGGTCAAGTATTTTAATTTATAACAATTTGATTCGAAAATATTTTCCCCATTTAACATAGTTGGTGATATATTTGAACATTACAAAAATTGTTTTTTCATTTAGGCATACATGTCAAAATGAATGGTTTTGAACTTTTGGTAAATTTTTTAAGGAAAATCACACTCTCTGCTTATAAACAGGCTTATATTGGGAAATATACAGTAAATCTAAACACAAATATTTTGTATCTGTAGAAAACAGTAGTTTCTAGTTCTTTAAATCATGAAACATTTCAGAGGTTTTCTTAGTAATTAAGAATACTAGATTAATAACTATAAATTAAAAAGTATTTAATGACTGAAAACATTTGTGATTTTTTAAATATCACAATGATAAGCACCTTGACTTGATTAGTATATATCTTATATAAGAAATTTATAGCCATAAATGTTAATTCTTTTTTCTATTACAAAATCCTTTCTAAGATATGGCATTTCTTAATCATACATAAATCATCGAGAAACATACCCTAAAATAATACCCCAATTTTATAAATTATAATTTAATAAAGCAGAAGTCATTTTAAATGCATTTGGCTTGAGGGATCAAACTCTCAAAAACCTTAATACTTATTTTTTTAAGAATTTGGTGTTTATTGGTAAGTTTTAAAGGTTCAGTTTAAAATGGAAAAAAAAGAAGAGCATTTAAAAAAAATTACTAATACCTTAGGTAATAAAAATACTGTATTAAATAATTTTAAACCAGTTTATTAATGAGATTAGGAGATCTGCCAAGTGTAAAATTATTTCTAACTGTAGTACTTGCTCGAAATCAAAATAATATCTGATTAAACTTGTGTATAACCAAAAAAAAGCACTTGAAAATTCAGATGATGAGATAATCATTATTTAGTAAACAAAGTATACTATACAGAAACTTCCAACACACTTTTATTTAATCAATCAGTGGGAAAAAATTAATTAGAAATTATATACAAAGATCATTAAGCATAATTCCTGCTTTAAAAATGATAAAATTCAATTTTCAGTGAAACATAAAAATTTACTTCGGGACTTTTAAAGAATGACATATATTGGACATTTTTATATTAAACTTCTTTAAATATGGAATTTAGAACTGACATAAAACATCCCTATTTAAACATTTTTTTTTATTATTCCCTTTAATAGATGTTATAATTCAAGTGTGAAATTATGGCTATACATAAGTTTTTAATTAGGATATATATCAAAAATTAACATGATGGAAAATTTTCTGAGTACTGATCCATGGAGTTTTCAGATCTAGAAAGAAAAGTCCTTCAGTAACAGAAAAAAAGTTAGGCTTGAGTACAAAGTGAAAAATAATGACAAATGTTAAATATGCAATTTTTTTTTATTTAATTCAATAATACAAAATTGAAAATTTAAAAGAAAGCACATATGCATGCATGTTGTAATATTTTGATAAGAAAAAAAAGGCCATTATAACTGAATGCCCTAACAGGCAAAATTTTGAAAAGAGATAAATGCATAAATCAACTGTCAACTTTATGATAAATGCCTATAAATTTTTGTTAATTAGGTATAGGAAAACACTTTTGTATTAGATTTTGTTAACTAGTTGTAATAAAGTATTCAGATAATTGTGAATGATAGTATATATTATATCAAACACAAATACATTAAATTCCAGTCCTAAATTTTTTTTAATGAATTATTAAACCCAATTTTAAGTGCATTGTTGCACCTTAGTCTTATTTTTTTTAAATAACTTCCAAGTTATGCGAGATTTTATTTATAATACTTCTTACCAAAGTTTTACTAATGAAACATTAAAATTTTGAAGAAGAAATAGAAATTTCCTACATAGAATTTATGTTAAAGAAAAAGTCAATTTCACATTTTATTTAAAAATATTTATGAGGTATCATGATATACCCTTTACAAATGTGCGTTATTCTAAATAAAAAAGTAAGAAAATCTCTCTTCCCAAAAGAAATAAACTTATAACAACATTCACATGAATAAAGAGCTAGCATATGCAAAATATAATAACACCAAAATATATGCTTAAACTCAATTCAGTGGTTATAACTAGTTATTGTTCAATATTATAAACAAAGTCATAAGTCAGTTCCATTGTAACTTATTAAAATTCTAATTTTGAAAATAAATTGGTGTTCTTAATTTTTTTTTTTTTTTCAAGAAAATATTTATATATGATGACTATGTCAACACTTTTCTTTAAGTATTTTAAAATACATAAAATATGATTTGTCTTCTATTTGTTGGGTTCTGAACATACTTTCAATTTAAAAGATTAACCTCACAAACAAGATTTTTAACATGTGCATAAAAATCTTCCTAGTTCAGTGTTCACATAACTTGCTTAAAAACATTTACAAAAGAAATTTTCCACTAAACATTTCAGTTGCTGGCCAACATGACAACAGATGACTCCCAAGTTATGGTGCCCCCTACCTGGTTAGCCACACAAATACTGAGATAATTTCTTTAATTTATAAATTTACATTTTTAAACAAAAAAATCCTTCAAAATACAATAATGTCAAATTTTCAACATTGAACAATCTTAAGAGTTAACAATGTGATAATACATTTGCATTTTCTTGAAATATATTTTTAGAAAAGTGATAGTAAATAAAAAGCCTTGATTCTATTAGAAAATGATAAAATATCAAAAACAAAGTTAGTTTGAGATTTAATGTTTAAAACTTTAACGTTATTAAACTTCAATTAACCGGAAACTTCCACAAAAACAACTCGTATTCCTCATACCCCAAAGGTACCAGAAAGAAAATCCTTGAATGAAAGCTACTAGAAATAAACATCAGTTCTAATAACTATACTAAAGCATTAACAGACTAAGATAACTATATACACAAGAAATAATGCAAAAAAAAAACATAAGCGTCAACAAATAAGGATAAGTAACAAACTACATAAAATTGTAAATATACCTCTTAAATCTAACTGTCGATCACGAACAGGATTAATAAACTGGGCACTCATCTGGATCAATTCAGCTGTTAATTTCACCATTTTGTACAGTAGATAAGAAAATTGGTTTCAAGCACAAAAACCACACAATTTCCAATCTTTTTCCTTTTCAATCTAATCAAACTTTCTTTATGCTTAAAACATGCGTTCTTCAAAACAATTTGAACGCCGATGTTGAAAACATTATGGAGATTCACTTGGCGATGCCGAATTTCAAAGAGAAAAATATACCTATTTTCAGTTTATTTCATTGAGTATACACAACAATGTAGATAATGTAGACAACTAATAAAAATTACTCAAAAATATTGAAGATATCTTCATTCTAAAAACAAATTTAACTTTGAAACATTTTCTTTAAACAGAATCAACGTTAGCATTTGGAGAATTTTTATATTAGTAACTTTGAAAGATTTTCCCTTCAACAATCTTTATAAAGGTTGGATTTCGTTGGCCCTTCTGTAGAAAAAATTAGACCATAGCTCTCCAAACTAAACGAAAGAACTTCTGTTCAGAAATCTCAAGATCTAAACCTTAAACGAATACTGCATAGATGACATGGGATGAAGACGGAATTGCGCACTGGTACTTGAAACGTGCACACACTCTATGAGGGGAATAAAGTTGGTAGTTATGTTTGAGAACTAAAAATTGGATATTCTGACCATTCAGATCGTATGTCGTATTGGTCCAGGAATTTTGGATAAAAGGGGAGGTTGAGTATACTACAGCTCTCAAGATAAACAGCACTTCTTAGGGGTAAGATTTGTTGTGACCAAGAATCAGATGTCTTACATATATTTTTAATAGTTGATTGGTTGTATCTTAATGATGATACGATTTGCAAGCAAGACTGAGTAAAATATCTTGGAGTGACAATCGATAGATGACTTATGGGGAAACCGCACTCTAAGTGTATTAAAAATTGATTATGGAAAGACTTCATGGCCGTAATCTTCTCTACTCTTCAAAACTTAGTAGGAATTCGAAAAGTGTTCTATAAAAGCGTTATTCTTCCTTTCCCACTGTATGCTGTACCGGTTAGGTCATTCACAGTCCTACAAACATAAAAATTATTGAAGTTGCTCAAAATAAAGTTCGTCAGATCACTTTCAAGGCACCACGATATTTAAAAAATGACGTTATTAGAAAAGATTTAAACATTTTAAATTTTAAATAAATAATGCATCAAAATTTTTAAAAGCTTCTATTCTACATTAAATTCTATAGTAAATGAAATTATATCAGAATTCTCAGAGTATAATTTCCGTTCACATGAAAACAAAGACAGATTAATGCCTCTTGCGCATACCCAGATGCAGAAAAAAATATTGCTCCCCTTGAAAGAAAAAGAGAGAATCTAATGAATAACAAAACATATTGTCAATATTTTATAATTAATAAAGCTTTATGTATTCTTTTTATTTTTTCCAATGAAACTGTAGTGTTAAGTATAAAATTTTACTTAAAATATTAAAATAATTTATTTTATCTAGCTTCCGGTATTGCAAACCTTTCATTTATCCATTCGCAATCAATACTTTTATGTATATTTCTCTCTATATATAAAATAGCTATGTTGTTTTATCTTTACCCTGACGCAGAATCTCTAAGGAGATTTTATACTCTTTTTTTAGATGAAAAGGATCATTGAAAAAAACCTATATCCAATCCTCGTATTTGGGATTTCATTTTAAATGAAACTAAGCAAGTATAAGTATACTATAAGTTTATATTGCTGATTGAAAAAGTACTAATATGCATTAGAAAATGTGTAAAATACGTGCTTTGATAGTCCTCAAACTCTGATGTTCCGTATGCCCATCCGGTACATTTGCCATTAAATCCGCTTTTATTTGAAAGCAGGAGAAGACCTCGGGTGCTCATTTAACTTAAAAGTATTTTATTCACAATAATTACTTTCTTTCTATCACCTTGTACATATTTTACATTTCATTATACAAAATCAAACTCTTATATTATCCACATATTTTATACCATATATATTAGGGTTTATTTTTTTCATATAACCTCAATATTCAAGAATCTTATAATTATCCCTTACTTACCGTAACTACTAATATCTGTTAGAATTGCATATTTCTTAACTTAATTACATGCTCTGGCCTATTAATTATAAATAATATCGTATGAATCCTTAATTAATCACAACTGTATTCCTTTCACTCCTGGAGACATGACACACTATCCTGGAGCTCTTAAAATAACCTTCAAATTAAAAAAGTGTCCGATTTTGTGCAATCCAAGGAATAATCTGATTTTGTGAGCAAACTTATTTTATATTATTTTACATACTCCCAATATGGACTGTTTTGTGTGGCTACAAAGGTATTCCTATTTTTTAAAATTTCAGAGAACTATAAGCACGGGCGTGATTTGGAAAGCTCAAGGGGGTGGGGGTCAAATGCTCCCGAGGAATGTTCGAGGAAGGACAAATTTGCTGCTCTGCTCCTACAACATTTTGAGGTTTTATTCATATTTTATAGTTTTAATTAATTCAACTTTTGCACTTCAATTGAAACGACCAACTTACGGCCCAGACTATAAATGGTTTTCCATTATTTTACATTGAAAAAATTAATTTTAAAGCCATGTTTACACGGGTCAAGTAACTGGTCAAGTTAGTTGCTTCCACTTATGCGTGGTTTTGTCCTACTTAACTTGACTCATCTATATCTTGAACGAACGCGTTTATACACATTAAGGTGCAAAAGTAACTTCAATTAGGGGGTAAGTAACTTCTTCACCCGACCCAGCTTCCGCCATACGGGGAAAATTAGGGGGTAAAGTAACTTGTCTTGTAACAAGAACTATTGCACATATTGGCTTTAAATTCTCATGGTAATACATTATAATGCTACAATGAAGCTTCACCGGTTTTTTGTTCTTTTTAAAAAACTTATTTTGTATTTAAAGAATATAAAATACTATTTTAGCATTATTTGAAAGTTCATTCTCCTTTTAAAATTGATACTGTTTATTACGAAGACGTTCATTTTAGCAAATGTTCTATAAACGAAATGCTTAGAAGAGAATATGTCTGGAATTTTTATATTGATTGCTCAGAGAGGGTAGATGATAAGACAAAAAGTAAAAGTTAGTAGTGCGGTTAATAAGAAATAATATTCTTAATTAAAAAGCGTTCTGATATTTTGATTAAATTAATAAAATGTATAAAATTTTATTTTAGGTATTTATGTATTCAATTTGTAAACAAAAGGAATAAAAGGTCAAGGAATATTTTCTATATTTGATTTTACTGCCCTACTTGACCAATTATTTGGTTCTTGTAAACCATCATTCTTCTCAGATTTTTATACTTTCTTTTTATAATTTTCTAATGATTTTGTTAAAATTTGTATGTAATTTGTGGTAATTGTTTGTATGAAATAGGATCCATATTAATAAGTACTTTAAAAAATTATCTTGCAAGAAATTTAGTTTCGTTTTGGTAAGTTGTTTTTTTTCCTCGAAATTTTCTTACATGTTATCGATTTCTTTTACATAGATTTTAAAATTAAAATTTAGTAAAAGAGTCTAATTTAAATTATAAGTTAATTTTGGAAATATATTATTGGTATTAAAGAATTGGTAACGAGAAGGAAAAAAATATTTTTCCTGTAACATGGAGAAAGATTAGGTCAAATTGTTCGATTGGAGCTCCACAAATTGATGACCAGTAAACCTAAGATGCCAGATTTAAAACATAAGTTAATATTAATGGACGCTATAATTCTGCGTTGGAACTGCGCAGCGGTGTTAGAAATCTCTGCTGTTATTTTAAATACTACACTGCGACGGCCGTAAATGAAGTTATAATAATTAATGTTAAGTTAATTGTTTACTCGGTAAGCTGAGAATCGATTACAGTCTGTGAGTGATTATCAGTTATGTTGAAGTCGTTTGTATCACTGCATTTTAAAATACTAACGATTTGGCATCAGTAGAGTGTATTTCCCGCCATACCAAGACTTAAATGTTGCTTTCATCCAGATTGATATTTTTTAAAAACATTGATGATTTAGGTGGTGGAATTAGTCAGTATGTATATTAAACAGGTATGAAATCCCGATTCTTTCATTCTTTATTGTGATTTTTGTTATGGTATCCTTAAACTGCAGTGCCCAGAACTGATACCTACAGTTTCGACCTATGTTTGTGTTTCGAATCGAAGGTTTTCATATGTTTTCTTAGTGATTTATGTGCAATATTTTTTACCATTTTATGTTCTATTTGTTTGTATAATCAAAGTAAGAAGCTTTAATATGTTAAATAGTATTTATTTACAATTCTTACATCCGTTTTTTGCTGTCCACACCGTAAGAGAAAATATTCTAGCTGTTCGTGTTATGAACTTAAAATTTGTTCATATGCATGAAATTAAATGATTAATTATTTCGTAATGACTGTTTTAATATTTAACAATATGAATTGTTTCTAATATTAAGGGTTAGTATTAGAGCAATAATTAATTTATAAGCTAGCTGATCGTGGAAATGACCAAAAAATTAATTTTGTAATACCAACTTGAGATAGTTAAGTCTTTCGGTACTTCCAATTGCTTTTGTTATTATTTCATTGGTATAAACTGGATGAATGAATCAGATTACGATTTTAATATATAATTTATAAATCGTATACAATTAAAATCTTCCTATTCTTTAGTTTATAAGTTAATTAAAAACATGATTTTGTGTATATTTGATTTAAAAATAGTTATTGTTTGAATGCATTTGTTTGTAGCATTATAGAAACTAATTTCATTAAAATTTATAAATATGTATATGTATGTAGAAATGTCTTTGTAGCCCTGTTAACAAGCATAATGAATGAATTTATTTTGGCAAATTATTGCAATGTTTGGCGTTATCACTAAATATTGAAATTTTCAGATTTTTAGCTAGATATTACAATTTTGTTACATATGCTGGTCTCTTTTATGCTAACTTTTTATAGAACAGATTATATATATGTATATATATAAATGCAGAATGTCTGGAATTAACTTTGCATGTTTATAAGTTTTAAACTGTGATTTTATTATAAAATTTTCTTCTGGTTAGTATAAAATTTTGAACTACGTATATAAGGACATAAATCATTGATATTGCATAATTTCCACATGTTTATAAACTAAAGCAGGAATTTATAATTGCTATATGTGGTCTTTTATAAATCAGGTGTCAATTCTTGCATGTAAGTCACAAATCTTGGCAATCTTTATGCTGTTTTTTACATTTTAGCTGCTATAATTGTTTAACAATCCACAAAAGAAACATTGTTCTTGTGAGAAGGTTATCTACATGATTTACCGTTTTTAAGATGACATTTTCACAAATCATCGGATGCTTGATTACCTCTTGCAGTTGTTAAACGTTAACAGCATCTGATAAATAAATGCCTGGTAATAGTGTTTTAGTGAGTTGCCTTTCACAACATGACTGTATTAAAGTTCCCTTGTTGAAAAAGCCCTAACAAATTAAAAAAGGAGGTTATATCCTTTATAATATTAAAGAACAAGTTTTACCACTTTTGTATATACATATATACATACATACATACATACATATATATATATATATATATATATAGTATTTACAGAAAGTTTTATGTGTGTACTATACTGTATACATATAGTCAATGTTTCAAATTCTGGTCAGTTAATTCAGGGTTGGTCAAATCAGTCTGTTCTGTAAAATTATATGGCCTACAGTAGAATTCATAGAATTTATCATTAGAAAAAACATACTGATTCTAGTAAATATATCTTTTCTTTATGTTTATACATGTCCTATAGTTAAATTTTGAATGAATAATTATGTATTGTTTAAGTTTTCATCTTAAAAAATTTGTTTATATTTATCAATTAAAATATACATACATGACTTTCTGAACTAGCTTATAGCTGATTGGTAGGGTTTTATTTTATTGTACAGACCTCGTGGTTCAAATCCCACTATGGCATAGATGTTCATAGCAATTTGGAATCTGCTTCAAGCAGTATAGTGTCATCACATTTATGTTCGGGTAACATAAATGTTGACCACAAAATTTCAAACCAAATCTAATGTGGTGTGTCGTATTTTGTGTTAAATTACTCTCAGTTAAGTCACCATTAGACAACTAAAAATTAATGTTCAACGAGAACTAATACCTTTTGTTTCTGCCCTTAGGTAAAACTGTGAAAGTGTCATAATGCTATTGTAAAATAATTCCCTTTTTTATACAACCCTTTGCACTCCATATTAATTTTCCTGATTCCCAGCAGTCTATTTTAAATTGTTTGAGTTAGATCAATTCATCCTGACCCAGCAATTTTAACTGAGTTATAGAAATAAGAACTGTAATTTTTAAATTAAAAACCCATGTCAAATCACACGCGATGTACTTGCTGAGCAAGAAAGATGATGTTTAGTCTGAGACATTGGTGTTATAAAAGGTTAAAAATTAAAGTTATATTGAAAATTCATTAAAAAGTTTTTTAAATTTTCTTAATGTATATGAAATAAGGAATAAAACATAATTAAAAGAAGCTGAATGGTATTTTGTTTTGTCTTGATAAATGTATATCTGAAAATAGCCTAGTTATCTGATATATTTATAATCTACGTATTATTACAGATTGTTATTCAAGGGTTTAGAAGTTATCGAGAGCAAACTGTTGTGGAACCCTTTAGCCCAAGACACAATGTAATTGGTAAGTTTTCTTTCTTATTTGTGGCAATTGCATAGAGAATTTAATAGATTTGAGAGGTCATGTAACAATTTGGGTTCAGTTTCTCGCATATAAACACATACACGTTGATGTTCTCTGTATATTATATAAATTTATTATTAAAGGTACCTTAGCAGTTTGGGTTGTTCGAACTGGAGAGTTGTGGTATCCGACAGGCATCAATGACGAAAACTGATTGAGATGGCATTAGCCTGTTTTGGGCTGTAGTACCGAAGGAGAAGGTTATAAATGTTTAGAAACAAAAGCAAAATTAAAATTCAATCAAATTGTTAATTATTTCTATATACTTTAAAATTTACTCCCAATTTATAATGTGTATAACAAAAAGTAAATATTTCAAATGAGACTAAATTGAATAAAGAATTTAATCTACCAATGTAAATTGCATGAAATAATGTTTTCAACTTAATAGAAGCACTGATCAAAGAACTGATCTCATATATGATCTTATGTACAGAATAGTATTTCCAGAATAGTATAATGGGAAACTTTATTTTAAGAAATGATAAAATCATTTGACTCAAGATTTTAATAATTTCTTGCAAGCTTATAAGCTATTTTCTTTCTCTAAGATATCTAAATGACGTTTTGTGTTAATGCAATTAAAAATGATTGTGAAAAGTTGAATTGTTAATAAACATTTATCACTATTTCAATTTCTTACAGTGGGAAGAAATGGTTCTGGAAAAAGTAATTTCTTTTATGGTGAGTATTTTTAATCATTTCATTTTTATTATATAATACATTTGATTATAGAATTTAAAATAGATTAAATTTATAATAATTTTATCTTAATAAAGTAGATTAAGTTTTTCTATGCTGTTAACTAATCACTGAAAGCAGGATAATAAACTACAAACTTAACAAATTATCTTCTTCTAAACTAAGGTGGTAATATTAGTTAAAATATTGAATTAGTTGATAAATCTTTGCTAATGATATTGAGATATTTGAAAAGAATAGGATTAGAGTTAAATTTCATAAAACAAAATAATGCTGAGTAAGAAAAGTTATTTATAAATAAGTAGGTGGTAAGTTTAAAAATTACTTGTTAATTACTGGTAAATTACTTGTTAATAATTAAAGATCCTTAGATAAAGTACAATTAAATTGTGTTTAAAAAAATTCTTGATTAAGAATCAATTATGTTCTGTCTGGGTCAGATTTTTTATTTATTTATTTATTTATTTTTTGTATATGGATTCTTTAAACATACTCTCAGAAAAATAATGTCGTATAAAGCTTATCTAACTATAAACTAGATGTATTCTTTGTAAAGAAATTTTTTCTGGGGTGCTATGCTAGCATGTAACTTGCTCACCTACTTAACTGGAACAGCTATGCTTTATGTTCATAGCCCGTCACTGGGATGCATTAAATTACCTCCAAAACTTTAACAAATAACATCTATTTACAAGATTGATGAAAATTAAAGGTAGAACAAAAACATATTCTCTCTGCGTCTCGGAGCCTGACACAACCAAATCAGGTGGACGAGCATTCCATATATATATATATATATATTCATGTTCATATTTTTTTTTAAAAAAATGACGCATTCTCTCACTCCAACCAGAGAGATATCTTTAGCTCACAGGCTCCATCTTGACGTCTTGACCTTAACTGTCCACAGATCCTCTCTCCCTTCTTCGGGGGGGGTCAGCTTCTGGAGACGTGATCCCTTACAAAAATGGAATGATCTTTTCAGATGTGTTGCTCCCCCGCAAAAAAAAGGACACATCCAAAAGAAAACTTATTGGCCTCCTTAGCCGGCTGGCTCCTATTTCCCCTAAGTTATGCTGGGTAGCAGGGGTCAATGGGGTCAATTTTGTAGATAGTGAAGGGTAAACATCTGCAAAACACATGTCAGGGGTTCAAATTCCTTACATTCTTTTCTTGAAAATCTAAAAATTATTGGAAAAAACTGTCCTAAATTATAGTTATTTGTTGTGAATCACAAAAGCTTTTTTAAAAAATTTCATAACTCTAGTTTCTTTATTGATGAAATGCATTCAAAATTGGTACAGAACTTGTAAATATGTTCTTTCTTTATCATCAACGGCGCTGGAATTGGATATTCATTCATTGGTTTATGCAGAGGAATATTCACAATACTTCCATTAAATTATCCCTTTATTATGTTTAAGCTTGATTACATTTAGTTTATCATTAGATTATTTTTTCTTGTTGCTACTTCTCAATATTCATTTAAATAAAGCAACACTGCTGAATGAACACTTTAAAAATTCCATTGTCTGGGGTATAGGATGCTAGTTAGTAGCTTTTTGTGTAATTTTAGTTTCATTATTTTAAGCAATAGCAAAGTAATTAGACCTATAAGAAATTTAATAATTTTGCTTAAACTTTAAAAAAGTTGCCCAGTGGCGTTGGTGTAGTACTTCATGCTTTCATGCACAAGTTGAAGGTTCGATCTATGGACTAGGCAAGGCACAGAAAAGGCACTCAGCCTTTTCATCCCTTCAGTGGGTAGATAAATTGAGGACTAAACATGCTTGGGAACTAAACACTGGGGGTTCTGTGTAAAGTTGACCACTTAACCGTGATATGTACTTCATATTCTAGGCCCCTTGGTCTCGAGAACGGAGATTGGGACAGTATGTCATGGCCCCAAAATTGGGCTGTAGTGCCAAAGAGTTTGTCTTCAAGTTGTATTTACTTTTCTACTTTCTCATGTTTTTTATGGTTTAAAATTTAAAAAAAGTCATGATGCCCAGAAATGTTTATCCTAACACAGGTTTGTTACAATGTTCTTTAATCTGTGTTAAATGACTACTATATTGCAAGAGAACTTAAGCAGTTTGTGGCACTTTATATGTTAGTAATTGAGCAGAGGGGAGAAAAAGAAAATCTTTGTCTTTCTGCTTCCTGTCGTCAGTCAGCATTTCTACCACTTTAATAAAAACAATTTTAATAATTGCTTTGACACTCTGATCATTTATATGGTGTAATTTTTTGCACATTTTTATGATATAGCTATACAGTTTGTGCTGAGTGATGAGTTTTCTCACTTGCGGCCAGAGCAAAGACAAGCTCTTCTTCACGAAGGAACTGGCCCTCGAGTTCTCAATGCCTACGTTGAAATTATATTTGATAATTCTGATAACAGGTTACCAGTAAGTATTTTTTTGTCCAATATAATAGATTTATTTATTTATTTTTTAAGTATTCACATTATTTTGTTTCCTCATTAATCATCTGATTCTCAGTGATGTTTTCAATATTCAGAATTTCTCAATGTTTATTTAAATCATTGAAGGTAATTTTTTGTAAATCTTAAAAAAATTTTTTAATATAATTTAATACATTCTTCAACTAATTAGTTATCATTTTATGATATATAGTACTCAAGTTCAACAATCAAAACATGTTTTCTTGAAGTGTAATATAATGAGGTTCATTTGTATTTGTTAATTTTCTTTTTTAATTAAGAATATTGAAGAAACTTTGGATTTGAATATGTTTAAAATATTTTTTAACTACGAAACTTGGGTATTTGTTTATATTAATTTTTATATTTTTTATTAATGTCATAATTAGTTTTTTAATGATTTATATTTACTGTATTTAGTTACTTGCTTTTGCATGATGTAAACCAAATGATATTTTTATTTCTTGTTTCTTTTCCTGTTTTCCTTTTTTTTTCTGCACTTTTTACCTTATTTGCATATGAAAATGCTCATCTTAACTGTTATAAAAAAACAGAAATATTGGCTTTAAATTTAGTACAAAAGCTGTATTATTGATTAGAAAAATTAACAAGCAGTACTTTTAAACAGTTAATGGTTTATATAATATGTATATTATATTATCGCTATTTAAATAATTATTCCAAAATCTTTTAGCTCTGAAAATAATCACAGTTATAATGTATCAGTATAGACTGTAACAAAGGTAGTTAATAATGTTTAAATCTGCAACAATAATCAAGAGTAATAAAAAAATTCATCTAAACAATTTCATTCATTGAGTTAAAAACAAATGAGAATATAAATATAGGTATGGGTAATATAGTAAATAAGGGTGCACAGTATAAATAAAAACAAATGACTTGAAATGCTTACTTAAATTTAAGATATTAAGCGATGACTATTTAAATGTTATAGAATTCATCAATCTATTATGTACATATGTAGAATGATTACTGAGATTTAAACACAAAATTTTGTTTATAGTTTTTATTATAATTAAATTTGTATTTTACACTTCATAACTGTGAATTATTTTACTATTTTTTTATGATGAATATTTTTATTTGTTTTCAATTAATGTTAAACATGTCTCTTGCTCAAATATCTGTTAAAATGCATTGAGTATGATGGATAATCTAACAAATGAAAAGATAATTTGCTAGTTTATTATGGTTTAGCAGTTATGAATGTTTTTATTTTGTTGAAAAATTTCTTTTATTTGTTTACTTTATGCATTTGTCATATAGATTGATAAAGATGAAGTTTCTCTTCGAAGAGTTATTGGATCTAAAAAAGATCAGTACTTTCTCAACAAAAAAATGGTTACGTAAGTAGAAATATTCTTGTGGTATTTTTAAATTTATTTTATTAACAAAATCTATTTGCAGTAACTTTCTAAGCTTATTTTCTTTTTGCAACTAGGAGAACAGATGTAATGAATCTATTAGAAAGTGCTGGTTTTTCCAGGAGTAATCCATATTATATTGTAAAACAAGGAAAGGTCAGTTTTCTAATTTTGTTCTTATTTCCACTTTGTTGACTCTAGAGGTTTTTTTTATATTCGTTTTTTGATTACAAGCAGTTTTCATTTGTTAAAGTGAATGTTTTATTATTTTTCTTTTATCTCAAACATTATTTTTACAATTAATCACATCATGAATTTGTCAATTTATGATATGTGATTAATGATAGTATGATAATGTATGATGTCATAATTTATCTGAAAATAAAATAGCTAGCTTTTACAGTAGTTATTTAATGACATAATCAAGATGAAATGTATTGCAGAAGAGCAGGAAATCATTTGTCTGTATTTAGCTGGCCATTTATTTGAATGTGCCAGGAAAATTCTCAAACCTGTTTACTAAGTGCACATTCTATTGTTACAAATAAATAGTTGTAAGAATATTTTTAAATTTGAGTTAATACTATCCATTACTTATGAAATTGAAAGTATTATTAAATTGTAGTAGGATGTAATTGATGGATTTTTGTTTCTGGTACCAAAATGAACAACTCAATACTAAGCAGAGTAGGGTTCTGGTTTAGTGACCATGAGTACTATAAAGTTACAGTATCAATGCAGATGAAAATAACGAAAGTTCTGTACATTGCTGTTAAAAAGATGACAATTCATTTTAAAACAATAAGAATTTATTTTTTAAATCTTAAGATCTTTAAAAAAATAACAACATACAACACAATGTCCATTTGCATGGTAGGGACATCGACTTACACAAGAACACATGCCAGGAAAAACTCACAAGTACAAAGAAAAAAAAAAAAATCCCCTAAGTCTTCTTATGTATCCAGTAGTAGACATTGTATAAAATTAGCATATTCAGGCAGCTTCTTCTTCCACTCCAATTACAAAATTCCACAGTACATAGCTGTCGAGTGAGAGTTGAAGTCACTATTGAGTTTGATGTGAAATAGCAAACGTCATAGCCAATTAGATATGGTGAGAGATAGCTTCCTCCACGATGAATACTCAAAATGACAATCAAGTTGGTGGCAAGTTCATCTAGGTCCTTACTCTGTTCGTTGTGGTTCAGTTCGGTTCGAACCTTCGTTGTGATGTCAGCTTTTGCAAGCAAACGATCAAGCTGACGTCACAATGAACATTTGAACCGACTCGCAACGTCCAGAGTAAGTTCCCTTGTTCGATTTACTTAAAAAGACAAATTGCCAGGATTCACCAGAAGTTAGGAAAGGTGCTGATTCGGCTGCATCTTCTAAAAGATTTTTCTTATTTTTCTTAACCATAAATACCATCTAACTTTTAAAAAATGGTTTAAAAATTATATCTAATAGAAACATCTTACCGAATATAATAACATAGATAAACTACTTAAATTTTTATTATTTATATTATCCTACTTAATAACTGTACAAATATAAATGTATCAGAAAATTTATTTTTGGAAATTGGTAGTTTTCCATAATTAAAAAAATACAATTATTCTATATTCTTCACTGCCTTGAATTTGAAAACACAATTTAGAATGGGTATAATAAGGTAATTATAGGTCAGCTGTACCCAATTTAACCATTTACTTGACATTACATAGAACATATTACATTACATTACACAGAATTGCCTGAAAAGGATTACATTAGGACCCATGTTTTAGAATAGTTTGAATGCAGACATAACATGATTAAAGCCGATTCTAATTCACTTGAAAAGAGCTGTACTATGCTTGTAAATAAGATCATGAATGGAATCTATTCTAACAATAAAATTATAACTCATTGCATCTTCTTATACATAATAAATTATCAAACATTGTCCAAATACTAAGGTACTGCTTATCAGTGCCAGAATACTAGAATTCAAATCGTCTTGCTAGAATGTTTGTAATTGTGTAGAATCAACTTGAAGATGTACATTCTAGTCTCATTAGCCCTCGTATAGCAATAGATTGTCATACTCTAAATCACACTTAACATAGATACTGTATTTATTGTGGTTTTGAAGGACTACAATCATTTCTTGACATCATGATTGCTAATAAGTCTGAATATTGGACAGAGTTAAAAAAAAAATGCAGTGAATGCCATTTGTCTTAACTAGTTAATATTTTTTTAAAAAAAGTATTGCTGTGATAAAGCTTTTATTTTATTAATAAAATTTATATGTAAGGAATACTAATATATAAGGGATATTTAAGTAATTTTGTTTATAAAACTTGTCGAGAAAAACATGCAATCAGTGTGTTATTATAGAACTTACAGAAATAGAATACATTAAGTAATAAAAAATGACATTATTCATCTTAATCACTCCTTTAGAAAAGCTTCTTTATTTATTATTTATTTATTTTTTTGTGATAGATCAATCAAATGGCAACTGCTCCCGACTCACAGCGGCTTAAATTGTTAAGGGAAGTAGCTGGAACTAGAGTGTATGATGAGCGTCGTGAAGAAAGTAAAACAATCTTAAAAGAAACTGCTAGTCGAACTGAAAAAATAGATGATCTTTTAAAATATATCGAAGAGAGGCTTAAAACACTGGAAGAAGAAAAAGAAGAATTGAAGGAATACCAAAAGTGGGATAAAATGCGAAGGTACTGTTATAAATTTTTATTTTTGATGGTTTTCTTTCAATATTGCTTTTACAACATGTCATAATCAATTGAGGTAATTGTATGCTTCTTGTTAATTTACTAATTTTGAATAAAAAATGTAGTCTGTACTTTAGAGCTATTTTCTATTAATCTAAGTATTGTCTGTTCGACAAAAGTATAAAAGTTAGAATATTTTTAATACTATAATATTTTTATTCAACATAAGACTTATGCAGGTCAGATGGACATTGATTATCATATGTTTTATGTTTAACTAGACATGGTTTAATTGCTCAGCTTAACAAGTATTCTTCATTATCTATTTTTGATTTGTTTTTAAAAGAAAAATGGTGAACTAGCTGGGTAATGGCATTTTGGCATCGAAATTTAGCCTGTTAAGCTTAAATTTGATAAATAGATTAAACAATATAGTCCAACAACATCCTGTTTAACAATCATTTCTAAACAGTGGTAGCTAATGCATTTTAATTTACTGGGATAAGACTATCCTAAATTAGTATGTCTACGTTTTACAACATTGTCTCCTCATCAGTTAATTACCATTTTATTAATATAAATACATGAAACTCCCTTTAACATTCTTTGAATAATGATAAATTTCCAAAAGCATTAATATCTGAATGGACTTAATAACTTTCCTTGGAACTAACATTAAAGCTAATCTCACCATAGTTAATTCCAAATGACTGACCACTCAAGAAATTCGCTGAAAAATATATTCTAAAATTACTTGTTTAAATTAAACACTATAGATAACATTTTCACATTTCTTTTATTTAAAAAGAAATGCATTTAAGAATAAATGGCCTTAATATAGGATATTACTCTATTGTTGCTAAAATATGCCCAATCTCAAAAAGTCATTGTTCTTATTCCAGATATTGAATAAGTTTTATGTGTCATGTTATGATATTTCGCATAAGTTTCAGGGTTGACAAGTTTTTGACAATTGACGGTTTTAACGATAGACGAAAAAAAATTGTGTAACTTGTAAAACTATTTTACATATATTTTGGAATATAATTTAGATTGATAGATAAATTAGTAATATTTATATTTTTTACTTTAAGGTAGCTGTGTCATGTACTTATTTTAAAAAATGCTTAATTTTCATATTTTTCAGATCTTTGGAGTATACAATATATGATCATGAGCTAAAAGATGCAAGAAAAAAATTAGAAGAAGTAAGTTCTAAATTAAGTTGTTTCAAAAATTCATTATATATCTTTGTCTCTTCTGAAAACTTGTTTTCTAATTTCCTTTTTAAATAAAAGTATATGTTTTTCTTTAGTATACAATGCTTGTCTGTGATATTTAACCAAAATATTTCTCGTATTTTTCTTTTGTTATATAGCTTGATACAAGAAGAGAAACAAGTAGTTCTGTAACAGAGAAATTGCGGGAAAGTGCACAGCAAGCTGCAGACCAAATAAAAGTAATTATTTTTCTTTTGAAGTATGTATCTTGTACAAATCACTACTCTTTGATATCACAGAATATAGTATGAAAAACAGCTTATATATATATCTATATATATTATATGTGTGAAAAAAAAGGATTAAATAGTTTTCTTACCATTTTTGAAAGACTTGTTTTGAAATTACAATTTTAAGAACGAGATCAATTGATTATTATTATTATGAATGGTTTAAAAATCAATTTCTTATTAGTTTTCTCATGATTGTATGATATCAATATATAAGGATTCTATATAATATTTTGTGTACTCATTATCAGGATTGTGTGTACCCATACATATTTTTAAAATGTGCTTCAACTGTTTTTAAGGTATTTTCACAAGTTGCAAAGACTTCCATATGTATTTTCTTATGTAGTTGATTTAATAGACTGTTATATAGACAAAATCAAACTTTTAAAAGAAGTTGCTAGTCTAAAAAATGTAATATACTACTAATTATATAGTTATACATCTGTTTTAAGAATAGAATTTATATTCATTACTATGGCATACATATTTCATACAAACTATGCATAGTTGTTAAAAGAAAACTCATTAGGGAAAGCAAACAATTTAATTTGTTTTTTACATTGTCAAATAATTTTTACTATTATTTTCTTAGAAACTCAGTAAAGATTTACGAGATCTGAAGAGTAAGCTGCAATCATATCGAGATGAAAAAGAGGCTTTATCACAAGAACAATCATCCCTGTTTAAAGAAAAAACACGTTTAGAGCTCACTATAAAAGATTTGAGGGATGAGGTTGAAGGAGATGATAGCTCAAGGAGAAGAGCTGAAAGAGAACTTGAAAAATTAAAAGAGACAATAGCAGAAAAACTTTCAAAACTCGAAGATATTCGTCCTCGATATGAAGCACAGAAAAAGCGAGAAGAGGAGTGTACGAGAGAGTAAGTTTAATTTTTATAATATGTCATTTGGTTAGTTAAGTATTGGGTGTCAGTGAAAAGTTTTTACCTTTTTTTACTGAAATCAGTAAAGATCAGTGTTAAGGGATACCCAATTGTTGAATTTGACCTGGCAGACCAGTCAAATAAAGGCAAAAAAAATTTTACTTGATAAAATATAGCTAGATAAAATTTAAAAAAATTTGTTATGAATTGCAGATTCTAAGACAAAAGGTAATAATTTCTATTGTCTTTAGTAAACTTCTAAGTTTCTTCCCCCTCCCCAAAAAAAGGAAGGGGGGCATAATTTAAAAAATATTTTTAAAAATGGGTATTATTTAAACGTTTATTTTGTCCTCTTGTGAAATTTACTTAAGGATGTGTTTTTAACTGAGACCATGCAAATATTTACAGTTATTGTTCTTTATTGTTATTACTTGTAGTATAATCATAGTGAAATGCAACTGTATAATATAATTTTATTAAATTAATCTATAGTTACCATAATTGAAAAGCTTTAAAACATAAGTGTTGAATTTCTTACCTTCAAGAAATGTCTTCCTCAAAACAGGAAATGTAAAATACCACTTTCTTTTTAGTTTATATTTTGTGGTGATAATTTTAGATGTTTATTTACATTTACTAGTACACTTTCTTTATGTTGTAAATTTAAAATCAATGGAGTTTCCTTTTTATGTATGTTGGCTGCCTTGTTTCTTTTGTCAGCACAGTGTAAAACAAACTTCAATTGGCATGGAGTCATTTATTGATAAAAACTTCTAATAATTTGCTTATAGCAAATTTATAGTATCATAGTTTTAACTTTTTTCTTTCCCATTTATTATTTAGACTCAGTTTAAAAGAGCAAAAAAGAACTGAATTGTATGCAAAACAAGGTCGAGGAAGCCAGTTTACGTCAAAAGCTGAGAGAGATAAATGGATCCAAAAAGAGTTGAAGTCTTTACAGAAAGCCATCAGAGATAAAAAAGAACAAGTAATTATTTTCTACTCTTAGCTTAGTTATTGCCTTAATCTGAAATGTATTGTGATGTATGTTCAATATAAAAAGGGGGGAAATTTGTAGCATAACTTTTGCCAGTAGTGGTCAAGACATACATAGATCAACAGTTTATTTAAAGAAAACTTTTCTCTCTGTCCAGACTGATTAATTTTTATTGCAGCTATTACAGTACGATTTCATAAACATACATCAATCTGTGAAACTAAGCATGTTATTTCATTTTAATGGAAAGTTACTTATGTATTGAAAATTCTATAAATGATGTTTGGATAAAAAGTTTTTAAAATTTTTCCTAGGCCATTTACTGATGTTTTTGAAAAAAAATTCTAAAATCTAGCCATTGATCATATAAATATAAGTAAAATATAATTTTTCATAATTTTCTAACCCTAAAACTAGCACATTTTAGCAGCTTGGATACAATGATTGATTTAGATTATTTGGTATATTTCTTTATATACTGTAGATCAGCAGTTCAAGTTTGTGACTATTGTCAAAAGCATAAAATTTTCATTTTGTAGTTTAGAAAAAGAGATATAATTAAACAAATATAAACATATATTTATATATATATATTAATATTTTAACATATGTAAATTTAAAACTAAATAAGTAGCAAATTATGGGATATTTCCTGGAGTTTCTATGAAAATTCTGCTAATACTTCATTAAAGATAGCATTTTTGTAAATAATAATTGTACAATTTACAGAGTAGAAACTTGAAATAATCATGTGTTAAAAAATTAACCAAAATAATGAAACCTAAATTGAATTGTAAAATTTTAAGAATTTGTGACAGAACATGTTATGACTATTCAATTTCATCTACAAATAAGTAGCTGTTAATCATTCCCTTAGTTGTTTGAAATGAGAATACATTCCGTTAAACGTATTTATTTAATTGGAATGTAAAATACAGCTGAATATTTCTGAAGTTACTCAAGACAGGAAGGTCTAGTGCTATCACTGTGTAATTTAACTGTTCAGTGTGGCTTAGGCTGGGTCTGAATAATAATTCACTTACTGTTTAATTAAACCAATCCCATTCACATTCTTTCTTTCTCCAAAGCATATGATTACAAAAAACAGATTTACAAGCTTTCTTTATTTTTAATTTATTCCTTAATTTTGAGTGAATTAGGCAAAAATTAGAAAATATTTGTTCTCTGGGAGTAAAGCTGCATGCAAAAACACTATGGGATTAAAAAAATAAGTCAAATTAAGGGTTTTAAGCCTTTTTTTTATTATATATATATATATATACTGAGACATCTCGAACTAAGAAAAGGATATGGTGCAGATTCAGCTCCAAGAGCTTTGAAAAATCGGAGAAACCTGGTTTCGTATCATATAGCCTTATTATAGAAACTCTTCTCTTTCGTTTATTGCTAAGCAGTTCCTAAACTGTGTCTAACTCTAAATATTAAAACTGTGTAAACCTTGTAATTAAAATTCATATTGATATTGATAAGAATGATATAAATATTAATAAATTTATCTGTCAATTACTACTTGTATAGACTTCAACTTTTAAGAAAAATGTTAGTGTATTATATATTGTTGTCTTTAATGAATTATATATGTAATTATAAAAGGCTTAATTATTATACTACAAGTATTCATTTATTTAAACAACATTTTAAGGTAATTTGAATGTCACCAGATATTATCAGAAAACTTTGCAAATGTTTATGATAATTTTATGACAGGTTTTAATGCATCATATCTAATTTTTGATGTCAATAACCCAACCCAAAGGTAGTTCTCGAACTTTTTTTGCCATGGTACTTTTGACATATGCTTGTGGCACCCTGATGTGCCAAGCATATACAAGTACACCCTGTTGCAAGTACACAGTTTCAAAACTGAAGATATTTCTTATACTTCAAGCTAAATACGGGAACAATTCTTAGTATTTTTTTACATTAACACAGTAAAAAGAGAAGCAAACTTAAAATTTATCTTTTAAGTATCTTCATGCTTTCTTAATTAGTTTAATTAGCTTTCTTCATTATTCCAACAGAACCTTTGACATTCATTTTGAGAACTGTAGCTCTAGATATCGATTTGCTTACTCAAACATAGCTTGCAAAATAGATCATTAATCAATTATGAACAAATATTTTGGCTTCCATTCTGATTCCAAATTTAAAATAAATTAGTATATACCACAAGTAAAAGTTTTTTAATAAATAACTGGATAAGTCAAACAATGTTTCCAACACCATTTGCCTATACAACTAGGTCCATAATAGAGAATAAAGAATAAATTGACAGTTTAAGTATGAGGTAATATCTCTAATACAATTATGTTTAGACAATTTATTCTTCTAAGCCTAAATACTAGGTAGAAATGTGATTATTTTTATCTGTATTAAATCAAAATTCTAACAGTTTTATAGTTAGCGACATACTGGTTACTAAACTTTTTCCCTTATTCTAACATTTTATAACCTTTTATTTAAAAAAAATTTATGAGGTGTAGCTGTCTTTATTAGCAATTTTTATTTTTATTTATACATCAGTATTGTTCAAACCATATTCTGCCAATAAGATTTTTTTTAGCCCATGGCAGAATTTGTGAAATTTATAATTCGAACAATATTTCATATATTATAATAAATATGTTATTTGATTTATTGGTTATTTTTATAAATATTTATGTATATGAGTTTTAACTGTTCTATTTTTAATTTATGAATAATTCTAAAAGCTATAATGATGTTTTGTTTTTAATTTATACCTCTATACCCCTTCAACTACTACTATTTTAGTGGAAAGCACAAAAGTAAAATAAATTGGAATATTTTAATGCAATTCTCTTTATTGTTAATAGTGAAAAAAAATTCCCTTTTATTATAGATTGAAAGATTACAAGAGGATTTTACAAAGGATGGTGAAAAAAGAAAAATGCTTGAAGCCAAAATTGAAGTAAGTTTTTGGATTTGTTCTAAAAATTTGTTAAGTTTGTTTTAAATCATACATAATAAAAAATAATAAATTAAATTTAAAAACCAATATGTAGTTTTTTTCCCATGATTTGTAGTTTGTTATCACTGTATATGAATTTTGTGGGTACCCAGTGTAGACTGATAAAATTAATATATTTTTAAATTTTAATTAAATGTTTTCAATTATATAAAACATCAAAATGCTTTTTTCTATTGTAGGAACGAACTAAAGAATTAGAAAATCATAGAGAGAGTATAGATAACCAAAATAAAGCATTTTATGAAATGAAAAAAAAGAAAGATCAACTTCAGACTGATAGGAAGTAAGTTCATCAGAATATGATTGTGTATGAAATCCTTAAAACTCTTTAGCTATATTTCGTTAGATGTGTTTAATTTTTTCTTATATCATCTTCAAATGAAATTACTATTTTTTTCAGTATAACCTTTAATAGCTCCCTCCAAGAGTGATTCTGATCCAAAATTTCTGAAAATTTTTGTGGGCTTGTTCTAACAATTTAAAAAGAATTTTCAGAAAAATCTGTTTCTGGGAGGAGAGGGAAAAAATGTTTACAATTATAGTTTTGTTTAATGGAAAATGGCTGTGTTTTCTAGAGTTAAGGTCTAAAAATCTGCTATTTTTAATGGGATCTCCTAGTTAATATTGCAGTTATGATATGAAGCTTTAAGTTTTTCACACCCATAAGATGAAAATAAACTTATTCATTTCTTTCTACCTGCATCCTCTTTCTTTATGGATATCCCCCAAACTCGTGCATGTAGAAGGGGGTGGGTGAGACACTTTCACACAAAGTTTAGTATATTTACAGAAGCTGGTTATTTGTGAAAATTTTGAAACAATATGAATACATGTGTTCTTTTTCTTTTATTTTTCTTCCAGAAGCTAATGAAATTTTTTAATGGCAATTTATAATTAAAATTAAGTTTACGACTTATGCCAACCAGAAATCTGAAATTTTAATGGCAAGCAGCCTATAAAATTCAAGTTTTCTATGCCATTTTTTCTGATGAGTAATTTTTTACAGTATTTTTTAAAACTGAGAATTGGGCATTCACATATTTTGTTAAAGCAATTTTTTTTTTTACTGGTATTTTTTAAAACCGAGAATCTGCTATTTTTCAGTGTTCTGCCATTTAGAAATCTTTTTCGTAGAATTCTGAAAAAAGACTTTTTACCATCTAAGAAATAGTTAATAGCAAAGGCTAACTCTTTTCAAAGAACGTAAAATATTACATAAACTTTATTTTAAACATATTTATATATATATATATATATATATATATATATATATATATATTTTAGATCAGGTATGTAGGAAAACTATATTCTTGTTTAAATCAATACATTAAAATTGAAATTTATGTATCAAGATTAAGAAATTGAATTTTTGTTTTATAGATAACCATCACACACATTGATATATGTGTATTTGTATTATTTTATACAGAATGCAGGTATGCTTGCAACTTTATAATAGTGTGTGATATATTAGAAGATATTTATATATTGATATTTAATGAACTATTTATCACACCAGTAAAATTCAGGTATCATCCACCTCTAGTTTTGATGTTCAGAAATTAAGCTTAATTTAATTTTTATTTTAAATTAGTAACATACTTTTTCAGTTTACGTATATATATATATATATATAATCACTTACGAATAGCCCTTTGTGTAAGTGTATTTCTTACAGGCTTGGCTTAAGCCATACAGCACTTACCCTTTTCCGTGTGCTACTTATGTGTCAGCATTGTATTTATAGAATTCATGTGTAATTAAAAAATATATCTTAAAAAATTAAAAGCACATTTAGTGTCAGTATTTAAGTTATTATAACTCTCTTAAGAGTATCTTTCTCAAATAATAAAATTGATTACGTTTTTTCAAGTTTCTCAGTATCTAAAATTTTATTTATTTATTTATTTATTTTTTTTTGGGGGGGGGGGGGTAAGCTGCAAAAACATTTGAAATGTTAATACATATTGATCATAGGATGTTTGCTTGCATTTTGCTATTCTTTGAGCCATATTTCACCACAGTCAAATTGTTCCATTTAGATTAAAAGCACCCGGATTTATTTTTGCATTTTTTAGAAATGGTTTATCGTTAAGGCTTTCTCTGCCAATTGATTGATTGCTTCTGCCATTGAATAAAGTTTTTATTGCAACTCGACATTTTCACTGCATCAAAACTGTATGGTATTGTGATTAAAACTTTTATCAACTGACTCCTTATTTTATAATTTCTGTAGTTTTCTGTGATTTGTTGGAAGCATAACACAGATAAATACAAAATATTGCAAATTGATAGAAATTTTTATTTTCCCTCCATGTCATTACATGAGTTGTGACTGAATCTTGACCTTTACCTCTCTGCCTTTCCTCAGTCCCTTTGCTTTTTTACTGTCTTGTAATCTGTATAACTTTGTTTATGCTGTTAGTTAAGCAGAAAAGTAGTTTTACATTCAGCTTTAAAACATTGATTAATATTTAACTTAAATTCATACCTTTAGATGATTGTAAATGCATAGACTTATATTATAAAATTGCCTTTTATAGTGAGTTGTGGCGGCAAGAAAATGCGATGCAACAAAACCTAGCAATGCTGAAGGAAGAGTTATCCAAAAAAGATCAAGGACTAAGATCTATGACAGGAAAAGTAAGATATTACATTAATATATTTATGAAGTGTTGATTTTCATTTTGAATTTTTAAAACAATGCCAACAAAATGAGTAATCTTCCTTAACACGTTTTTTTCTTTTATTCTTCAGGCAACTTTAAATGGTCGTGATAGTGTTAAAAAAGTGCTACAAACATTCAGAGAAAAAGGTGGTGCCCATGAACAAATAGCTAATTCATATTATGGCATGCTTATTGAGAATTTTGATTGTGATAAAACAATATACACAGCTGTTGAAGTTACGTCAGGGAACAAGTAAGATAATTTAAGTGCTCTTACATGATTTAAGTTATAAATGTATCAATGAAAAATTTCTAGATTTTTTTTCCCTTCATTCAGGGATTGGTTGGTAGATTACTTGTAATAATTTGAGAGATTGCAATTAGGTTTCAATATGCCTTTATGGCAAATAATGAGGAAGGATTCTCTGATTATAAACAAGAGAGTTGTGTCTGTAAGTATGTATACAGTGTATTTTCCATTAAAATAAGCTCTTAATTTGTACCCTACTTTATTGTAAAAGAGACATTGCAGCCTGATTTTAACTTCAAATTAATGTAATGTCTTAACCTATTCCTCTATCAAAGAAAAAAAATCTTTACATTTTCTCAGTTTAAATTTAAATATCTCTATCAATATTGTGTTATAGAAAAATAATTTTATTTATTTATTTATTTTTTTTAAGTTATGGTTCTTAAGGTGGTTCTAAGTTTTTAATATAATGTTAGGAGATAGTAAAGCATATGAAAAGTTCAGATTTTGTGATTTTCTCAAAATTAAGTATTTAATTTAAGAAATATCACAAAGTGAATACTTATTTTATTTAAAACATTTTAACAGTGTGTCTGTCATCACCAGTTGTGAAGAGAAAAAGCTGTTTATATATATATATATATATATGCGTGTGTGTGTGTATGTATGTATATACATATCTATAGATAGATAGTTGGATATAGACATATTACCATTATATATATATATATATGATGTGCTTGTGTTTAAGACCTAAAGATCTTGTAGACTAATGAACCCAAGAAAATTTTTATGTTTGTTCCTGTTCAGATGAAATGAGTAACTGATTAAATTTATCAATAGGAAATAAGAAGTAAACTTTGTAAGATTTTCCTTATATTATCATTGTACAAAATATTTTTTTTTTCCTCCTAAAGCTAAGGTTTACTCTGAAATTAGACCAGAAGTATATTTGTCAAAGTTGACAGTAAAACAAATTTTCATATGTTTCATCCTAATAATATAATTTTAATGTATTAGCTTATAAGAATTTAATAAGTTATATTACTACATACAAAGTAATTGTGAATTGAGTCTCAGCTTTTGACTTATTTTCTGTTAGAATTTAACATATCCAAGTACTTAATTGATGGCATGTATTGCAAATATTTTAAGCCACATTATCCTGTCACTATCTCCTATATTTCTATATACAAAAGAAAAAATGTTAGTCTGTTAATTGCTAAGTCTTTTGTTTCTTCTTTACAGATTGTTTTACCATATTGTGGAGACTGATAAAATAGGTACAAAAATCTTGCAAGAAATGAATCGACAACAGCTTCCTGGGGAAGTGACATTCATGCCACTGAACCGACTTGTTTATAAAGAAGTGCAATATCCTGCAACAAATGTAGGTAGACAGTGTTAAAATTTTTTAAAGAGTTATAATAACCCTAATAGATTTTTTATGGTCACTGTAAAAAATACAAAGTAATTAAATTATGCTAAAAAAAAGGATAGAAAAATATAAGTGCTAAAAATAGAGATTATGTAGTATATTTTTAAAAACGATTCATGTAACAGCTTAATGCATATACGTAAGTTTTTCTTTTTTAATCTGCATATTTTTGGTTTATGTTATTATACAGTCTAATCTTGAATATCTTTGACATTTAAGAAATTATAAGCTGATTGTTTGCTAGAACTATGTTTATGTGCATATTTTCTTACCAATGTTACTAAAAATTTTGTAGGTATTGTACATACATTCAGTTATGTACCAACTATAATATATTATGTGTAAAAATTATGCATTTTAACATATTTTTATGCCTAAATTGTCTGTATTGTGCAAATTTTGAGTGTTTGCTACATTTTATTTTTATTTATTTATTATTATTATTATTGTTTTTTTTTTTTTTTTTCGGAGTTACCTGCAATTAAAAAATTTTTTAATTCTATAAAAAAATCCTTTGGTTTTTTTTTTTTGTTTTTTTTTTTTTTTTTTTTTTTTTTTTTTTTTGATAATAAGTTATCTAGGGTAGAATTAAATTTGGTAACAGAATAAGCAGGGTTATTTTACATTATTATGTGTTAGCATGTGCAAGGATTAAAGGAAAATGAAGTCTTATCTGGGTGATGACTTAACAAGGTTTTACTGTATTTACATTCAAGCACGAATCTGGGTCCATATGGCAGTGAGACCTTTCAGGCTTGTAGTGGCAGTGGTAGGCACATTGCAAGTACTGGGTCATCCAACTTGGCCAGTTCTCTTCAAAGTGCTCACCGCACCACTGGTAAGTAGTTGTTGTTGGAGGAATTTGGAAGATTTTTGGATGCTCTATTGGCATTATTGTATTTACAATCTGTTGTAAACTCTTTTTGCTGCTAAAAACTACCTTTTTTTTTTTAAAGTTATATTAATTATAATTACAAATTTTCTTTCTTCTTTTTCAGGATGCCATACCAATGATTAGCAAATTAACGTTTGAACAAAAACATGAACGTGCAATGAAATATATATTTGGGAAAACTCTAATTTGTCGGAATTTAGAAGTAGCAACTCAAATTGCTCGCACATCAAATTTAGATTGCATCACCTTGGAAGGTTTGTCTGTTTATTTTTTAAAAATAAAAATTGCAATTTGAATTTATTTATTTTTATTTATATATTTTTTTAAACTTTTCATACATCTGTAATTTAGAGGTGCCACCAAATCAATTTTTTAAATCAGCCTTTTAGAAAAAAACTATTTTTATTATTATTGAAATTTTAAGGGTTACCCTTCCTAGAAACTAAGCTACTGTTTTTTCTTCTAGTTTCCTGATTTTTATTGAAAGACTCTCCATTGATTATTATTTGAATAAAATCCCTTTATTATAGAGAATTGTGCAGGGAAATTACCTGTATAGGAAAACTCTCTAGTAATATTCAAATAAAGATATAGCAGAATGTTTTTCATGTCCTAAGTTAGGCTTGCTTGATAGAGTTTCAGGGGATTTTTGGTAATCTGGAAAGTTTACTCGCAAAAAAAAAAAAAAGTGCTAAAATTAGGAAAATTTAATTTAAGCCACTTTGAGCATGATAGCTATAGATAAATGCTCAAAGAATGATCTGACTAAAGTATGGATCAATGTAAAGTTCATGCCTTATAGGTCTTTTTTTTTTTTTCATTCGTTTTCTCTTCATTTTACTTATTTTTATTTATTTACTTTTTCCCAGTACAGTTGCAAAACAAAGAGGAATTCTCTTTTAGTTCTGTTATTTCAGCTTATGAGCAATTTTGGCAGCAGGCACCATTTTTATAAGTCATAGAAAGGATCCTAGACTCTCCTTTCCTTAAGTCACATTTAACTTCTGTTTCATAGTGGATTGTGCACTTTCATGCCTCACTAGATTGTACCCTATTGGAAGAAGACTGAAACTATAAACTAAATACACTGTATTAATAAGAAAAACAAGAAACTTATGTGTGAATGCAATATCACATGAATTTGTCGACTGTGTCCAACTGGTGGGCTGCATGTCCTACTGATATTTAAGACCTGCTAAGTAAATCAGTGCTTGTAAACTTAAGTACTTATATCTTAATACGAGGGTTGCTATTTATATTTCTGACATAATAATGAAAAAACAAATATGTAGGATTGAAATTGGTTTTATTGTTTTTCAAAATATTCTCCATGATGATCAATACACTTTAGCATGCATTTGAACCAATTTTCAAAGCACTTTTTCCAGTCCAATTGAGGTAACTACAAAACATGCGTTTTAAATGCATCAACCGCTTCTTCGGGGGTCAAAAATCGTTGTCCATGTAATTTATTTTTGATGTGTGGGAATAAGAAGAAGCCATTGGATGCCAAATCAGGGCTGTACGGCTCATGACCCATCAGTTCGATCTTTCGCTCCGTCAGAAATGCCTTTGTTTGAGTTGATGTGTGAGAGCTCGCATTGTCATGATGAAGAATGATTCGCCTGTTCTGCTTTTTTCAAATTTCTCCGATGACTTCTGGCAAACAAATGGTCGTGTACCATTCAGAATTGACCGTCCTGCATTGCTCTAACGCCACTGTTGCCACATGACCATTAATGCCGAAGAAACAGGCAATCATTTGTTTCGATGTGCTTCTTCCTCGAACAACTTTTGTTGGTTTTGCCTCGTCTTGGAAACCCATACAGTTGATTGCTGTTTTGTTTCCGGCTCATATGCATAGATCCATGATTCGTCACCTGTGTAGATGTGATACACAGCCTTTGATGTACTTGAACGTATTTTTCCAACATTTCTTGCACCAATCGACACGAGCCTTTTTTTTTTTTTAGCGTTTGTCAGATTATGCGGGATCTAACGCGGACAAATTTTTTTTATGCTCAAATGTTCATGCAATATTTTATTGATGCTAGTCATACTAATGTCTAAAGACGCCTCTATCTCACGATATGTCACAGGACGATCTTGCTTTATCAGTTCACGCACAGCATCAATCTTTTCTGGCACAACAACGGATTTTGGACGACCTGCACAGGATTCGTCCTGGATCGAACATAGACAGCGATTAAATTCGTTATACCAATTTTTTACAGAGCTGTAGGATGGCGCTTTATCGCTGTATAAAGAATTAAGTTCATCAAAGCACTCTTGTCTTCACAATCCATGTCGAAAGTTATGAAAAATAATGGCACAAAAATGTTCACGATACAATTCCATTTTTTAAAAGAGAAGAATTTTTCAATTTACTGTCAACAACACAAATAAAGCTATAAAGGTAAATCGTCTGTTGAATTTATGTTTAAAAATATCAAACTTTCAATTAAAATCGTCTGCGGTCGCCTAGCAACACTTATTGTTGCCAAGGCCGGAAATATAAATAGCAACCCTCGTACAATATATAAAAACAAAATATTTTACTTTACCTCATCAAAATTAGTTCATTTTGAATTATGCTAAAAGTTAACAGAGAAATGAAAGGAATTGACTTAACTTCAATAATTTTGTGTTGAAATTAGATATTCTCATTGAAAATTTCAATTCAAGATTTTCTGAATTTGATAATCTTAAGCATAGTTTTAATTTTTTCAGGAATAAAATTAAATATTGTTATGAAATTGGTAGATCCTGGGGCCATGTGGTAGATTTTTTCAGTATTATGCAAATCTTTGAAATGCCACCTATTAGATGCTTCGATTTCACTACTGAATGCGATATTTGGTGGTGGTGCCTGATGCAGCTGCCTCTTTGTATATCGTATGACACTGCCCTGTAGATATCCTTAGTGTCAAAAGGAATTACACAACATTTAGGCTGACACTTTGAGAATCAGAATATAAAAATCTTAAAACTTTTGGATAAAGAAAAATATTCCCATTTGCAGATTTTTAAACTTGAAATTATTTCTATGTTTAGAATTATGTACAGCTATGAGCATGCATTTTGAAAATAAATATATCAAATCAAACTATAGATTTATGTTTAAAAATATTTTAAAAAACAAGGTATAATTTATAATCAGAAAAACAGTCAATCATATCCTAATTTGATGTTTGCTCAAAATTTATTGGAATTATTAATATTAAGTTAGGGTTTATTAATTTTTGCAAGTAATAATTATGTACATTTCATATTAATTACTATTGTTATAGAAATAATCATTTATTTCTTTTTTTTTCTTGTCATATGTTTTAAATTAAAAGTATATATCGCTCTTGTTTGCATGTAATTATAAATCATGGTTTAAAAAAGGTGTGTTTGCCTACTTACTGTAAATAGAAGTTAAATGAAGAATAAATAGCTACTCTGTTCATGTTCTGTCCTTTTGCTAGCAAAAGGTGCATTATCATCTGTTATTGGATAACATGTTTATTTTATTTTATCAGGTAATTGCATACATATTCTGTAACTTTCATAATCATTCATCTACATATATTTCATCCCCTTTATTCATTTAGAGATTTATATTACAACAGGTTTTTCTTGCAGTTAAAATGTTTAATGCCCCATTCTATAGTTATAGCAAATTAATAATATTACTAATATTTTTAAGAATTGTACTGTAAATTTTGTTAAAATGCATATTTTAATTTCATGAAGAGTTGTACCCTCTACAGTTGTTACTATTAAAAACATGTAACAAGTGTAGCTTGTCATTGTAAGTTATACAATGATTAATTGTGCGTTATACAATGATTAATTGTGCTTTCATATATTTCAGTAAATCATATATTTGAAAGGAGACAATAGTATTAAAATTTTATAGAAGAGAATGTTGGAACTTATGCATAAAATGTCTTCAGCTTGCAAAATTCGGATTAAATTATGTTTTGAATTATTTTATTGTCAGCCTTAATATCAATTTACTGAGTGCAGGAAATTTGGAAGAGTTTAAAAAGTAGTCAATATAAATATTAATGGGAACTTTAATTTTCATTGATTTTCTCTAAAATGCTATTTTTTCTCCCCCCCCCTCTCTAGGAGACCAAGTGTCTCACAAAGGTGCCCTGACTGGTGGTTATTTTGATACAAGAAAGTCAAGATTAGATTTGCATAAAGCTCATATGCAATTGAATACAGAAATTACTGAACAGGAAAGACAACTAACACAGCATAGGAAAAACCTGACAAATATCCTTTCAAAATATCATGCAGTATAGTACCTATCTCTCTCTTTTTTTATTTATAGGTTACATTTGAAATATAGACTTTAAACTGATTTAAGGCATGCATATGGTTTGCTTTTTATTTTATTTATTTATTTAATATTGAAAAGTTTTTTTTAAAACCTTTTTTATATATTCCTGTTGAAAGGAATGAATAGTTCCTAAATAAGGTATTCTTTATTTAAAATTATTTTATAAAGTAGTTTTTAAATGGCAGCCTGAGACATTATATCCTGGTGAAAAATACAAGTGGGACATATATTAAGAGTTCTCCACTAATTTTTTGTGCACGTAATTAGGTTATTTTGAGTTTTTGTGCATGTAACAGGGTTATTAACTAATCAGAGATTTTATTTATTCATTTACGATAAATAACAAATTTTATTTTTAAGTAGTGCAATACTCACCAATTGATTAAATTCAGCAAAACACATGTCTACGATGAAAGGCTGTAATAAGCAATGATTTGTGGATGGAAATGGGTTGCTCTCCAGCTGGGATGTTTTGCATTTAGTTGCTGTATTAGTTTTCCCTCTAGTAACTTTTAAATCTAAGTGGACATGTGTATCCCATTAGTAGTCAAAAGTTTAAAATTATACCTGACCTTTTACAAAAATGTTTTCATGACAAGACAAGTTTCTGAATATAAGATTCTTTTGTTAATTTGAAAGATGGTTAATTTTCTCAATACTTTTTATTACAATTGTTTTGGATTTTATGTTTGTTTTCCCTTACCCCATGGAAAAGAAATGCTGCATACAGTAAATTATTGTAGACATAAAATTTCTACTTCATATTTTTTGTTTCCTAGTTTCTATATACATTTTTATTTTATACTACATTTTATTTTCCTTGACTCCTGTGTACATATTGAAGGCCAAATAAATCAAATAGTCAGCGATATGCAAAAAGCTGAAACAAAGAATAGTAAAAATAAGTAAGTCCTTTTTTTTTATAAATATGTTTTTAAATTTTGTAGTTAAGTTATTCTAACATATATTCTTAAATGAAGATTTCTTCTTCACTGTTAAGTAATTGTTAATTTAGTGAGTAAAAATATTATCTTTTCTCATTTATTTATTAATGCATTTACCCCATTATGTTTGTATGAAGTATGTAATATGAGTATGCTAGTTAGGTTGTCTGGATTGCTATGGATTAAGCCATATTGTGAGTTATTTTAATGCAATATGAATTCTTAGTAAAAATGTCATTAAAAATATATTTATATATCATTCAGTATTACTTATATTCAGATTCTTTTTTAAATAATAATAATAAAAGTTTTGCATAATAGTTTATTTCAGCTCTTCCATTTGAAACAATGTATTTGTTCCTTCTCTTCATATTAAACATTTGTTATCACACTTATTACTACATTTAATAATGACCTTATATATTTTATGCTGTCCTTTTACACTCCACATATAAGTGGAATTTATAGGGTGCTGATCTTAGGTACCAAAGTCTGAGTTTCAATCCTGCTATTGGCATGGATGTTTGAAGGCATTTAGAATTGGCTTTAAATAGTAGGCCTTGAGTAGAAATATAGTGTAGTGCTCCAAATGAAACTAAATCACATGAGTGACACACATTCACACATATATCAAATATGTGAGTTTTTAATAAGTTTGTAGATTGTAAAAGTACTTAGTTGAAATTTTATTTAAACCTTTTTCATCAGGTTTAATGTTCTTTAATTAGGTCAGTGCTACTGTACTTTCTACCCCCTCCCCACACACACACACACATTAAACGGTATTGCAAACTTCTATTCTCAGGGGGTTTTGTAATTAATGTTATCTTTTTACATTTTAGTCCCTTTATTTACCAAATTATGCCCTTTAACTGCAAGAGCTTTGTCTCATTGTGTAGGTATGTTGTTATAAGCCGTGCCGCAAGTATGGCTTCTAATAGTGATTGTATTATGTGCAAACTATGTATAAAGAATGTTTTTAATTGTGTAGCCCAATAACCTGTGTTTCTTCCCTCCCATACAAAGTAAAAATCGCTAAAATTTGTGTTTACACATTCTTATTAATGATTCATATAAAAAGAGTGTCTCCTATAAAAGTATAGTCAGAATGGCACTCATGCCATTCTGACCATATATGCTGAACACTGAACAATATTCTCATAATTGTAACAAAATATTGAGTTTTATTACCACTATAAATTATCTTTGATAATTATAAAATATGTGTATTCATATCTCTTTATTAAATTATATGTTGAATAATGTATATTGCCTATTTTAGAAATGTTGCCTTTCTATTTACCACAGTTTTTGTATTTTAACATTATTATTTTTTAAATTAATGTAGGACTTTAGATGGTAAATTATTTCTGCATTACATGTGTTATAATTGTTATAATTAGAGCATTGTTAATACAGGTGGTCAGTGACTTACGAAATTGCTTCATCTCTGTGGGGCATTCTGAAGTCTATTTTATTTTTCCTTCAAGGATGGGATTTCGTAGGTTTTGTCTCTGTGTGTGTATGTCATTCCTCTTTGCTAATTTCTGAAACATGGAGGTTATACTGTAGACCTCTAGGTTTTCTTGATGTCAGTGATGAAATTAGCTAAAAATTGTCACAAGCATTTTTTTTTTATAAATTAACAAACATTAGTGAATTTTGGCTTGTAGAAAACTGATTATTTATTTTAAGTTCTCAATATATTGCTGCTCAAACATAAGTAGCAAAAGTGCTTGGAGGAGTGCTGTCTCCCCTTCCATTCACACACAGTATATGATTGATTTTTGGAAATGCTGAGAATAGTCAGTTTTTGAATTCTGTAGTGAAATTTTAACTAGTGTAAAATGTAGTGCTTCAGTTTTATTATAATAGTATTTTTTAAAAAGCTTTTTGAATGCCCTACTTGTTTTTCAGCTTGTTAATGAAATATAAATTTCTTCTATTCTGTCTTTTTTTCCCTGTGTATATAATATTAACTATGTTTTTATCTGTGATTAACTATAAGTAATTCTCTATTTCTTACTATGATATTAGTTATATTTTCTCCATAAGAGTGGTACTTCAAGATGAATGAGATTTAATATCAAGCTGTTAAATGTACTAGTGTTGCTGTATTCTACTTTTCATGAAGAACTAACACCTTTGAAGATCTGAAAAAAATTCTCTTACTCATCTATAGAATAAAAATTCTCTTACTCACCTATATTAACATTGTAGAAATAAACTTTATTCTTAATTTAAATATCAAATGAAGCAGGGTGTCTCCTAGATGAGTGAAAATGCCAAATAAAACTTTTAAACTTGTTTCATATTTAGCTGCTAAAATTTGTTCAAATTCCTCTAAAACTTAAAATTCTAAATTTTGAGAAATATGAAATGTTAGTGTCAAATTGAAAATTAAATTTACATAAAATAATCCTTAATATGAAAGGTTTTTTTTTTTTAAATTATTGTTCTAGTATATATTTAAAAGGCTTCAATTATATAAAATTTTAAAATAATTATAAAGATTATTTTTAAGTTTATTCTGAAGCAAATAGTCTTTCCATTTAAACTAACACAATAAAACAAATAAAAAGTCACCTGAATAATATATTATTCTTTTATCTTATTAAATATTTATTTTAAAATTTTTTTCACTGTAAAATCTAGCAGACATTCTGTGTTAGTGCTTTAAACCGTTACAAATATGTAAATATTGTTTTCCCTTTGCTGTTTCCTTTTCATATTTCAAATTAATAAGTATTAAAGAAATAAAGTATCGTAGGCTGGTTGTATTGTTTCTCTTTATCGCATACATCTTCATTCTGAAAACAAATACATTCAAATCTAGTTTAAACCATTTACTTATATGTTGTAATTTTCATGCATTTTATCCTTGAGATGAAATTTAAAAAATTTTAAATCAGGAGAAATTTTTCATGTGTAATGATTTTAAATATATTTTTCATATTAAACTATTTATTTGGTAGATGTTTTGAAATGAATTTTAACTAGAGTTTAAATTGTTACTTGACTCTGAATTTTCCTTCACCACCACTAAAATAGTAATAATAATAATAATAATAAAGAATTACAACTAATTGAATTGTTAATTAATATTAGTTACTAATTGTAAGGATCTCATCTTTAAATGCTAAATCTACTGATCAGTTTATTGATTTCATTTAAAAGGTAATTAATGTTATTAATTAAAATTTATGTAAGAGCCCATTAACAAATTTTCTTCCTCTTATAAAAGTTTGGATTTAAAGACTTGATTGGATATAATTTAAACATTTATCAAAAATATAACTAGAAATAATAGAAAATTTAATAATAATTTCATTTTCTCCCTGACTTCATGGTTTTTTTATCTGTAAAACTAATTATCAAAATTCAAACAGCATAAAAAATTTCTGAGATACTCCTATTTTTATTTCCTATTTCAATTCAGATGTTGTGAATTTACTTTGCTGTAAATTATGATACACATTAATTCTGTTTCTGTAATTTATGTATTGGGGAAAATTATACATCATTAGTACAATTTGTTTTACCTTCCCTGAATTATATGCATTTTTTTCTGCATATTATTATTACTTTTACTGTTGTTATATCTTAAAATATTCTTGTTTAGCTATACTCTTCAGATTTCTTTAGAAATATAAAATTCTTGTGTTTTTGTAGGCTTGCATGCTCGTAAGTTGAGAACCGCCTGTATTAAAGAGATATTTGAACTTTATAATATATTGCATTCTTTATTTTACTTTATGCATTGAATTTTATTATTAGATATAAGAATCTTATTAGTTTATCTTATGTTTTCAAACAGTTTTGCCGTTATTATCTTCAGGGGACTGTGTGTGTCATAGCTTATGCATAGTGAAATGCTAAAGTGAATGCAAAATTGTATTGAAATTAAACAACTTTACATTTTAAATCTTTAATCTCTAATTCTTGCATATTTTAATTTGATTTATATGTAATTTTAATATTTTAACAAAAAAAATGCTTTCAAAATTTTCAGAAATATTAAATTACAATTTCTGTTGTTATATCAAAAATCTGTCAGAATATGATTAAATTTTTGCCCTGGATAATGATTGGTTTCCTGTTTGAACACTAAAAAAATTATTGTACTTTGGCTTTAAAAATTTGTAGAAAAACATTGTTCAGCATTTAATATCAAGTTAATGAAAAATTTACAGGGATGTATTTGACAAATTGAAGGCTGATATACGTTTGATGAAGGAGGAGGTAGCTGCATTGGAAAGATCCCATAATCCTAAGGTATCTAAATGCTTTCTCTTTAGAAATTTTCACGTCAGTGCCTTTTGTTTAAGTAGTAGTACAGGCGGTTCTCCTCTAATGTGCTTTTATTTAGCACAGTTTTGCTTTAAGCAATTAGCTTTTTAACACGAACTCTCTTTTAACGCGGCTGCAGTATCGCTCTAATGTGGTTTGGGGACGTGCAGCCAATCAGTTCAATCAGGTAAATAATATTGATGTATTGATGTTAATTTAACCTTTTAAATATATTTGAAGAACAAAGTGTTATAAATTGAGTCAGTGTTTCTCAAACTTTATATATTTGGTTTTATATTATTATTTATATATTATGTTGAGCTTCTAACATCTTTCAAACAAAAAGTTTATTATTAAAAATTATTTTTAGTTAAGTATTTATATATCTGATACAGTATATGTCTTGATAATGATAAAGGTATGCTTTTTAAGGTTTTTTTTTTTTTTTTTTTTTTTAATTTTTTTTTTTTTTTTTTTTTTTTTTTTTGAATAGAATAATGTGTTTTTTTTTCACATACGGTTTGAGAAATGTTGGTTTTATTTGTTGATTGTGAGACTTTGATTTACCATACATTTTCTGTAATATGTATAATTATTAATTTATATTTGTTATGGGGTTTGTACCCTATTTTTTTCTTTGAGCCATTTTAAAGTGATTTTCAATTTCATTTATTTTGGATTCCCATCTTTCCATTTTGGGACTTTAATATTCAAACTAAATTAGTTTATTAAAATATTATCCTTAAGTCTGTAATTCTTGTAATGTTTGTGATTTTTACTGAAACATTTATTAAAAGTATGGAAATAAAATAACTTATGAATTAATATTCCTGCTTATTATTCTCATTTTTTATTAATTTATGAAATTGAGTACAAACCCTGTTATAATTAGTTATGTTTATTATGAAATCAATTATGATACATAATTTCTCTTGCTGTTTGAAGGTGTTTAATTACAATGTAGTTAATTACTATTATAGTTAGATGACCAGGAATTTTTTTTCTGCCTAATCTCATTGATTGTAATTGAATTCAGTTAGTTTCAGTTTTTATACTGTAGCTTTATCACATAGGGTAGCCACAAACTTACTTTTACTCACTATTTGTAAAACATATTAAAGGGCTATTTTCTGATTTGCTATTGAGATTTTAAGTTGATTTTTATCCTAAAGACTTCACATTGTTACCATAAAAATTTGTGATGTCAAGAAACCAAAGAGATCTCCATAAGATAATCAGGTCGCAGTCTGATCATGATTATTCACCATTTTCCACTACCTTCCCTTGCTTCATTATGCCATTAAAAAATAAATTAGTAAAAGTTAAAAATACTTAATTATTTATGAATGTTTTTACTTTTTAAAAAGGGAATACAATATTTAATAATTGATACAATACAATTTTAAATTCATAATTACCAGTTTAAATGGGAGGAGTGTCTTTTTTTTAATTAGGGAAAATAGGAACATTTCTTCATTACGACACTCACCACTCATTACTTTCTAAAACTGGTTGTTAATGTTAAAAACTTGATATTGTCACTTTTAAAAAAAAAAAAAAAATTTTATTTTACTGACCTTGTGGCAGCCCTGTCTTATATAAAAGAATCATGTTTTGTGATTGATCATCGTAAAAGTTCTAACCTTTATTTGCTTATTATTGCTCCTTTTTCTCCTGTAAATGCTAAAATTGTAGTACCTATCAGAGATTAATTAGTTTTATAATTTATATTTAGAATATCGATTTTAGACTGAAATTATATTTATATTGATATATGTAATTTCATAGGTGCCAATGCTTCTTATATACTTGGAAGTTTTTCGATATTCCAATCAGAAAACTAATTCTTCCGATTTTTAGCCATATAGTCTAAAATTCTTAAAAATTCCAGTTCTCGTTCTGTTCTTCCCTCTGTTGATAGTTCTGTATTCCAGCAAGAAGTAAAATGCTGATGTTCAGCCAAATCAAATAAAGTAGAACTGATTTTAGACAATCTCTGTCTAATAAAACATTAGAACAGTTATTAATTCTAAAATGTAGCTAAAGTTTAAAATGTTATGAAAATAAATTTGACAAACAATTTTGGAAAATAGGAAAATCTTGTAGAACATTTGGAAATACTATTACAATTTTTTATCTTTCTAATTATGTTTTATATATACACTAAAACATTTTATGTCAACAAACAACAGCATTTTTTTTTTACTTTTAAAGCATTTGTAAATACTAAATTAATATATCTTTCATAGATTGAATAAACCTTGCCACTTTTCCCTATTTTTCCCTTTTTAAAATTTTTAATCTATGTTGCTACTTTGATAAACAACATGTTTCTTTCTTTTGGAAGTTGGCACCTATGTAATTTGTTTTAAAAAACACCTTTCCTCAATCTTAAGATAATTGTTTTGTTAAATAAATGTAAGAATAATATGAAAATGCAAAAATAATATTTAAGACTGGTGTCCATTGTCCATATTAGAATGCAAGTAAAAATGTGTTTATAGAAATACAATTATGCTTAATACTTAGTTCTGTTTTAATTTTCCTTCTAACTTTAGGCATTCTTTACTTAATATTTTGCTTTAAGATGATGTATAACAATGTTATTTTGCATATTTTATTGCATTAATCATTATGTGTCATTTAAGTATGTCAATAGAAATTAAGAAAGTTGGTTCAATTCAAAAATTGTTAGTTTATATTAAAAATATAAAACTGGAATTATTCCAATAATCTTGGTTTAAAGTTTTATTATAAAAATGACAAAATAGAAATCTCATGATGATGAATAAATTGTCTAACACAAATAGTAGATTTTATAATGGAAGTATTAAAGCTGAAAGAAATGATTTAAAGTAACTGAAAGGAGTGTTTTTAAATTTTGGCTTTTCAGAATATTCATAGATATTAATGTTAATTTCATAGGTTTCACATTAAATCCTATTTTAAGGTTAAAAATTTGTTTCTTTTATTAATAAATGTTGTCATAAAACATGCTTGTTAATTTACATCCTTAATGAAAGATATTTAAAGAATATCAAAGTGTGAAATCAGTTGATGAGTTTTGTAGATAATTGCCTATCTTGGCTTTCACTAGTTGAACACCTTGATAGTGGATCATTGTATTGTATACATCATTTACAGTTTTCTATCCTTGTTCGAAAGATACTGCACTCTTTATTGTTTTTTTTTCCTCATAATGTAATAATGCTAGTGTGGTATTAGCAGCATGAATACTACAAATCTAATAAAACAAAATAATTAAAAATTGATATAAAAAAGTCTAGTTATTTACAAAATTTTTAATCAAGCATATTTAGTATCACCTTAGTTCTAAATAAATATTTTTAAATAAATATTTCTAGATTATATAAGTGAAAATGACAAAAATACATCATGAAATTGTTAGAGTTAAGGAGCAGCAGATGCACCAAAATATTGGCAGCATGAGGATGCTGCTGCATAACCTCAGAAACCAGTAAATCTTTTTTTTCCCCTTCTTCTTCTCCCTTTCTCCAAATATGAGGCATATCACGCAATTGCCCTATTATAAATAAATGTCATGAATACATCAAATATTTTTATTGCGACAGCAGATTATAAATGCTTCTAAAAATCATTGTAAATATGATAAGAGGCAGAGTAGAATTGAATGCATAATTTTTTTTCCATATGTGTGTACACACATACATCCATATATGCAATAAAGAAAATTAGCAAGAAGTTAGGTTTTGGGCCAGTTTACATTAATAAATCTCCAGAAATCACAGAAAATATATTTCCAGTATTGAGATTTACATTTTGGTATTCCATAATATAGATGCTCCCATCATTTTCATTTTTTGGGGTGGGGGGTTCAGTAATGAATATTTTACATTAAAATCAAAATTTAAAACTTATAATTTAAAAAGTTGAACGGTGTCTTATAAGTTAACTAATTTTTGTTTATTTATATAATTATCCCCTCTCTTTTTTTAATTTATTTATTTAATAAAAATTGTGTTATTGAATATATCTAAAATGCAAGTGATTCTCTCAAATTTTTTTCTTTAATGTTATTGTTATTACTATTATTATTAAGGATCTTAAATTTATGTGATAGGTAAAGGTAAATAATCCTTAAACAACTCATTATATATATATATATATATATATATATATATATATATATATATATATATATAACACACCTCAAAACGGAGATTTGATTTCCATGAAAAAAAAATTTTTTTTTTCTTCCCTCTTTTATCCCCTTAATAGTGTATTCTGTGCTTTCATTAAATTTTTGCATTAAATTTTAATAATATTAGGAAAGAAGCTTAGCAAGCTTAGACTCTAGTCTGAAGTCAATGCAGTCTACTGAACAGTCATTAAAAAGTGAGCTTCAACAAGACTTGTTGAATCAGTTGTCAGTATCTGATCAGCAGGAGGTTGATCGCTTGAATGATGATATAAGAAAACTTACTCAAGAAAATAAAGAAGCGTTTAGTGAAAGAATGAGGGTTTGTAATATTTATGAAATTATTTTTCTTTTAAATTTAACATTATAGAAATTTCAAGTAATCCATGATATTTACATGATTAACAGTTTACTTATTTATTTTTGTGTGTGAAATATGAAATCTGTACTAAAATTTTGGAAGTAACATCATGTGTATAACTAATCTTCCAGGTACAAAATAGTTATAAAAAGCTTATAAAATTAAGTTTTACTTGACCTTTTAAGTAGTTATGGTTAAATTACCTTTTATTATTATTATTTTATTATTATTATTATTGTTATTTACAAACTGAATTTTGCGGATAATATTCTTCTAGATTTCATTTCATACCTATTATTAGCTTGAAAACTAAAATCTGTTCTGTATTCCTAATAAATATTCAATTTATGTTAAACATTTATGTTAGACTAAACATCTAAATATGATCCTAATATCTATATTTTTTAGTAATATCTATATGAAAATTTTCATTCATTAAACCAAATTGCTTAAAAATATTAAATTTAAGTATTGATTAACTGCTTGTTTTTTAATAAGTTATTTATCATCTCTCTTTTTAAAATAATTTGATCTGCTTTCGTAATATTTTTGTTAACTTTTTCCTTTATTTTGGTTATAGTTAGAAGCAGAGAAGAATAAATTAGAAAATCTTTTGAACAATAACTTGTATAGAAGGAAAGATGAATTGGAAGCGGTATGGATTTTTTATTATTATTATTATTTATTTATTTATTTTTCAGTGAAAGTTGTTATACAAAATTAAAATTCTTACCTCTTTGTCTTTAGGCCCTTCAAGAAATATCAGTTGAAGATAGGAGAAGAAAATTAGAAAACAGTAATGCTGAATTAGCTGCCATCAACACCAGAATTAATGATGTTAATGTCAGTGTTAAGGGTATGATATTTTACTTAAATTTTTCATAAATTGTTGTCTCATTCTCAAAAACTTACAAAAAGTATAAATAAAATTGCAGCCAATTACAATTACATTCATACTTTCTTCTTAGTTTTAGTGATGCCCAATAATTTGTAGTTTGAGTTCAATACTATATATTTATTTATTTATTTTCAGTGGTAGAGGGTTACACAGTAAATTGTTCATAAAGTAGTTTTAACAACTGAAAATAAAAAAAACACCAGTTTAGAATTTCTGTTGCTGGTTACTGTTCATGCTTGATATTTTTCAAATGGGGCTGTATCCTCTCTATCTGTATATACTTACTGACAAATAGTTCCAGTATGATTAATATAAAGTGCCCCCTTCCCAACTCAACTAAAACTGCCTTTTTTGAATAATGTGTTTTGCCCCTATTTAAAAGAAATGTGAATGCTATTTGTGGTAAATTATATTAGTAGAAAAAGCATTTAACATGCATGTCATCAAGTTATTTTCATACCAATTTGATAATCATTTTTGCTTTAAGCCCTTTCTATACTGATTTATTGTGTTAGTAGCTGGCTGCAGCCTTTCTCATGATAACACTCAATATGCAGTTATTTTATTCTGTTAGAACCTACTCATTTTCCTATGTGCTATCTACTAATTTGTGCATTTCTTTGATTGTCTGTTTTATTTTTTAAAAATAAAAGCCAAATTATTCATTTCCCTCCCCTTTCCTCCTGGGGGAAAAGTAGAATTTTGAAGCATCCTTTTTACTGTATGATATGTTGTTATTTGGTATGTTATCACAGTATAGTTTTTTTTTACCATAAGCTATTTTTTTCTCCCTAAGTTTTTTAAATAGCAATCAAATGGAATGTATTTCCAATAGAATTTCTCTCTTGAACTTATTCAAAAACTTACTTTTCATTGTGTTTTAAAAAGAATATTAAGTCAGTTTGATATTTGATAAAATAAACATACTGATAAATTATTCATGTTTGTATCTTTTTTGTTACTGGCTTTTACCATTGAGGGAGGAAGGATGGGATCCACTAATTACAAAATTTGCAGATAATTGAAGGTCATGAAAAAATCATGAAATTCATCAACTGGTCACAAAATAATAGGAAAAAAAACTAATAAAAGGTAGTACAACCCAAGAGCAAATCAGTATTTTGTAAACATATTTCAGTATCCATCTTAGCATAATCAATAGGGAAAGAAAGTAGCTGCTAAAATGGCAATTTCATCATCATGGTAACAAAATGTAATCATATTTCTCCTGCCCTCACTCACTGTAACAAGAAGCATAATCTGCAAAATTGAACTTTGAAATTTAAAAATTCTTTATGAAATAAATAGTTTAGAACATTTCTTTTTATAAAAGAGGGTGGATAAATTTAGTAGTGAAAAAATCAGCCCCATATCTATATTTTTAGTCATGATTTGAACTTTTTTTTATTTTTTTTATTATTTAAATATTTTTCTTTTATATCTCATCTATATTTTTGAACATTTTATTATTTTTTATTTATTTTTGAAAAGAGGATACAGAATCTTTTAGGCTGTCAAAAGACCAGTCATATATCTGTATTTTAAATGGAGAAAACTATAATTTAAGTGACTTTAACTGTCTATTTAAAAAATTTTCACATTTTAATTTCTTTTAGTCTAAATTAAATTTTAAAAAAAAAGTGGCATTGCAAAATGTGAAGCATATGGTTACTTGGATGCAAAACTTCCAGATCCCTAGTACGAGTAGATTTTTCATATTTTGGGGTTTTATAAATATTTGCTGTGCAATCAGAAGAATCATATAATTTGAGATAGTAGGATTGTCAGTAACTTTTTTTTTTTTTTTTTTTTTTTTTCCCAGATAAGCTTTGCAATGTATGAGTAGTTAACTGTTTTATAACATTTTAATTAAGGATATTGATATTTTTAAAAAATATGGATAAGCATATAAATGACTTGACATGAACAAGTAAATACACTGCTTAATATTGATACAACAAGATATTCGTGATTGAAATATTGATATATCGATTTCATGATGTAGATCTTAATAAGGAAATAAATAAATATCACATATTTTTTTAATTCAGGCCAGTAAACACCCTTAAATGACCATCTAATGTGTTCTTTTATATTGAGTTGTAGTTGATATTTAAATCTTCATGTGTACTTTCCAGGGCACTTTACATGCTTTATATTTCTTTCACTATAATTAATGCTATTTTAATGACAATTTTTTCAAATGTACTTATAATTAAGCTTTTTTTTAATTTAGACTTAGAAACAAAGTTTGAAAAGCTTAACAGTGAGCAAAAAAACACACAGAAAGAATTAGAGCATTGGAAAGCTCAAGAAAGAGATTATCAAGAACGAATAAATGAAGATGCTAAAGATTTGGAGAAGATGACTAGTAAACAATCACTTCTCTTAAAAAAGGTATTTTTTCGTGCCTTTTCTGGGATTTTCCCTTCTTGTTTAGATTGAATTTTTAACATATTTCCAGTATATCTTTTTTAACATAATGTGCTATAATGTAGTTTACAAAGAACATAATGGTACAGTTAAAAAAAAAAATTAAGGGGAAAATGTTATTTATTAAAAACACTACTTATGATACTTCATGTTTTATATATAAGTCTAACTTGAATTTTTATTTTTGTTTTCTTAAATAATAAAATTTGTGTAATGCCATAGTTTTAATTCCTGATATAGTTAAAATTAAAAGTATCAGCTTTTTGTTTACCTTTTAAAAATTTCTCTTACAGAAAGAAGAATTTACCCGAAAAATAAGAGAACTGGGTTCTTTACCATCTGATGCATTTGAGAAATACCAAAATCTTAGTTACAAACAGGTATGTATTTTGCTAAAGAAAAATTTTTTAAAGCTTTATTATTAAATATAGTAGTCTTAAAAGTTACTTAAAAGAAGAAGAAAATACTTTTTTGAGTATTACAAGTTACAAATCATTCCTTAATTGATTTTCTACATTCAGGTAATAGCTAAAATTCAACATCATAGAAAAGTTGAAAATAACCATGAATTTACTGTAGTAGAATTATGATACTACTAATGGATTTAAGATTATTCGAAATAGCAATTTAATCAAAACAAACTTAAAAAATCTAGATAAGAAAAAGAGGTAATAATAACCTGCAGTGGAAAAAAATAAGGGGTTAATGTGACTTTTAAATGTGTATTTGAAGATATTCTGTTTAATAACTTAAGGGAAATATATGTGTGTGATTAATTCAATCTTTCTAAAGGAGCAAAATTTGATTTTAAAAATTTATTTATGTTTGGTTTCTGCCAATATTGAAATTAAGATTAATATTAGATTATTAGATTTTTGTAAGATCAACGAGAATTATGTTATTAATTGTAGCCTATCAAAATATAGCATTTTTCCTGAATTTCTTGAATATTATTTTATAAATAATTAAATATAAAATCTACAATGTATTAACCAAGTCTAATATTTACACTATGATAAATTAATTTGTGATGTTGTGGCTCATATGTTATATTTTCAGTGTTTATAATGTAATTGTTAATTCTAAGGTACAGTTTGCATCATTTCTTTTGTGTAAAGCACATTGTACACACATTTTCACTTTAAACCATGTCTATTAAAACTCTTTATACTTTTAACAGCTATACAAGAAACTGGAGCAGTGCAACCATGAATTAAAAAAATATAGCCATGTGAATAAGAAGGCTTTGGATCAGTTTATTAGCTTTTCAGAGCAGAAGGAAAAGCTTGTTAATCGTAAAGGAGAACTGGATCGAGGATATAATGTAGGTTTCTTGCATTTTCCCAAATTCTGTAGATAAAGTTATAAATATAAAATACCAAAATTAAATGTATCAGCCTTCTTTTTTTTTCCTATCCTAATAGCTGTGGTTAACTAAGATTTTAGTTCTTATATCTATTCTAGTATCAAGGTTTTTTTTTTTTTTCTCCCCTCCTCTTTTCTAAACTTCTGTTCCAAAATGTTTAAATAACTGAACTGTAGTCCTAAAATACTTCCTTTTAAAAAGAAAAAAATTCATGTGCATTTTTTTTTTTTTTATATAAATTTTTAAAGTACAGAAAGTTAATACTTTAATTTAATATTTTCCAAACTGTGAGTTGTGACTCGTCAGTAGAGATCTTCAAGATGTTGGTTTAAGAAAAATATATTTGGTTATTGGCTAGGACTTTTGTTAAAATTATCTAAAACCTTAAAATTTTTTTAAAATTTCTTTTCAATAATTTTTTTTAAATTAATACTGTTCTTTTTTTATTTTAGTCTATCATGGAGCTAATGAATGTCCTTGAATTGCGTAAATATGAAGCCATTCAGCTGACTTTTAAGCAAGTGTCAAAATATTTTAGTGAAGTTTTCAAAAAATTGGTTCCTCAAGGAAATGCCTCTCTTGTTATGAAAACTGAAAATGATGAAACAGGTTCTCAGGTATGTCCTTAGCATTGTATTTAATTCATTAAAATATTTTTTTTTAAAAAAGGCAGAAACTCTAAGTTTTCTATATGCACTTATTTTATACTTATTGTTATTAATTTTTATTTCAGGGAGCTAAGGCACAATCTGTGGAGCAGTTTGTTGGTGTTGGAATTCGGGTATGCCTATTTTACTTATGACCATCTTTTATTTCAGATATTTTACCCAAAATAAATTAAAACTATATAATAGCCATAATCTGCGTGTCTGTCAAGAACATATTCAGGCAGATCACCATGCTTGCAACTAGTTAAAGTTTTAGCATGTATGAATTTAAAAAAGATTTCCATCATTACAGTCACCTTTTGAAAGGAACTCATTTAATTTTTCCCTGTCAAACTTCAAATAAAAAAAAATTTAAATGCTGTTGTTTATAAAAATTGCTCAGAATTATAAAATTATGTGTGTGTTGTTTGTTTCCATGGTTTTAATTTGGTTTCTTTTTTTTATGAAATACTATAGGTATCTTTTACTGGTAAATCAGGAGAAATGAAAGAGATGCAACAGTTATCCGGAGGTCAAAAATCTCTTGTTGCTCTTGCTTTAATTTTTGCTATTCAAAAATGTGACCCTGCACCCTTTTACTTATTTGATGAAATTGATCAAGCACTTGATTCTCAGCATCGAAAAGCTGTGTCAGGTAATTTATTTATTTATTATTTAATTTCTTGGTTTTCTTAAAAATACAAAAACTAATGTAAATATAAAGAATGAAATAGGTTTACCATAGTAGCTTAAGTCCTTCATTCATTCTTTTTTTTTTTTTTTTTTTTTTTTTTCAGTAATTATTTGCCATAAATTTTGATCATGTTTCTAAACATTTTGTTTTTAAGTATTGTTTTGCTATTCATAAAGAGTCATAAAACAGTTATATGAATAATTAATATTTAATGCAGCATCATAATTTATTAAAACTTTCCTCTCTGTCACAAACTTCAGTATTCATTAGTCTATTATCACCATTAGTAAAATTCAGAAAAAAGTCTTTTAAATTATGTGTTTTGTCTTAATTTGATTTTAGCATATAGCTAAATGTAATGAGGATTTTCTTTAATTTATATTTTCTTTGTGTTTTATAAGAATAAAATTGTATTAGGTATATTTAAAATTAACCTCTGGAAATATTTACAACTTTTCAACCACTGAAGCACCTAGCATGCATACACATATCACATGCTATTAGAAAAAAATTTCTTATGAATTATTAAATATCACTTTTGCTGTAATCTAACTTCAATCAGCTAGAGTAATATCCATTAAGAAATGTTATCACATGACATTGTGGAATATTTTAATTTTGGCATTTGTTTTTAATGGTTTTAAAGAATGACTTTGGACTTGACAAGTCTTGAACAAATTATTTGAATTTGTATAAAGAATTAATACATACTTGCTATATGTACAAGTGTGTTATCATGAATTACAGGTGTTTTAAACTTATGTACTTTGTATCAGGCAAAAATCACCATTTGAGAAAATACTATATGTTTACTTAACCCTTCATCAAAACTCCTACTTCTAAATATTACTTTAGATACAAAAATTTTGACTACTCTTCTGTGTTCAGGTCTGAGCTTATCAGAGTTGAGAATGGTCTTACTTTTGTTAAAGGTTTTACCAAGTCTGATTTTACAACTATATAGATACTCACTCACTGTAGATCCTCAATTCAACGCCTTAGTAATTGGAGGGAGGTTAGGAACAGAGCTGGGTTGTCCATTTTAACTCTTATCAACACACTCTCTGATAATTTTGATGTTCATTATCAATGGGTCCCATCTCATGTTTGTATTTCTGGAAAGGAGGTGGCTGATATTCTAGCAAGAGCTGCTGCTCTTATTACTTACTCCTCATCCAGATATGTGTTATATGTGTTACACCTGCAGTGAAGTTTTCTCAGCAAAAGAAATTGAATAGGGACTTGTGGAAACTCTCTCTGAATCATCATTGGTATTTTAGGAAGAGCCCTGGTGGTACTTTTCTTTTCAAGAGTAACAGAAATCAGCAGACTTATCTCACATTTTGCCAGTCTCTCTCCTTTGAGCAGGAACAGAGAGTTTTTAAGACTTGCACCAAGTGTATGTCTGTCCAGTCTTCGCCTGAGCATATTTTAATTTGCATCGGTTTAAATTGCATGGAGTGTTTTCCAAACCCCTATTGTTTTTAGATTTTGTAGAAGTTTTTAGACTTATGGAGTTAGTTGATTTTAGTCATTCCAACTAGGAATCAGTAACAACAACAAACAACACCAAGTCTTATTCACAATTACCTTTTAAATTGTCTACCCTTGTAATTAATTGGTATTGTAAGTATATAAACTTACTATTTCATCTCATTTTGGTTAAGAAAGGGAAATCATTATATAAATCACTTACATGTGTTTTCCCCATTTAATTCTCTTTGAACCAATTTAACACATTTCATTCTTTTACAGATATGATTCATGAGCTGTGTCAAGATGCTCAATTCATTACCACTACTTTCCGGCCAGAGCTTCTAGAGAAAGCAGATAAATTTTATGGTGTAAAATTTAGAAATAAAGTAAGTTTTCAACAATTATTTAAAATCATTTGCAGCTGTCTATATGAAGTACATGTATGAGTAGGTCATGAAAAAGTTATAAAATTCTTTAATTGTTCATAAAAATTTAAAAAATAAATAAATTCTGTAATAAAATATAGTGTTGGTCTTCAAAAAGGAACTACCAATTGGGAGAAATGTGGTATTTTAATCCCTGAAAGGTGATGGAAGATTAACAGAGCCCAGTAAAATTTGTTTTGACCACTAACTCCCTCATTCCCTCCCTTGCTTACCTGCACTATTGGAATTTTTTTCCTGACCAGAATTAGCATATCTCTGGATTATTCTCTAAGGGAAAACTAAGCTATTTGGCTATAAGTTACCTGTGTGAGTATACATAATTCTTGCATTCATGCTTATCTATGGTAGAATGGACTTTATACTAATTGTTTCAATGTAAAGATTTATTTTTGCAGTTGAACTGCACAATATATTAATAATTTACTGGTTTATTCTTTAGTTAAAGATATCAGTTTGTTTGTTTTTTAATAATCTTGACGAACATTGTCATGAACAAGCATTATATTGTTCAATATATCAGTTTTTGGTCAAATGTTGATGTTATTTTTTATATGTTAAATTTTGTTTATTTATTTGACAGTCCAGACAGTACTTTGTAATACAAATTTTGATAAGGCAATATTTGTAGGATTTTTTTAGTGCACATAGTAGGATTTAATGATGTATGGGATAACTACAGCACACAGTCCATATGCCTTAGTGCATCTGATAATGTCCTCCTGGTCCTCTTGTAAATGCCAAATTTTCAAGACTATACTAATTTTATTTGTACCATTCATCAGTTGATAATCATTTAATGTTCCAAATTTTATAATATCTGGAAGAAACGTAGCCACATTTATGTGTTTAAAACTTGAACTTTTGGGTACAGCATTTCTACTGATGTGGCTCTTGCACTTAATAAAAATATTAGTTTCATTTTCACTTTAAACAAATTAAATTTCTACTAGTTGATGTTCCTGTCAATTTCAGTCTGAGTACTTGTTGGATAACTTTAAAGTGAGATGGAGGTATACAATTTCAAGCTTAACATAATTCCTTGCTCTAATCAAATTAAAAATAGAACAACAGTTTGAGAATTTAAAATAGACAAGTGATGCATTTGATATGAGAGAATTGAAAAAGAATAAATTGAAAATATGTGACGGCAGAAATGAGCTAGATGAAATGGTTCTATAAGAGGTTCAAATATAGAGAATAATTTTGCAAAGTGAATAAAGGAGCCACAAGAATCGGCAATTGAAATTTCGACTACAAAAAGTTTTTGTTTACAAGCGAAATTGAATTTGGAGGATAGGATGATTTACAAGTGATTTTTCTTATTCACAACATAAGTCAAAATTTTTTAATGTTCACAGTGATGCCAGACACAGTGTAGTACACAGACATTAACTTAATACAGTATATTAGTACAATTTTAGTCTCTCCCCTTTTCCCCCTCTCCACAAGTGCAGTATTTATGCTGATGCAGCCTTTCTTCTCTAAGCAGCATGACCACAATTATCGTTCATTTTTCAGTTCTATAAAAATATATTGTTTTAAATATGCAAATAAAATTGTAAAATGTGTAATTGGTCTAATGTACTTCAGTTCACTATGGAAAGAAACTAAGTGTTTCAAAATCTGCAAAAATCATATACCATATATTTCTGTGTATAAACCGAGAATTTTTAAGGCTTTTAATAGAACTAAAGTGGAGAAATCGACTTATATACACTGATCGATAAAACACCCCCCACCCCAAAAAAAGTTTTTTTAAGTTGGCAACTCTTATTTACTTACCCTGAAAAAAATTAATGGTATTCATATTACAGAATGTGAAAAATGATCTATTAACCTGAATTTATTTATTTGTAGGTAAGTCATATTGAAGCAGTATCTCAGGATGAAGCAAGAGATTTTGTTGAAGATGATACACCCCATGGTTGAACAGAGTTTCATTCCTCATCCCACCACATCGTCAACAAAAAGGTACAAAAAATATAAGAGGACTATATCTGTCCATTGGATGCAAATGGAGTCAAAGACTGATAAACTGACATAAGGTGGCATTTCAGTGGTACTGGTTTCAGAGTTCTGGGTTTTATCATTTAGAGAAAATTCTGTACTCTTTAAATCAAAAGTGGTGCCTTGATATATTATTCAAAGTTTTGGATATAATATCCATTTTAATGTGTACACATTAAACATGGTTTGCATTCTGTTTCCAAAACAGATTGCTTTTATTATAGTTAAAATTAGTATAAATTTTTACTTTGTTATAATTAAAATGTTTATTTTGTAGAAATGTTTTCTATAAAAATATTTTAATTTAATCTTTATTAGATGAGAATTTTCTTATTGTACTATTTGGAGTTTCAGAATACATTAGTAGTGTAGAATAGTTCAAATTAATATAAAATGGAGTTGTGATACATAATTTTTAATCTCTGTCACTTTAACACTTACATACAAGTACATAAGCCTGATAATGTCTCTTATATTTTTTAAATTTCCTTTGGAATAAAATAGGAAGAACTATAGTCTTTTTTTACTTTAAGTTTAGGTATAATTTATAATTGTTATTGGAGAAATTTTTAAATTAATAGTTTTGTTGAAAGGGATATTAGCTTTTTAGGAGTAAAAAGATTTTTTTTTTTTTAATGCATACTGGAATGCCATCTTTTGTTATTGAAAGCTTAGCATTCTTGGGTAACATTTGGCGATCCATATCAACATTTGTACATGTGTTTTCTCATTTGCTCATCATCCCTCTCATTATGTAAAAACTCATTTTTCTTTTACTGCATTGGATCTTCACCAACAAATTCTGTTTTTCTATATTTTGAATTTGTATAAATCTATCATTTGTTGGTGGTTGTATAGTTGCTGCCAGTTTCTAGATTTGTAGTTTGTTTTTTAACAATGTAATTCTGAAATGTACAAAGTGCAAAAGAAAAAAAATCTTTTATGCATTTGCTGCATTGTTAATAAAAAGCACTGTGATTTTAAAATGCTTTGAATTATATTTTGGAAAAAAAAATGTGAAGCAGAGTCTAAAACTTTTGCATTTTACTGAAAGTCTTGTAGATACTTTATTTTTTCATTGGTTTAACATGTATATAGTTTATATATTATTTAAGTTTATGCTTTTTAAGCCCTATGAATCTGAGACTATATAGCAGAAGAAAATTTGGCATTTCTAATACCTATGTTTCGTTTACCTTAAATGAATAAGGATGGAAATGTTAAATTTTCTTTTTATAGAATGCTTTCAATCTTGTCTTTTAAAGTAATAAATTAATTGTCAATTAACTTTACTGGCTAATATAATTAGAGTATGTATGTTTCTATAACAGAAACAAAATATATAAATGCATTATCCATTATTGCCACTAAAGGATGGTATTTTGATTACATAGTATTGCTTGGGTTAAAGCAATATATTTTTATTTTATCATTTCTTGCAGAATGAAAAGAAACTGATTCTCCTTTATATATATATATATATATATATATATATATATATATATATATATATATATATAATTACACACTTTTTATCTGTGAAATTTTTAAGCTCAAGTTAAAATTCCATTGGCATGTCTTTAAAATAAAAACTATTAAAAATGAGCATTCAGTAACTTCCTACTGTTAAGGTCTCATATAAATATCTTTCTTAATTATGGCTAAAAGCAATAACAGCCATATATTTTTATGTTTTATTTCTTCCCTTTAGTTTTTAATTCAAATGATTCATTGCTCCTGATTGACACTTGCTTAGAATTTTTTCTCTGCAATTTTTTATCCCTTTTTGGAGACTTTCAAATAATAATTGAAACTGGCAAATCATTTTAATTCCTTACCCTTTTTTTAAACAATCATTAAATTAGTATATCAGAATGCTATCTTTATTTTTTTCATATTTAGTTATCTCTATAGCTATCACCTCACATCACTATAGGTTTCTATAACTCTGAAAGTGCCTTAAAACCTAAAATTATTTTTGAGCCCTAAAGTGTGTGATCATTTTTATATGCCATGAATACAGTATTCATTACCTCTGTTATTTCTTAGTATATAAATTTGCATCAAGTCCTGTAAATTCTAAATACCTTGCTGTAGATAAATCGATATCCTTTCTCTGTGTTCTGAGTTTAATGTTTTATTTTCCTACTTCTGAGTTAGCAAAAACTGGTCATATCAGTTTTCATTGTTATTAATGTGCAATTTAAAAATAAAATTTTTATTAAAAAAATATAGACAGAGAGCAAGACAAATTAATATACAAAATATGCCAATATTTATAATGCTGGTATTTAAGAATATTGGTATTAGTTGTTTTGCTGAAGAAATGAGTAAATCTTTGACAACAGGAGGGGAGGGATCTGTTATGTCTCCTTAAAATTCAAAGTTCTCAGCCATTATTCTTTCTTTTATTTTTCTACTTAAATAAATTAAAGTGTAATATTGTGTTGTAAAGAAAAAGATTTTTTTCTCCTATGACTTTTATGGGTGTAAATTTAGTAATATGTCTTCAACAAAATTGTGCAAGTCAAAATTGTTGGTGTAATGTGAAAAAGTTATAAAAATAATCTCATAAATGTTATGTAAATTTCTCATTTGTCAAATTGATAAAAGAAAAGAGTTCTCAGATTCATAGTATTTTATTTTATTTACATAAGAGATTTGTAAAATATTTTTGCCCTTTCTTTTAACTATCAATTTACTCCATACCTGCTTTCATATATTAATTTATGATTCAGTTCATGTCTGATTATTTTATTACATATTTGTGCTCTCTTTTACAAGTTGCAGTTTCTAATTATTTTTTTAATATAAATGAAGTTCTTTATATAAATCAAACTGTAGCATTGTGTAAAATTGAAATAAATTTTGACAGACTGTTTCTATTTGTGGGCATTAATTCTTTTTATTTATCACATTTAGCAGTACAGCTGATTTTAAATATTTTGGTGTGTATAATTTTTGGGGGGTGAAATTGCAATGATCTCTCATATTATCACAGTGGCCAGCTGGCTAGGAATTGTCAGGAAACCAGGAAAAGGAAGAAAGACATATCCTCAAGCCATGGAATTTTTATTTAGCTTAATTCCTATCTGACACAAAGTTCTGTAGCAGCACATCTGGCAAATCGGTGTGCCTGTCATTTTCACTAGTACAATGAAATTTGTTTGAAACCAATGAAAACAAATATTTACAACACAAGAAGAACATTAGAAGTGAATCTACAAAACTAGCTGCATAACCGAATGTTACTCTATCTTGATTAAAGGATAAATCTTTAAAAGTGGTTAAAATTCACAGGGTTTTTCACGTAAAATACTTAAATAGTAATTATTTCATAAATTGTAAATAGTAAATATTTCATAGAATTTTAAATTAAGGTGGAAAATTTGAAAGTAAGAACTTTTAAATTTCACATACCTATAACAAACTGATATCTTTTAACCAAGAAAATAAAACAAAAATCTTATAAATAAGTCTCAAAAGAAGAAAAATAGGGAAAAAAAAATTTTATTTTGCAATCTTATAGGAAATTTTTAATTTTTGTTCAAGCATGGATTAATTCTTAATAGTACTAGCTATATTAAGTTAAGTTGTTCCCAGTAAAAATCAAGATATTCCTAAGTAATATGTTTAATTATTCATTTTATAATTAATAGTTAGAATCTTCATAAAAATAACATGAAGTAATAAATAACATAAGAGACATCTGTACAAATATTTCAGTACTTTTAAATGTCATTAAAATTTATAAAAATAAAACCTTTGATTTTCATCCCCTATTCAATCAAAAACCTTATACTTTAAGATAATTTTAATTTTTACAACTGTTTTCATTTGTCTGTAGCAATTCGTAAAATGTCTACACAGGTTTAAATAAACTATTAAAGATATTTTTAATATTTTTCTTGAATATTTAATATTATTATTCGTTATACTGAATTTTTTTGGTATAAAGGGTGCATATTACTAGGGAGATCTGTACAAGTAGATGTTAAAACTGTTTAAACTATAGAATTTTTATTTTCTACAGCTAATCATTTTTTAATAATGTGAGATGCATACATATGTACAGACAACACAACTAGTCAATTATTTAGAAAAATTAATTGATTAAGGCTCTAACATGTCTTGAAAATGTTGGCAGTGAAGCCCAATTATTATATGAAAAAAAAACTTACATTAGCCACCAATAACATTTCTGCCTAATCAGAAATGTGAAGTTAACCAACTAAAATATATAACAAATATTGTGGCTTGTTCCGAATTTTGATATTTGAATTCCGATGTTGAAATTTCAATAGGAAAAAGTATTACAAACTCTTAACATAGAAAAGAAAAGAAGCTGAAATTCTTTTCCCCCATGAAATAGGTATAAAAGAATGTAAGATTCATTGTTTAAAAGAAGCTTCTTTCTCCTATATTCATGTGACTAGAAGAATTGGACAGAAATTGAGAAACATCAAGCATTTGGAGATGCTCTGAAAGGAAGTGATTCCATCATTAAGTCTTAACACAGCTTTGAATTGTTTATTGGATGTTAATACTAAGTAAATTTCTGTAGGATCTCGCAAAAACTTTGGGCATTAAAATGAAATTTAGTCACCATAACCATAATAAACAAGTTAAAAACAATAAAAGCTTAATTTAGTAAAATTTTCAGTCTCACAAGAGATAGCAAACTTTTTAGAAATAGAAATCCATTTACTACGTATTTCATTGCAGTTTAGAGAGAAATAAAAAGAAACTAATTCGTAAGTGAGCAAGGTAGACTAAAAACTTAACAGAAATTTAAACTCTTATGCTTCATGATTGAGTTAGAAACCATATTATATTTGGCAGACTTGCAGAAATTCCTCTAGAAGGACAAACTTCTTCAAGGCTTTTATTGAAGAAGTATGAAATGCTTGTTTGTTCGCTTGCTGATGAAAGGCTTTTACATTATGAAGACCTTCCAGCTTCTTTTACAGAATTTTTCAGCAAAAATGTGTTTATAGAAAGAACACTGGAAGTCAAGATATATAAGTGAACTTCCAAAAATTTGTGTGGGTGTGCTTTCTTAATATAATGAACATTTCTTTTATAACAATTTTACAAATATTTACAACTTTTCCCAGTCATAACATCTTTGACAAATAGAAGCTTTTCCACTTAAAGAATGTTAAAACTCATCTGCAGTTTACAATAAAAGGTGATTGCTTACATGGACTTTATCAAATATCCACAATAAAAGGGTATTCAAACTTTTTTGAATTGTCATGTATCACCCACTTCTACTTTAAAATGTTTCGATGAATTTGTGAAGATAAAAGAATGAAGTACCAATGCTAATGAAAAGAATTACAGTCACAAATTCAAATATTACATTTCTTCCTTATTTTCCATTTTATACAACAGCACAAGCATACATTTTTTTTTTTAATTTCACTGTCAAAGTATTAATTGGCTTAAAAAATTCTAAAAAAGTACAAAGATATAATCTAGATATATACAGCAAAAACTAACGTTCAAATAATATTCACTATCCAAAACTAAATTTTCATTTAACATAATCAGCGTTATCAAGCTGTATAAATTTTCGTGTCCTGGGTACCCGTGCGATAATCAGGTCATATTTACAATTATGATTCATTTCGGACAATGGCCGAAAGGTAGAGCGCTGCTGTACGGCACCGGAGTCCGCGGATTTGAATCCCGCTGATGGTTGTTCGTAGCCGTTCGATCGAAATCTGCTTTAGATCCCCGTCTATTAAAAAGTAGACCACAACGTTCCAAATATTCTAACTCAATGAGAACCGACTACCATAACGGTTGCAAAGCTCTTTGTTTTCAACGCCGGAGTAGCCCCTCAATTTTGACCGTCCTCGGGAGGGATTATTTTCTCCTGATACTTTATCCTTTGTCCCATAGACCTCCCAACGTTAAGACTTTTGACCACATATTTATTCCACACTTTAAAAACATTTTTGTGGACCCTTCTGGATCCGAAACAGGCATCCCAGTCGAGCACATTAACCACTAGGATGTGTGAATTTGTTACTCTCCGAACCTAAGTAGTCAACCTTTGTTCACAGATTCCACTATCGGAAATTGATGGACTGGGTGAATTATGTACATCATTAGTCAAAATACCAATAGCCATTTTAAACACGTGCCTACAGTGTCATCTGTGTAAATATTCGAGAACTTTAAACACGGTTTATCTTTCAGATGCTAAGAGATGACGAATGGTGTTGAATCTGCTGCAACTAGCTGTTTTAATGGAGGTAAATGATTTGATTAGCCATAGTCAAGACTTTCCTTCTACTTAGAATAAAGACCTAGAAAAGATCGGATGTTTTATGCAATCCGCAACGTTATTTAAGGTCATGATAATTGATTTTTACGGAGTACCTAGCAGTGAAAAATGCACTACTTTAACCTCCGAATAAAAAAAGATCAGAAAATAATTTGGAGCATCAATGCAAAGTGACCAAACGGGAATTTGGAATTTCCACAGCCACTTCCGAATCAAAAGATTGGACTCCTCAAATTAATAGAGACTGGGAACGTAACCATATTAAAATCAAATTCATATAGCCAACACCTTTTATCAGTAGCTGTCCTATTTACATTAAGAATGATGAAGGGGCCTTTCGGCAAGTGAATGATACAAAAGTGGGAGAAATATGGAAGATTCGAGAGCTGAGTAGAGACAGATAAAAGGTAGAACTTGAGGTGATAGGCGCGAAATTTTTTTCTGTTGTGGAAGCAGAAGTCCAACAGTCGTCGACTTTGGATTTTCCGTAATTTGACTTTGTGTCAATCTTGCTTCATGGTGAGTTTGACCCTTTGCCGACAGATTTTAGGATGACTGGGACAAGATCTCCTTTATGACAAGTATTTATAGGATCTGTAAGACTCTGATTGGAGTTATCCTCAGCTTTAATATATCCGGAAGAACATTTAAGTGTTTTTCCGTAAATAAGTGTACATATTTGGTCTTTGTGAGTAAATTTATATTAGTCAATAAATTTTATACGTGTCATTTATACACTGTACACCCGACATTGCTACCAACGCCATTGTAAGTGAATGAGTTAGAAAGTCATAGCCCTTTAGCAAGGGCTCTGCCATTTGAAACCCTATTAAAAGTATTTCGCTCGCCCAGGTCTGTGTTATGCAATGATACAGAGATGCGGATGCATTAGATGGCATTGTTAGAGAACAGTATAAGCAGCGAAATTAAAAAAAAATTGTGGGGTTTCCACATTTTGAAGACATGTTTCTGAGAAAATTTATAGCACGGTCCTAATTATTAAATGCCCAACCCAGAGCAAATTTCACAATTAACTTTGTCCCGCCTTTAAAGAATATTCTTAATACTTTACTGTTGGAAGTGTTACGATATTCAAAGTACTTCAGTGCTCAATGTGCCATGCGCTTTTCTTAAGTTTTCGATTTTGTGCATATCAAATCATATGTAGTTATGAATTTTAATTACATGTTCCACTGAAACGGGTAATTAAAACCATCGTTTAGTCATTGCACCAAATTGGGGCAAATTACTTTTACTGACTTCTAAAGAACAAACCCTCTCATCTTCCTGTCTTGAAATTGGAGCAAGCATTAAGATAGTTTGATTTAAAAGGAGCTATGTGCATGAACACCTTACCCAGAGGAGTAAATTTACTCCTCTGAAGTTTTCTTTTCCATGTTATACAGTACAATGTACATGATTTTGTTAAAAAATAATAAAAATTACTGATTGTTTTTTCTATTAGCAACATTCTATTGTAACCCGAAAGTTCGAAGTTCTTGCCATCCTTTTGCATCCCTTTTACATAACCAGTTTCTTTCACTATAAAATAAGATCCAAAACATGACTGTTTTCAACGTTTTGAATACTAGGAACAAGCAGGTTGTAATTTTTAACCACAATCATTTCCTACTTCCAATATCGCGATGAGATTCATAATATTTACTTTGGTTGATGCGTTAGGTCAAGTTTTTACAAAACCAAGGCACTGTGTATCGCCGTGTTTGCACAAGAGGACACATAATCACTGCCTAAAGCCGATTCTGAAGGATTGCGAACTTTCATGCCAACAGGGGGATTCGAAACCATAGGCTCCAATGCCGAAAGTCCCTTTCAGTTATTGGATCGACGAAATCAATAAGATCCTGGAAAGTACATAGGAATGCCAGTACTTTGTGAGCATAAACAAATGATGCTGATACATTCACAGAAATGAGATATGTTTATGTATCATTAACAAAACTGATTATTCTCATTTTAAATTTGACATTCTATTTTTATATGGGATGAACTTAAGTTGATTTTTAATTAAAATTTACAAGAACTGAAAAGGTTTTGCAAAAATGCGAATTATTTCTTTCTCCCTTTAAATTCGATCACTTCCCTCTTTTTTTTCAAAATAATCATGGCAATAGCAGTTCGTAACTATGGTAACTTCGGTATCGATTTTTTGACGGATGGACCGGTTTAGCGAATTTGAAGCTCCGTATGGTTGATTATATGGTGTATATATTTACTCATAGTTAAAATATTTCGGCTGAAAATGCCATCGGATTTTGCTAGTTTTAATCCTATGTTTCCAGCACGAACGTGGAGGTTGAAAATGCGATCTATGTTTTCTCAATTTGGTGATATGTTTAGTGAATTCGGAAAGAATATAGCACCTACGTATTATCATGATCGTTGTGAAAGGTACTTAATTATTTTTATAGTATATTTTTAATTATTGATAATTTTTTTGTATTATAATTAATATTTATCTTCTTCATATCAACATATTAATCTATAAACTATTATTTTTAACGGCACAATAAACTTATATCCAAATGTCAGTACATATATTTTCAAGTAGGTAAGTAAATTATTTTATATGAGAACTTGAAAAATTTTGAACTTTTCTTATAATTAACAACATTGTGACAGTCAACAAATATTCAATTGTTTGCACTCAGTGATGTTTACATTAAACTAAATAAAGGAAAACAAAACCTGGTCTTTTATAGTAACTGCATCCTGTAGAACTACATATGCTTTTATATTTTCTTCAAATTTTAATTTTTTTATAGATTACAAGGCAATATTTTTAATATGTTTGAAAGATTGTAACATTATACTAAGCTGAAAAAAATTATTAAACAAGTACCAATATGTATGTGCATATATTTTAATAGTTATAAAGATAGCCTCTTTATAAAACCCATTTATTTGTGGGCTATGTTTTTTTGTTTCAATATTAATTTTTCCCCTATTAAAGGACCTTTTTTCCATCTCCCTCCCTGAATGACCACTTTTGAACTTTTCTATCAAAGTCTAGATGTACTTTCATTTTGAAATTTTGGAATCAAATTTGGATTTCTAAAAATTTTGAATGATCTGAGTTGTTTAGGCAATCACCTGAAATAATCATTTATATTATGATGAAAGAATTTAAAAATATAACAATACAATTTTAAAATTTAATGATATTAAAATTAAATACTTATATTATTTAAAATAAATTTAAAAATGTAGAGTTTTTTTTTTTTAATGCAGAGGCATTTGCTTGTTAAGTATTTCCCCAATATCTGAGAAGCTGTACACTTAGTACCACTTAGGTATCATGTGTAACCTGCTGGGTCCTCATAATTCAGAAGCAGGGACTAAACCAGGCATGCCCAACCCGCAGCCCATGGACCGCATGTGACCCAGTTGAAGTTTTCAACTGTCTATATAGTTTTAGTCATTTTGACTATATACAGTTGAAACATAGAATTTTAGTTATTAATGTTTGCAATAATGAATATCACATATTATGTACATCAAGACTTGATAGTAACCAACATAAACCTGGTCTTTGAGTAGGGTTGGACAGGTTATGTTGAAATTTGAGTGTTCTAGCATATTCTGTCAATCGGCCATTACTTATACAATCAGCTGACTCGCATTACATGCACATGCTCTGTCCAACTAGTCAGTGGAAGTTGTATGTAGAGTTAGAAATTATATTTATGGCTATTGTGAAATTATCCTTAATTGCAAACGAATAATTAAGGCATTGTTTATTTAGAAAATGCAAGTTAACGATGCATTTGAAATTCTAGCCTCCAAAATGTTTAATTTGATGTATAAAACAGTATAGCAGCATTGCAACTCAAACGTTTTTGTTGCTTACAAATGTATCAGTTTACATTTGTCAAGAAAACACAGGAAAATGCATTATATTTGGTTGCTTGATAAAAATATGACCAATTAGCTACGATGCTTGTTGACTACATTATCTGTTGATATTAACAAAATCTTTAGTAAAATACAAAAACAAATCTCACATTAATTTTAAAATAATACATGTGGTAGTGCTTGTGAATAAACTACAATATATATTTATAGTATAAATATAATAATATTTTAACCCTCATAATTAGGGAGGAAGGTAAGGTGTTAGGGGTGATTATATATACAGTATAGTTAATGTTTATTGTCGTTGTAGTTATGATATATGTATAACACAACTTTTATGTACAGTCACAGCTGGCTCTGTAAAAATGCATATTTTGAATATTGCACAATAATAAAATATTTTGAATAATTTGTTGTTTTATTTTTATATGTGTGGCCCACCTCAGTTCAGTAAATTGTTTTTTGGCCCACCAAGGGATTTGAGTTGGGCACCCCTGGACTAAACAGAAGACTCCCATTGTTTGGCCTGCCACCCCCAGAGACATTGTTTGAAAACTTTGAGGACATTGTGACTACAAATATATTTTACATACATTTATGAACTCGATGGATCTTAGGCCTGCTTGAGTTGCTCTTAATACTATTACCCATTGGTTATGAGATTGCTGCCATGGCTCCAAGAATGTAGAGTATAATTATGAAAAAAAAATATGTAAGAAGACAAACTGAGAGAAAGAATGCCGGACATTCATATTGTCCAATTAGCAAAGGAACATCTATACATTATTGTAGAACAGCTACTTTGTCCTTTTCTTCTAACTAAATAAAAAAGTTTAAATTCTTAAAATCAAAGCAAATTTCTATTAGTTTCCTTCTTTAGAGCTTTATAAACTGGAAATATAATAAAAATTTCAATAATAAATTTTCATTGTATGTTTTTACAAAAAACTTTGCTCTTTCAACTATTACTGTTAGGAGACCACCTCTTAGAAAGACTGATTTTTTATTGTCTAGTCGGTGATCTCTAGGTTTCACTGTAAACCTATTAAAATATGATGTTATGGTATAGAATATTAGTAAGATATAAAAGTAGAATGAATAGTTAAATTTAATTTTAAGCAGTTTCTATGTGTTTACATGATTAAAACTACTTAAAATTACAAACTAAACTTTTTGTCAGTTAAATGTTCAAGGACAGCACTAATTTTCTGATATGCTATTTAAATACATGTATTGCAGAAATCCTTAAAAGATTATACCCTCCATCTATTATTTTGATTGAATAAGTTATTTCAGCTTCTTTGAATAAACTTGTATTTCTTCTACTAACTCAATTTGTGTTTTATTTAATTTTTAATTGATAGCATATAATAAGATAAACTCGCTAAAAAGTTAAAAAGGTTTGTAAAAATATTCTCATAATATATTGTTGCTTGTTCTTAGGAAAAAGCTGAATTTTGTTAGAGAAAATTGGAAAGAAGAATTTTTCCCCCTTGACATTTACTTTAAATAGCATATGAACACAGTCTTTATTATTATTTTTTAAATCTAAATAAAATGATGAAGACTCTAAAAGTAATTGTGACTTTAAAATTATTTACTCAAAAGAGTTTTTTTTAATAATTTAATAAACTCTTTGTTATTTATAATGTGAATGTTGAATTTTAAAATTTCAATTAAATTCTATGCTCTTAATATTTTCCCCTTAGTTTAAAATTCATATCATGACTTTTGCAAGATTATCAAGTAAAGGTAAACTTAAGAAAAATCATTTTTATGCTTGCTTGTTTGAATGGAAAAAAAAAAAGAGAAACAGTTTAATGAAGCTCAAAAGATTTAGCATGCATATTTTGATGTAATTTTATCTATTTTATTCTAAAGAAAATAACTTTATTTTGATCTTTAATAATAATGAATCATTAAATTTTCCCATGTTTACTGCAGTATTTTGCAGGATTCATTATTAGTAACAAAAACATTTTTTTAAATCTTTAATAAACTGATGAATACCTACATATTTTTAAAAAATGTGTCTTAAGAGACAGTTGTTATACCAATTATAATTATTATTCTTAAATCTTTACTCATTAAAAGTTCTTTAACAGTATAATTTGTTTCAGATTAAAGAGTTTGATACTGCAAGTTTGTTTATAGTTTTATTATTATATTTTTATCTTGGTTATTGTATGTAAAAAAGAAATCATATTCTAAGAAACAATATAAAAAATTAATCATTAAAACTTTGTTCATCTCTATCTTTGACTATTTTCCCCTTTTAATTTCAATGTTTGAAATATAATGATAGATTGAAAGGTCTTTATATACATTATCAAAAGTAATAGTTTTCATTATGTGTTTATCCTATATACCAGTGGTGGGTAAATGCAGCTGTTTGTCCAATTCAGTGTGACTCTTATGTTTATGTTGTAAATATATTTGTGTGATATTATTGTAAATGGATCATTGATTTATGAAATAATTCTTATTGAAAAAGTGGCCAGGGAGCTGAAATTTTTTTAAATGAAAGGCATTTAAATGCAACACAGATATATTTAGTAATTGAGTTTTAGAAAATCTTACAAGAATCAAAATATGCCCACATTATATACAGTGAGAACTGTACTATCCACAGAGAAAGCTAATTACTGTATATTTCTGAATATAAGCTGAAGGTATGATTTTCCTTACAAAAATTTACCCAAAGTTCAAAATCCGTATGTAAGCCAAAGTGAAAAAAGCAATTTGTAGAATGTTTAAATATGTTTTTCCAATCAAATTGCTTTAAATTAAAACTTTAGACCAACACTTCTCAAACCTTTTTTGTTACAGCATCCAATTTAAATATAGATGTAGAGGATCAGTCATACATCAAGATAAATACAGGGACATATCTTAGCATGTGGCAAAGAAAGACTACTTACATTGTAAATTTTAATTAACTTCATACATCTGAGTCAATTTCACAATTTACACTAACTTATCTAGATTACTGCTGTGGAGTATGGTTTGATAATTGCGGTGCTAGACCATGTGATCAATGTTATTTTTACTTAAATGCTAATTGTAACGCACCCTCTTTTCTATCGGTGCGTTGCGGTTTTAGCGTGAGACCTGCCCGCCTACTTTACTGGGGCCGGTACGTTCTTAATCTGTCGCTGGGATGCATTGCTTTTAAAATAATTCATCGGAAACCTCTTACAGACGAAACAAAGATTTATTTACACAACATTAAAAAAAACAATTAAAGAAAATGACATATCATAATTGAGTCCCAGAGCCAGTCCCAGCTAAATATTTTTAAAGTGACCGAGCATTGTCCTTTCTTTCCACATCAGCGCAGAGAGATGTGTTCTCAGCTCGCGGCCCAATCTCGACTCCCTCCTCTCTCTGCTGAACTCCAACAGCCCCCATCCTTCTTCGGGGGGGGGGGGGGGTCTGGAAACTTGAGCCCTGCCGAAAAGGGCATACACTCCTCCTCCGAGAACCTGCAAAAACATCCACCAGTGCCTCCGAAAAACGTTATTAGCCCCCTTTGCCGACCGGCTTCTTATTTCTCCTAAGAAAAGCCGCGTGGAAGGGGTCAAAATGGGGCGATTCTCCCAATGTCATTCAGAGCACACAAAGTCGTGGGTGCAAATTCCTTACATGCCCCCCCTGGCTTGAAATTAGCGCTCAAAAAGGGGCCTAATTTCAACACCACCCACGACCAAAACGGTGGCAGCAGAACCGAAACTCTGTTTTCCCCGCCCTTCTCATGATAAGGTGCAAAGGTAAAAACTTATATCTGCCAAGAAGTATTACACAAAACAAAAAAACAACTTAAACCTAATCAAAATTAAATTTCAATACATACATGCACATAAAAAGAATAAAGACAATATCGAAATATTTTTAGAAAATTCAAACACACTATGCAAACACAGTACTGACAAAAAAATATTAACGAAACCGGTGAGGAAGCACACATACTAAGATAATTATAAGCTTTTTTTATATATATAAAAAAATTAAAACACCAAACAATAGTTATAACTAAGCTTCACTCACCACCCGAGACATGGCACTTGCCGCGAGATTTTGTGCACCTGGCTTGTGAGAGAATGAACAATTCAGCTTCATCTTGAATTTGGCTTTCCCCCACCATGTCAAAATCTCCTTAAAATTCAACGTTTGGTTCCAAACGTTGTCCCTTATCCAAATATCCACTGGGTACCAAACTACTAAACCTTTAACCCTTTTCAAAATTCTAGACCTGCGTTGGCAAAAGCAAACAGGATCCCTTTGACTCTTGATGAGCATCCTTATCAGCCGATAATTCCCAAAAGCTACACTTGCCGTATCCCCCGCCTTTTCCTCAAACGCAAAGTCTTTAGATCCCTCAATTTCAAAGAAGAATCCGCCCTCCGAACAATCCCGACTCACATTTCTGTTTCTGCCTTCGGACCCCACAACCATTTCTCCGTTCAACTCCAAATCCAATCCTTTCCATTTTTCTGCCCTGTTCCGTTCAACTCGCTCCTCTTTGCTCTCAAATTCTCGGGTCACCCCCATAACTACGGAGCTACACTCGCGACGAAACGGACGCTCCAAGGAACTTCCTTCCCCCTCCTCATTCGGCGCGAAGTTCACTAAGAGGTCTATTTTCCCCCTTAGCCCCCCAACTTGTTCGTTCTCGCGAGCGATGCCTATCCGAAAGGGAATTTGATGTTCTTTTTCTTCTAAGGGCTGTAAGTCAGTTACCTGGGGGTGGGTTTTTCCCCCGCTGACCGAACCGAGTAGCAGCATTATCTGGCCACTCTTTCTCCTACTCGCCTTTCTTTCCCTAATTAACAGATCGACTTGGGAAAGAATTTCTCCACGCTTTTCCCCCTCGATTTCAAATTGCACTATAGGAAAACAACTCAATTTTGAAACCAATGGTTGTTTCATACGTGCTATCTCCTCTGTCGACACCTCTTCCGGACCATGCATTTTGCACCTTAAACCTGTGGAATATCCCTTACTTGAAAAGATATTTAACGGTGCCTCGCAGGTGTTCTTAAACGTTAAACTTCCTAAAGGTATTTCTTGCGCCCATCTGGTATGCTGGTCCACCAACCACAATATATATTTATGGTCTCTAGTGTTAGGAAGATCAATGGGTTTGAAAATATTGCCACTTTCCCGCTCATACAAAACCTCCGACCTCGCCAATATACTCTTAAACCCCCCATGTACTCCGAACATGGAATTAAGTGTGAGTCCCAATACTTCGATCTGTATTGAACCAAGATGAACTAGTTGACCAACGTCCTCTTTCACTTTCCCTTTAGGGTACCAAAACCTTTCCGAAAAGAGAAAATTCCCCTTTCGAAAATCTCCCAAGTTCCAAAATTTCGGTGGCTCCGCGCACCTCTCTTGGTCCTTGAAATTTTCCTCCGATGCGATGAGTTCGCCTTTCACCGGCACCTTTTCCCCCATGCAACCCCCAGGCATTTTTTCTCCCTCAGAGAGCGAAACCAGGCTTTCCTCCCCCCTCGGAGTGACCCTCGGCTCACTAGTTAGGGAAAAACTAGGTCTTGCCAATCCCGTCTCCTCCGAGAAATCCCTACGGATATCCTTGCTCCCACTGGGGCGAGCCCTTGGGATAGCCTTTTCGCTGTTTCCCGTTTCTTGAGAAAAATCCCTGTTCGGTTGCTTTTCCGCGATTCTCCGGGTATCGGGTTCCTGCCTCGCTTCGCATATGAAGGGGGGAGACTTCGAATGAGCCGTTCCTCCGCACCCTTCCCCCCGAGGAAAACCCCTATTAACCTTTCCTTCCCTCGTTTCCTTGCCCTTACTGGGTTGAGTTTTTCTGTAAACTGCATCGTTCTCTCCTGTTTTCTTCGCACAAACCCTAGCTTGCTGTCTTTCCTCAGTTTTTCTTGAGAGCGCCGATTCTCCCTGATAGCCTGCTAACCAACCCCTCAGCATTTTCCCTTGTTGAGAAGGCAACCGGGCCTCTTCGCACAAATCCTTATCGGTTATTTTACCGTGATTTGGTCCTGCGTCGCCCAACAGAGATCTCTGACCTACGCCCTCAACGTTCCTCCGCAGCCTATCTTTCTCGGCCTCCAAGCTTTCAAGCTTTTGGTGTAAATATGCCAATTCCTGCTCTCTCATTTGTTCTCTGTGTATCTTGCGTTCCTCCTGCTCCCTTACATTCTCCCTTTGCGACAAAGCAATCTTTAATCGCAGTACTTCTAACTCCTGCAATCTTAAATTCTCCTGCTCTTTGCGTATCCTTAGTTCCTTCTCCTCCCTTTCTCCCACAATTCCTTCGAGCAAAACCTTGGCTGTTTCCTCGTCGAAATCCTCGGCCGCTTTTATGATTTTTATGAGTGGTAATTTGCCCATCTCCCCAGAAGCTTCAACTTCAAACTTTAATGCCAGCTGCACAAGATCTGCCTTTCTGGCCCTGATCAGAACATCCATTTTAATAATAAAATGCTTATCTACCCCGCAGCTATTTGAGAATAATTCTAAAGCTTCAACACGAGCAAATACCCTTAAAAAAATCACACAATACCTTCTGTAGCAGAATTAAACATTATACACAAGCAAAACAGGATATTGAAGAGCCTAGCATTTTATATATAGCATTAACACTAAATACATGCAAAACACACTGAAATAATGAACTGAGTAACGAAAATAAACACAACAATAGAAACGCGAAGCCTATCCCAAACAAAACATTTCCTAATTCGCGCGCGACCCTTTGCACCGAATTAACTTAGCATGAGAAAAACAGGGAATAAAACGAGCACATAGTTCATGCGCCTACCTTTTCTGACGGTCAACACTAGTAGAACCATATTTCCCTTCATCAGCACGCTTCCGGAGTACTCCACACAGCTCCAGCTCCGCAGCGGGATTGCTTCTCCTGTTCCCCGGGCGCTGTCTCCTGCATCCTGGGCGCTCCTTAGCCGATAACTCTGTCCCAGTTGCCGCATCTAGGGGGCTATCGCGACGTTGCCGATGATTCACTCCTGGGACACTGTGTCGTTCTCGCAGTTGCCGATGATACCTCCAGTTTCTTGCCGTAGTCTCCAAATTTCCGACGTTTCCTTTTTCCGCATCCAGGTGACAGACCCCACTATCTGACACCACGATATATGTAACGCACCCTCTTTTCTATCGGTGCGTTACGGTTTTAGCGTGAGACCTGCCCGCCTACTTTACTGGGGCCGGTACGTTCTTAATCTGTCGCTGGGATGCATTACTTTTAAAATAATTCATCGGAAACCTCTTACAGACGAAACAAAGATTTATTTACACAACATTAAAAAAAACAATTAAAGAAAATGACATATCATAATTGAGTCTCAGAGCCAGTCCCAGCTAAATATTTTTAAAGTGACCGAGCATTGTCCTTTCTTTCCACATCAGCGCAGAGAGATGTGTTCTCAGCTCGCGGCCCAATCTCGACTCCCTCCTCTCTCTGCTGAACTCCAACAGCCCCCATCCTTCTTCGGGGGGGGGGGTGTCTGGAAACTTGAGCCCTGCCGAAAAGGGCATACACTCCTCCTCCGAGAACCTGCAAAAACATCCACCAGTGCCTCCGAAAAACGTTATCAGCCCCCTTTGCCGACCGGCTTCTTATTTCTCCTAAGAAAAGCCGCGTGGAAGGGGTCAAAATGGGGCGATTCTCCCAATGTCATTCAGAGCACACAAAGTCGTGGGTGCAAATTCCTTACACTAATGACCAGTTTTAATTCTGGCAATCTTATATAAAGGTAACTTTTTTTTAAATTTAAGCAGTGTCGGCTTAGAAAAAAAAAATGCTATGTTTGGCAATTCATCAATTGCTTCTGGGTTACACAGTATTGTGTTTACTAGAAGATGAGCCAGTCTGCTACCATTATAAGTACTGTTGTTTTGTAATGATTATAACACAGATAAGAGTCTTTTTAAATTTTTATATTTTCTCATTTCTAAATTTTTAAAAGCTTTATTCACTTTTCACTGTTATGCATTTCCTTTTTTTTCTATTTACTGTTTCATTAATTTTTGACGATTTGGCAACTTTTTCTCACCAACAGCAAAAAAGTCTCTAAAAAACTCTAGGTATTACATCTATTCCATGGTCCCGTATATAAGCCAACCTCCCTCCCACTTTAGGTCTTTAAAAAGCTCCAATAATTTTGGTCTTATACATAGAAATATGCAGTATATCTAATTAAAATTTTTGTTGTAACTTGTTGGTGTGAATCTTTGTATGTGCCCCATGATGAATCTTATAAAATTGGAATATTCACTGGTTACTAATTATAATCTTACAAAACTTCTGCAGTTAGCTTATACAAATTTTGTACTGAATTTCAAATATTTGACAAAATTTTAGTTAAATATTTTACATTTAATTATATTTTGATTTTATCAATATAGTTTTGATGCACTTATTTTGTAAGATTTTTACATTTAATTATTATATATTTTCTGTGTACTTTAGACTTGTAAGACTTGTGTACAATTTCATTAAATTAAAAAGAATTTATATATTTAATTCTAAATGAATATTGTATGGATCTTTATTAATTATATAAAACCAAAATGCTGCTCTCTTTGACCTCATGTGTGCCTACTGCTAATCTGTACCATCCAATAAGTCCACAAATTCCATTTATTGATTGCTAAGTCTGTGAATTATAACTCTTATAATATATTTATTAATGTTACTAAAATATAATTACTATGATGTAACAGAAAACTAAGAAAGCTCCTTTTTATGCCTTGATCTTTGTTGTAGGAAAATATTTGTTTCTCTTCTTTTTCACTGTTCATGATCTTTAGAAATCTTTATGTTATTTACAGTAATTAACTTTTTGTATCATCGTATTTGCCTGTTTTAAGGTCTGTGCAGATGAGGCTGTATACGATGCATAAGCGTGAATTTGTTCTGATTTTCTCAGCATTCTTTGCAAGCTTTGGCTTATTTTTGTTTATTGGACTAGCTGGACCACCAATTACTAATACTGTTACTGTTAATGCTACTAACCTTACTCCAAAACTTAACAAGTCACAAATGGCTGTAAGTAATTAAACTCATTTATAAATATTTCTGTGTTTTGCATAATAGTTTAGTATCTCATTTTATACAAGAAAATAAATTTAGGAATTCAATAGCAGATGTTTTATTTTTTTAGAACTTGTGTTTTTCATGTGTAAGGCCATTTATCTGGTTATTTTTGCATGGTTTATGAGCATGATGCAAGTTTGAAGTAATGAATGTGTCATTCTAAATATTTATTTTGCATGACAACTTTTGACTGGTAAATAGGAGAGATTTAAAGAGAAGACTTCATTTTTGTTATTTTTTTATGCTTGCTCTTTTATGACCTTTCTTCTTTCTTTGCCCATTCATTTTTTAAATTTATAATTATTGAGTGATGTTTGTATCAGAGTTCATAAAAAATGAGAATGCAAACATTTTCTTTTGCTTTTTCCCCTATTTTTTTGTTTTAATGCTACCTGTTTATATAAAATATGACAGATTTATTAAAATTTAAATGTTTTCAATATTTTTTCAATGTATTATTATTCAGTTTGTTGTCTATTTTCTTCTAAACATATTATGTTTTCATTCCTGTTGAACATATAAATGCAGAAAATATTTAATAGGATTCGGTTGAACATGTTTTTAATCAATTTAAAGTCATATTTTCTATATCAATTTTATATTCACGTTGATTTTTATAAATATTTAAAATAAAAAAAATCCTTCAACATTTTATCTTATTAAACAATAACATTTTAAACAATCTTATTTTTCTCTTATTTATCTGAACTGTCAATAATTAATGTAACTGTATTTTGGGTGCAAAAAAATCAATATATGTTATACTGTTAATTTTTTTATGTACAGTAATTTTACTGTTGTGGTCAGTAAATTAGGAATTTATCTGAAGTTGGATTCTAACTTTATTGATGACAATAGGAAAACAAAGTTTTGTTTTTCATAGCCAGAAGAGAACAAATTTTAAAAGGATGAAATGGTGCAGTGAAACCTCTCTAAGTGGCCACCCTACTGTACTAAGAATATTTGGCTGCTCAGAGAGGATGGCCGCTCCAAAGGATTTTATTTACTATTATAAGATAATTCCTATAATGCTTAAGTCTGACATATATTTCTTATTTAAAATGAAATTTAAAACTTATCTAAAGAGAAAATAGTACTTTATTTTATGCTTCTGTACATTTTTTTAAAAAGACTACAGTTTGTTTCTGTTCTATAGTCTTCCTACTCCTTCAAAATCAAATTCTTTTTTTTTAAGGGCTTTGTTGATTTGCATTCTTCTACCATTAAATAATTGAGCTAACTTTCTTACTGATTTGCCAGTCTCATATTCACGCAGAACTTCAATGTGCTGCTTGAGATTTAGAAAAACGCATTTCGACATCATTGCAACTCAGATCACTGACCACCTGATGAAATGAAACTGACGTGAATGACATTTTTGCTGACAGAGGTGCAATTCTTTCTTAACTGTACCAATTAGAATTTCAAACAAAAGCCCTAGGACACCTTCAATGCTTGATTGTCCAGCTCCTCCCGCAGTTTTTGTGGATGGTGCAATAGGGATTCCCTATTAGAAGGATGTGGGGAGAATACAAAAGAGATAACAGATTTAATCTTTCTAAGACAGGTTGGGGGGGGGCATGGGAATGGACTTTGCAAGTTATTCTTGGGTCTTATATTCTACCGTAAACCTAACCTTGAGTTTTTTCCGCTCAAAATTAAAGCATAGAGTGAGTAGAATTTCCTGAAAAATGAAATGGTTGATCTCACTCAGTGGCTGCTTAGATGGGGTCAGGTAGCCTCTGATACAGGTTATTTTACCATTAGGTCTATGAGTCAAAAAATCCATGCCAGGAAAAATTGGCTGTTTAGAAGGGTTGCCGCTATACAGGGGTGGCTGTTCAGAGAAGTTTCACTGTATATACTAATTTTGTAAAGATTGCTAGAAAAAAACCCCAGATGAACAGGAGTGGTAGCTACTGTTCACAATATGCATGCTTTTTTTAGTTTATCAAAACAACGCTTATTCTGTGCAGACCTACTAATTTTTTTTTAATGTTGAAACATAATTTGTAGATTTATATATAATAAGATGAGAACTGCAGCAGCTTAACTTTATTAAATGCGACTATTTGGTAGAAGTAATGAGTTTATTCATTTTAACAAGATGATTTATTGTAAATTTAGGATGACTTTAAAATATTTGTATGACCTATATGTTAATAGATTTTGTTGATGCTATATCTGATATTGATTGTTAATATTAAAGAGAAGTTTACAAAATATCTGTAGTATGGTATCTTATTTTTAAGTTAATATAATAATAAATATAAATATCATAATAGAACTTGAGAAAGTTCTATCTTCTGTTAAATAGTCATTTTAATCATAATAATCTTGTATTGTTGATTAATTATCATTGTCTAAAAAATTTGTGGTTGGATATTGTTCTAGGAAATGAAATGTTATGTTAATGTTTGAGTATCAAAATGGAAAAATTTATAATTAAAATATTTTCTACATTCAATTAAAAGTACAATGCAATCACTTTTAATCATGATTAAGTTTCTTTTTTACATATAATTTTGTAATATGTAAAAATACTATTAAACATCTCTGTGTTTAGTAACTAATCAGTTAAAAAGATTTAAGTAATGTCGTGTGTTGTATATTGAGATACAAACAAAGCAAACTAAAGGGCTTAACATACATCAACTTGTAAATATTAAAAAAACGTTAGTTTCCGTTTATGATTCCTTTACCTAAGGAAGAATGTGTGGATTTCTCATATCATATTGAAAAAATTTCAGTTGATTAAAGGCCATATCACATGTCAACCTGAACCCATATAAATCAGTTGAATATTTTTTGCTATCACATGAGAAATCTACTCATTTTCCAGAAATAGGAATTGTAATACATTGGTTTTTTTAATATGTACGGGTAGATGTGATAAGGAAGAAGCAAAAAATAATTTATCTAAATGAAAAAAATGTTTTTTTTTTTTTTAGCAAAAAAGGTTTATATTTTAATTACTTATGTATTGAAGCTTCATGAAAGTTACTCTTACTAAATAATCATTTTGAAACTAATCAGAATAATATAGTTTTAAAAACTCAGATGTATTTTTTTGTAATTTTAAAATATATTACTAATAAATGAATTTTATACTGGTAATTTGAAATTTTTACTTAAAAATTTTTGTAGTGAAAGGATGACCAAGCTGATAGTAGCATGATCAACTACTGTTCTGTTAGTAATTTTTTATCACTGTAATTTAATAAAATTAATGAACTGTATCCTTATGTTAGTTTTACCTTTACTTTTTAATTGTAACCTTTATTTTATTTCTTTTAGTAATTCATATAATACAAAATTAAGATATGATTTTTTTAATTACTGGTTGATTATAATTTATTGCTGTTTGAAAATGTTTTACTTTTAAACATATTTCTCCCTATCTAAGTATTAACTTATGTGTCATTTTCAATGTATTTGTTTTTTAATATTAATCTTTAATCTATTCTATGAAGTAATTTTATCCCAAATTTTGATATGAATTATAGATAGAGAATAACTTTGATTCTAGACTGGCCCATTTCTTTTGCGTACTCCAGCTTTATCAACATTTAGTCAGCAGTTATGGGTTATAGCAAGAATCATTCTGAAACAGGGTGATGGTATGCATTTCATATTTTTATATGAATATTAAAAATTTTTCATTATTCCATATGCTATAAGCATTTATTTTCTTTTATTTAATTATATATATATATATATATATATATATATATATATATATTACTTTAAAGTATTAAAATATGATTTTAAGTTATATCTTTTTCCTTAACTTTTCCCCCCCAAAAAATTAAGGTGCAATTAGAATTAAAATGCTTTCTAGCATAACTGGAATAACAGTGACGTGCCATTTTGAACCCTGTGTTATATAAAACTGTATTTTAAGAGCATAATCTAAACTTCAATATTTATTGTTTGTCGTATAGGATGTTCTAATTGCTAAATCATAATTTGTTAAACACATATTATTGTGGTTTCCAACATAGTGATATTATGGATAAATAAATACTAAAAGTATTGAATATTTACATAAATTTGCACTGCATAGTGATCTTTCTAAAGGCTAATGAATGGAAAGGAGATAATGTTATAAATAAATACAGTAGTAGCACTGCTATATGAATTTATAATCATTTCTATGATCAAGAAAGATTTTATTACAGTTAGTAAGGACTTTTATATTTAATTTTGTGTAAAGGTTGTTAAATGTAACCATCATTTAAGATATATACTATTTATTAAAATTCATTGTGTTAGCAAAACCCATTCACTTAAGCACAGTGAAAAAATAAATAAAAAAAATTAAGTACAAGTATTGTATGGAGGAAAAAGTTTTGGTGGGTCAAAATAGTCCTTGAGATTTAAGCCAGATTTCATAATGTTTTGTATAGGGCTGTTTAAAAGTTAAATGTATTAGGAAATTTTTAGAATATGATTTTTATCCTTCTATTTTGTAGCTGGGTGAAATTAATTCAGAATTTATTTTATTTGAAATTTATAATAGTAAGAATATAACATCAATTTTATTTATTATTGCAAGTAGTCTGTAATTAAGTAGTTTTGCAGCATTGTAGGTGATGTATTAATCATAAGACACTGTTTGCTATCTTTCAAAACATATATAATTTTTTTTATATCTTTAATCATTAAATTTTAAAATCAGTATCTTATGTTATTGTAGTTAATATTGAAGGTTCAATTGTTTTAAAATTTTTTTTTTATTTTGTACTATGTTATATTTATTTTAGTGTTTGAGTTGTTTTCAATTCATTTTAATGCAATGCAAATATATTTTTCTTTTAGTTTAGAATTTCTCTTTTATTTGTTAAAAAACTTTTAGCCATGTTATTTGTCAAATTTACTTCTTTTGAATGTTTATTTTATACAGATGAGAGGTTTAACAAACCATTCCATGTTTCTGTTGCTATTCATGGAATATCAGATGAAAACAAAATTGTTGTGATTCTTGGAGATCAGCATAACCATAATCGCACCAGAGAGCTTCACTGCTTTGAAAGTGTAAGTTTATTTATCAATGTCCCTTTTTTTTAAAAAAAAATAAATGGGTAAGATTATCTATAATCTATATGCCTAGCTTAAGAAATAAATAACTGTACTTAGAAAACTTTTATAACATTTTTCTTTTTTTCTATAGGTATGTGAAGAATTTACAGTTTTACATCTAGGCTTTATTGATTTCTCACATTATATTATCACTTTAAATTTTTATGGCCTTGAGAGAATAGAAGAAAACTATCATATAAAAGATGTAGTTTTTTATGTAAGTATTTTTATAAATATTGTTGAATATTTATAGTCAAATAATGGGATTGTATTCTAAAAAAATATTTTAATAATTTTTTGTTTAAACAAAACAGAGTGGAATTTATATATAATATATATTACAAGTAATAACTTGTAATATATATATATATATATATATATATATATATATATATATATATATATATATAATATATAATGTAATATATACTGTAATATAAAATTCTTTATATATATTTCAAGCAACAGTTTTTTTAAAAAATAATAAATAAATTTTCTTTCATCTTTAGCTGATAATATGACTTTGTGTATATATATGTATATATATATACATATATAATATATATATATATATATATATATATATATATATATATATATATATATTTGATGAAAAAAGTCAAGTGCAGTATGCCTATTGTAATTTCAAGTAATGTCTTTTTTAAAATATTTATTTTACAAATGCTGAATAATTAGCACCTAAGCCATTCCACATTCTGTCCAATACTTTTTAACAATGCCCTCATACTGAGAAAGTACAACATAATTATTTAAATGTTCAAAAGTCATTGGATGACCAGAGTCACACAAAACACAGTGAATACACCATTTTAATTCTGTACAGATGGTCTTGTAAACAGTCCTGTCTAGTCAGACCCCTAAAAATGGCCACTGCAGTCTTTCTCGGAAAGCTGTGAACAGCTTTCTTGTCCCCCCAAATCCTCCATTTCTTATTCAGTGCACATTGAACCATATCCTGTTTAAGTTTCCTTAAGATTTGGATTAACAAACATTTTTTTAAATATTAAATAAATTTTCTTTTATCTGATAAGCTGATAAGTTCAATGGTTATATTATTACTTGAGATGTAATGATAGATTGATGGGAAAAAAGTTAACTATACTTTTAACAACCAGTATAAAGAGATGTTATTTGAAAAAAACAAAAACAAATAAATATTGTCAGATGAAAGGTGGCAAAGACACAGAAAATGAGACACTACCTTTTCTCACACAAGTGCAACTTCTGCTGTAGATGTTCTCTTATGCTATATTATCTTGTAGAATAGGGAAGATGACACATATAGAAAATCTGGAAGAGAGCATAACAAGAACAAGGCAAAAAATAAAGCAATTAGCACCTTTGATTTTTAAAAAACCTAATTTATTGTATTATTTGCATTCTTTTTTAAAATATAATTGAAAATAATGTTTTGTAAATAAAATAATAATAAAAATAACATTTTAAAACTCAGTACTGTATTATATTGATAATCTTATGCCTGTAAAGTAGAAAGGGAAATGCTATTTTATCACACATTTTGTATAAGGGCAATTTTTACTTAAGAATGATTTTTCATAATTCCTTGTAAGTCATTAAAGAAGCAGCCAACTATATTTTAAATCTCTCTCAATTAAAATGTGGCTTGACAGTTGACATTTGTTATAGAGTTTTAATGTTAAAATTATAGATTATCAAATTTTTAATCCAATCTATCAACTTGAAGAAATATTTGTCACTAATTTTATCACTTTGACAAAACCATCCCTAAAAAAGATCCCTTTGGATACTATTAGAGCATTTTTATTAATTATGTTTTGTAAAAGAGTGAAAACAAATGCTAGATGAGAAGAAATGGGCAATGACATAGACATCAAACATTTAATGGATGTCACACACAACATATTACAGTAAGACAAGAATAAAAATTTAACCTGGTTTTATATACAGAAGAGTAAAATTTAAAATGGTACATGGACAAAGGTTTCCTTGTGAGCAACTAGATTCTTACTGTACAACTAGGATCTCTTCACTGACTTTTCTTTGTATATATAACCTTCTTCTGAGGTAAGTTCTGAAGTGGTTACACTTCATTGGCTTCTCCAGCTTTTCTCAGGATTTGAATCAAGTGATTCCAGATAAGTTCTATGAGGTTAATAGCTACCTTTTGTAAAATCGAAGACTTATGCAAGTAGATCTGAACTTTATGACTCCTATAGTGTCATGGAGTACATTTCGGATAGAGTTTATGGAAGCCTGGTCACATAAGGATAAACACATATGACAGGCTCACATAAGCATTCTGAAATTTGATTCTTTTAATGTCACAGAATTACTTAAGATCCAGTTTATGGAACTTGACATCTGGAAATCCAAATTATTTTAGTAGAATGCTTCACTGGTATAATGCCAATTAGAACCATTTGGTTATATAAATTCACAGACACAATCAGTTATGACTGGACATTATAAATTAATAATGTTGAAATAGCTGTAAGGAGGAGGAGGTTGTAATATTAAATAAAAATTATAGATATGGTAAAGTATATAAATAATTGTTAAAGTAATAAATATATTTGTAAACATTAAATATTTAGACATTAAAAAAGTTGAGAACCTCGTTATCAATAGCTTAGTAGTCCACAGATTCAAAAACTCTGTCTTAAACTGTTTTTAATTTTAAAGTTATAATACATTTGTTTATTTATATATACTTTATTATTTTTTTTAGTTCAAAAATTATAACCCATCTTTTACAAAGATTGAAATCTGGTTTCGTTGTATCTTCATTTTGTTGACATTTGGGACTACTGTGAGTATTTTTTTCATTTCTTCTTTTTTGTATTAATTTTATGCATATGTTACACTTAATATATAAATATATTTCTTTATAGTGCTGGTTTACATATTCCTTGAGATTTTTCTTCTTCTTTGACTGGTCAATTGAACAAAAGTGGATATCTGTGCTTTTACCTCTGTTAGTACTATATAATGGTAAATAATAAATTTCAAAATTCATATGTATATTTCAGATCATCTCTTAGAGATTTTTAGATAATAATTTATTCTAAAAATGTATAACATAATCAAACTATACTATATTTATTGTAAGGAATGTATAACATAATCAAACTATTGTTTTCATTATAACAATGTATAATATTTGTCTATATGGGCTACATATAGTTTGGTTATGTTATGGATCATATTTAAAGTAGTTTTAAATATATTCTGGCTATATATATATATATGTGTGTGTGTGTGTATTTTTTTTTGTTATTGTCGCTCATTTGAACTTGTATGCCAGGCATGTGCAACTTTGACTAGATTATGGGCCATATTATAAATTAGAAACTTTACACAGGTTGGAGTGCTTATGTAGCAAGATATAGAATATCAGAATATTTGATTGGTTTAAAATGTTATATTACTTCATATAAATGTCTACCATAAAATGTATAAAAATATGAAGCCAAAATAACATATTTTTTAAAAACCTATTTTTCAATGTTATTTCATGGATGGGTCAAGATCGTCAATATTTAAGCTACTGCAGGCATTAAAATTCACATGTTGTCCAGGTGTGTATTAGTAATTCAAGGTCTTGGAGTTTACAAGATTTATCCCAAAAAAGCTAGCTTCATTTATAGGTTCTTTCAAATAGTGTCAGCTTTGGAAATTTGTCATAGGGAAAATAAAACTCAATTTATAATATCTTTGATTTTTGTCTTCAGAATAAAGTTCTCTTGTTTGATGAAATTTGTTTATAATAAAATGCAATTAGTTGGATATCAACATGATATACAGAAGAGAAAATTCCCAAGTTTGTCAGTACATTTACATGTCTATGTGTCAGATGAACAGTAAGTCACAACCACTAGCTATTACAGAAGAGAATGTAGTTAAGAACAAGAGGTACTAGCCACAACTTACAATTAAAAATAACACTTTCTAGTATAAGATACAGTGTCACTGTAAGTTATAATAAATATAAACCAAATTTCACTAAGAAAGTTAATGAGTCATATTCAATTATATTTGGAAAAGTTGTGATGAGCCATACAAAATCAGGATGCTGGCTGTATGTTTCACATACTTGTTGATTTGAATACCATGAAATGTATACTTGCAGAGATCAGAACACAGTTTAAAAAACTGCTTAAATTTATGTTTCAGATCCCTTTTTCCCTTTGTCATTTCTTGCTAACAGTTGGGTTCCTGGTATGCTAGATGCAATATTTCAAGCAACATTTCTGTGTGCTCTACTTCTTTTTTGGCTTTGTATATATCATGGCATAAGACAGGTATTTATATTAGATTTTTTAAAAAATAAAACGATGGAAAACATACTAATATATTATTAAGATAATTTTTTTGTACATAAAAATGGATTTATATTCATTGCATTTATAAGTTTTTACTCAAGCATACATCTATTTATTTTATTAAATATTTTAGCATGAAAAGTATAAATTTATGTTAAAAAATAAATGTTTCATTGCTTTAAAATATTAGAATAATCAATGATTCAAGAAGAAGTTGTAAACAGTATTTGTTTTATGTTTCAAAGTATTGATTATAATAGCAGAAAAGGGTTAATTAGGTACATACATTGCAAGATGCTCATGCTTTTCTTTGTTTAGATAGACTCATTTGCATAATTTTTTTCTTATTCAAAGCTACAGTGTTTTTATTTTCTTCATTATCTTGACAGCTCTGGGCAGGCTTTGGCTTTCTCCAGAAACCTTTGTTTTTGGTGACTGTTTTACAGTTTTTAACCTTTAGAGTATTATGGTCTTTTCAAAACAACCAATTCATCTTGATGAGGGTCTGTTCCAAAGTCTAGTTTCATGTTCTTTGCCAGAAAACTTTCTTACAACAACAATCTTTCTGTAATCTGTCCTGATGAGCAGTGCATTTTGAGTATCTGTAATGTGGCAAATTTTACTATATCAAGTTATCTATTGATATTGTAAAGTTCTAAGTTATATCTTTTCTATCAGCTGTTTATCTTGACTCTGCTGAATATACAGCACAATAGCTTTCTCTCAAAAATCCCCAAAGTCTTTTCATTATATAAAGTCTGTCCAAGTCTCTGATGTATAAGTCAGGACATATCCAATGAAACATTTTTAAATAATCACTTTAGTACTTAGTTTGAGAAAACTGGATTTTAAGTAATTTTTCAGGCCATAAAAACATATGTTTGCTGCAGAGATTCTTTTATATATTTCTGGAGTTAAAACATTTTTATTTTTCAATTTTGCTTACAGATAAGTAAAACTAACTTTTTCATATTTAGAGTTGCTAATTTCTAAGAGTCTAAATTGTAGGTTAAACTTTCAACATTTTGTTTTATATTTCTGTATTGGCAAGTTAATCCTTTTCTCTGTTTCAATGCCATGAAAGCCTGCTTTAGAGATGATACAGTTTTGGAAACTATTCAAGTGTCATTTGCGTTATTGGGGTTTATTAATAAAAAAGGTTTCCTCTAATATTCATCTTTGATCTTTTCTTCATTATTCCCTTAATTCTTCATTGGATTTAAATCACTTAATTGTTTGCCTTTTTCAAATCATTTTGGTTCATACATTGCCATTTCTTTAATTATGGTATCAAATGTAGTTTAGCTTTAGAAGAGGTTAAATTCAATTCAAATGTCCACAACTGTTAAATTCACATATTTAGTGTAATTTTATAAAGAAATTTCTAAAATTGGATAATAAATATGAAAATATTAAGCTTTTGTCATGAATTTTTAAAGACTTTTAATTTTGCTGTTATTCTTAGCAACAAAATAGATTGATCTGGGAAAATAATGGTGGAGATGAAATTTAAAAGCAAGAAATATGCTAAATAAAAAAAATTAAACAACTAAAGGAAATGTAGTTAAAAAACGGTAAAATATATTATTTAAAATAATTAAGCTACTTAATAACTTTGGCATGTTAATAAAATAAAAAATATATCCTGTGGTGCACTGCTATATTGTTGTCAGGCTGAATGGTGAGCAAAAAGCATTCTATCTTTATTATGACCTTGGCCTATGGTGCACTACTATATGGTTATCAGGCTTAATAGTCAACAAAAAAGCATTTTGTCTCTATAATGATCTTGATCTTGGATAAATTTGATTTGTCTAAAGCTTTCTCAGAGTTTATTTGGATCACCATAAAAATATCATGCTTAAACCAGCCGTTTTAGGATGCATAGTGAAACAGACATAATATGTACAGAGAATTTCATACATATAAAATTTTGAACTATTTTATAAAACTCTATTATATTGTAACATTCAGAGTTTTTCAAAAATTTTAATTTATTACAACTTGTTATATAAATTTTTAGAGCATTCTAATGTATTCTTGATGCCTTTTAAAATTATAAAACATTATCATTTGCATTGTTCAAATTCCTTACAATGTAATGGAGATAATCAGATTGAAAAAAAAGTCTGTTAGTCAAATATTTTAAATTAGAGCTATAAATGTGTCTCAATTATTATGTAGGTTTATGACTATGATTAATATACTTGTGCAAATATTTTTTAAGACCAATTGTTTTGTTTTCTGTCTCTATAGAATGAGCGAACATTCACCAAGTTTTATCTTCCAAAATGCATTATAACTGGACTTCTGTGGCTTGCAGCTTTTACATTAGCATCATGGCAAAAGTACAATGAACTCAGAGATCCTACTTATAATTATAAAGTTGACACTGGTCATTTTATGGTATGTTTTTTCCATTAGAAATTTTATTATTTACATGTAGACTATATGCTAAATATATGTTATGATATGATGTATTTTATATATTCTAGGGTTTCAAAATATTTTTCTTTATCATTGGAGCAGTGTATTTAGTATATTTATTTTACCTCATCGTAAGAGCTTATACAGAATTGAGATCCATGCCATACTTTGGTAAAATCATTATCTACTTTCTTTTCTTTTGAAATTTTAATAAGATGATATCAAACTCTGTACTTTTAAAATTTATTCAGAATGTTCTTGCATTTTAAACAAATCTTTCTAATTTACTTGTGTACTTTTTTATTTCCTAAAAAAATCAAAAAGAATAGTCATACTTTTGTGTTTGCACATTTTTATATAAATTTAAAAGTGATTGTATGTTTGTATATTTGTTCTTTATTTGCACGGTTTGTTGAATACAAAGTTTTGTATTTAATTCGGTTCAATATATACTGTCATATTAAAATCTTTACTGTCCACTCTATCATGTTTTATTATATTGTTAAGGACATTCATAAAAGATAGCAGGACACCAATGCCATTTTTTAATACTTCATAATTTTAAACAAATTTTTGTTATATATATATATATATATATATATATATATATATATATATATATATATATATGTTATACAATTACACACACAATTTTACAATGTGTGTATGTGTAAATATATGTATATATGCATATATTAATACACATATATGCTTGGGTTATGCTGGGTGCTTCAGCTAGTACATGCTAGTACATGCTAGAGCTTTGTGAAGTGGGCAAATAAAATTATTTTACTGAAATTTGAAGTTTTTATTCCCTTAAACATTATTCAAGTGTGTACTTGAAAGTAAAGATATATAGTTTGTAAATTTTATTCATGTATTCTGAGTTTGCCTTATTAAAATATTTGAATTAAAAAATAAGAATAAGACCAGATATTTTTTCAGAAATGTTTACCATTTAATTTTGTATTGAAAAATTGTTTGTTTTACTTGGAGTTGTTTTTAGGCTACCATTGATGTTAAAATGCAATTTGTTACTTTTACAGATGTCCGATTGAAGTTCTTAACAGCTCTGATGATAATAGTTTTATCAATTAGCATTGCTGTAACAGTTTTGAGGTTTGGAGTCTCTGTACTTCAAGATAATTTTATTGCTGAATTATCTACAAATTATGGAAGTTCTGCAGAATTTATGTCATTCTATAGTTTACTGAACTTTTATCTTGTTACTATGGCATATGTTTATGCACCCCCTAAAAGAGCCTACTTTGGTAAGCATTCCAATACTTCTTTGAGCTGTTCTTTTCACTTCACTGTATAAGAAAATTTATCCTGTAATTTTTTATTTTAAGTTGTAATATTTTCAGTTTTAATAGTTTTATTTTAGATGAAATTAGTTAAAATAATGAGGTTAGCATTTATGGTATTTCAAGTGAAATTGGTAGTTTTCTTTTCATTTTTATTTTAACACAAGAAAGATAGTAGTGGTAATTTTGACTGCAAACAAATTTCAAACTGTCATATTGCTCTTGTTTGTTCATAGACTTTTCCTAACTATTCATAAAAATCATGGAAATAAAAAATTATTTATTTGCATGCATTATGGTTAAAGCTATAAGTGTGTGTAGCTATAAAGGCTGATTAAATCATTTTAACTTCTGATCAAATATCTCAGACTGTGTGGTATTTTACATCCAATTTTTAGTTCCTATTTATGGAAATGGTATAAATAAAAATGGGTTGGTTTTAGAAACATCTTACCATTTATTTCTGAATATAGTTTAATAAATAATTTGTAGTCTACAACATGGGGTTTAAACTATTTTCAATGACTCACAAATAAAGGTTCACAAAAGCTTCAAAGAAATTATTAAATATTTGCAACTTATTTGAATTTGCCAAAATTCAAAAGATTTCAAATAAAATTGTTATTGTATTAGTTATTTGAAACACTTCTTGAAAATTATTTACTTTTTGATAAAGCAATTGAAAACATATAGGTAGATGAGTAATTATTTTCATGTGTATAGAACATTTTACTAATTCATGCAATATCTGCGTTAAAAATGTATAAATTTGGATTGAATTTTGGCTTTTTTTTCTAATTATGAAAAACCAGTCAATAAACACTTTGACTTAACATCATTTAATAGCCAAAAAAGTTAAAATATATATCAATGTCACTGCTTCAGAATATGCATTATGTCATCTGACAATGTTATTTGATAGTATTTGAAGACAACTGCTAATTTTTCACACCACTATCTCAAGCAGAAAACATGAAGAATGTTAAATTAAATGGTGCTATAATATTGCATTTATTATTTCATGTCATTGCAAACAGTTATTGAAAAATTATGTTTTTAATATTTTATATATAAAGCATATACATGAGTGTGCATATGTATATTTATAAATATGTATACATAATATTTTCTTGGTCAGTGCCAGTTGCTTCAGCTAATATGTTTGTAAATTAGAATATAAAAATTCTTCATATTTCATATATGTTAGTTTGTTAACGAAATTGGTATGTTTTATACATTGTTTTCCTGTTATAGAAACTAGAGTGAAAGACAATCCAACTTTATCAATGATTAATGATTCAGATGAAGAAGTTATTTATGCGTAAGTTTCAAATAGTTTATTTCATTTTTTTTCATCTTAAATTATGTTATATTCACCAAAGTAATACATCATATGGTTATATTTATATTTTGAGTTCAGGAAAAACTGTCCTTGTTTAATCATTTTATTGGCTAATTTAATATTTATATAGGTTCTTTAATTTTCTTTAATGTATGTAAGAAAAATGGGATAAATCATAAGTTGTTTATTTTTTTAAGTGCACCTTTGGTATTTATTATTATTATTATTTTACTTGAAGACTTTATGGTGTCTTTGTAATAACTAAAATTTGAATTAAAAATATTCTGAAACAAAAAAAAGCCCAAAAGGGCCTTTTTTAAAATAAGATTGATAAATTGGATAAGGATAAATGAAAAGTGTAATTCTCTTATAAATTCAATGCATCAAAGGATAGTGTAAATTTCCTAGTTGCTAAAATTATCTTATTTGCATTATTAGAGTCAATTTACCAACTGTAGTAAAATTATTAATTGTAATCTATATGTATAAAATTCTCTGTTTGTTTGCTATGCATTCCAAAATAGCTAGATAAATCTTGTTAAAATTTCATCTCATAGATTTCACTGAAATAAAATTCCATTATGTAGCTTTCATTATTATTCCATTATATAACTTTCACTATTATATTATTTTTGTACTGCTTTCATTGTTATGTATTACTTTTCATTCTTTAGTTTACAGATCTTTTTTTTTAAACTTTTAAGCATTGCCATATATTAAAGCTAATGTAAAATATTACTCAGAGTGTGCATATATGCTAAAATTTTTTATATGAAGCTTTTTATTATATTATGACAATTATGTTTGTATTTATTTTTCATCTAATATGAGTAAGGAAATGTATGCAAGGACCACACATAAGAAGTAAAACTTTTTACATTGAGTGTATAGTAACTAGGTTTTCTGTTAGTCACGAAAAAATAACTCTTTATACAGTATTCTGCAAATTTAATAAATGTATCTAGTGGGAAGAAATGAGATTTATAAAAAGGGAGATTAAAAACGCATTTATAAATGCGTACAAAATGAACAGTATTTTATTTATAGCTATAACATTTTTTGTTATCGACATATAGCACTTCTTGCCATCTGTTATCAGTGACATGTTCAAATCTACAGTATTAACAATAGGATCAGGTAACCAAATGAGGTTTAAAATGTTTTGACTATGTTAAATTTCATTGTGAACACACCAGTTGTAGTGTCTAATTTTAAGATCATTCCTACCCTTAATCATATTAAATGAGAGTTTATTTTTGAAAATTTCAAGTAGTGACGAAACATCTAGCAGAAAAACATTTACATTAAAACATTGAGTAAGAATGACTGAATTGTTCACAAGAATTGTTCAGGTTCTTCAAAATCTTTTGAAGGATCTTGAGAACCTGCAGTCAACAAAGCTGCTAAAGCTTTTATGAGCAATAATTTTATATCATACATTGCTATATTATAAATTGCAATTAAATTGAATTTTCTATTCATGTAAATCTTAAATATTGAATGTGAATGTTAAATAGTGTAACATTTTATAAGAAATTTCACTTCAAAATTTATATAACAAAGCTCATTATTATTTTTATTCAGCCCTTGTTTTTTAAAAAACTTTCCGCAACAAATTAAATGTTGCATACTTTTGGTTACAACTATCTTTATTTTTAGCACAGCGCTGTCTAACATCTCTTAGTGATGGGTTACTTTATCTTCTCTAAACATTTCTAAGGCAAAAATGGGTAACAATTAAAAAGTCAATTTTTTAATTATTAGTTTATTTACACAAAGAATAAATGAAAAGAAATTCTTTTAAATATTTAGTAAAAGTACATAAAATTAATAATTGTAGTAAAAATTCATTGGAAATTACTAAAGAATTTAGTAAATGTATTCCATGTATAGTATGTTGTGCCCCACTGAGTATTATTATTGTAAGTGTAGTAGTGAAAAATTAAAGGAACTTAAAGATTAATACTTTTTAACTATGTTTGAGGACTAAGTGTTGTTTTCTTTGATTTAAACATGAAGTACATTGTCAAATAGTCTTAAATGAATTTGAAAAGGTAATATCATAGAATTTAGATTGCCTTTAATGTTTACAATGTTTGAGTTAAATTTTTTTTTTGTCTTATCTGGAAAATGAGTATGTGTTTTTTTTTTTTTTTCACTACATCTGTGTAAAAGTAAGAATCCTACGTTTTACTGAGGTGAATGAATGAAAAGTTTATGTATTTGGTAAAAGTATCATTTTTGTAATTTTTTATTTCACTTTTTTTAAGGCCATGGTAAATATACTTACTACCAAAGTCACTATTTTTAAATATCTAATATTTTTAAATATCTAAGGCAAGCCATTTTACTACCTCTTCTTAGGTCTGCCCTTTATTAATAGCTTCAGGAATTAAATAAATATTTTGGCCTCATAACATGTTATAAAAATTAAGGCTAACTTTGAATGAAGATGAGAAGACAACATTAGAAACTCAATTTCTTCAGCACATAATCCTTTGTTCATTTGATTTATTTACATTTCTTCAGTACAAATTCTTTTTTAGATTGCAGTATTTGAAAAATATTCTTTGTAAATATTATGTAGTAAAACATGAAAAGAAATAAGGCATAAAATAACATACTTTTTAATAGCATTCAGTAATGGATAGTAAGCATCATTCTTACCAAAAAAGGAAGTTAAAATTTATTTAATGCAATAATCTAAATGAATTTATTTTCTTAAATCAATCTCAATTTGTAACATATTTTAATATAACATTGCTTGGAAAAAATGGCCTTTTAAAAAGTTGGGAAATTGATTTTGTTAGTGGGCTGCAGAAATTAATTTGGGGGCCAAAAGCAGTCTGTGAGCTACTAGTTGGACAGTGCTGTCATAACATAAGAAAATTAAAAGTACTTGATTATAAGATTTAAACTTTTATTTTACTTTAGCTCTGATTCCGAGAATCGGCCACTTAACCCACTGAGAAAAAGTCCTGATAAAGAAGAGAGTGACTAAAGAAATATTCATTTGTATAAAATCATTTATTGAATTTTGCATGCGTCATTTTAATATTCTACAAAATATCATTATTGTAAGATTATGTTAGTATTTATTTATTTGTCTAATTTATGTGTATAAACTAGAGATATTTATATTTAAATTGTTGTTTAACTGAAGAAAATGAGTAAATTTGTAAAATATATTTTATTATATTTGTTGGTGAAAACATCATTTTGTAATTTTTAAAACATGAATTTTTATAATGTAATTTAAAAGTTTCCAATGCAGCTAAGTTCTTAAAGTGAACTATAAAAGTAAGGAAAAGATTTATATATTATATTTAAATGCTACCTTTTTTTTTAAATCTAAAAGTGTAAATTATATGCCTGACACCATGTATATGAAGCATGTTGATCACCTATTAAATATGTTGTATGTGCCATTGAAGAAACTTGTTACTTTAAAGGTATACACTAAGTAATACATTTGTTGCCTAGTGGTATTAGATAGTAAGATGTTCTGTTTATTAATTTTTGAGGTAGAGTCTCTTTAGATAGGATTGTTGTTCCGGTATCCTAATATAGATAAATTAAATTGAAATTGGAAGAATTCAGATCCATCTATTTTCTCAAATTATACCTCAAAAATTCATGTATAGTTGTAGATTGTTTTATTTTTTAGAGATTCTAATATTCTGGAATTTTTTAATGGATGTAGCTTGATTGGTCATTAATAGTTATGATACCTAATCAAAATTATAATAATTGTTCACAAGAATAGCTAATTTTATACATACCAAAAATGTATGGTCTAAAACAGAAGTTCTCAATTTTATGCCTATGGCAGTGTGAATATAATGAAACAAAATTCAATTTAACATCAAAGAAAATAATAACTTTGATTTTCAAAATCTTGCTGGACAGAAATTTGTTAAATTGGTTTCACCGACTACTGTCACATGTTATTAACAATCATCCCTCCATTGGCATTTCTATTGTAGTAGAAATATAGTATTAGTTATCTTTGCATGTTGTTGTTCTAAACTTGTCCTCACACATTATCAATATGTTGTGTTGTTTTGAGGTCATACTTCTTTTTTATGTATAATAAAGAAAAATATGCAAGAAATACCATGCACATATTCACCCTCACAGAAAAACACATGATGAAGTTATTAAACAGTATATTTTATATATGTTTTAGCTAAGTTTTTGTGCAAGGGTCCAAACTAAGTAATATTTTTATTAACAAAACCAAAATTATCTCTGCATAAAGAATTGTTTAAAATTCTTTATGCAAAGATAATTTTGTTGTAAAGTAATTTACAAATTTTTATAAGAAATAAACATTTTTTCCCTTAGATGGTATACTCTTTTGCAAATAAATTTTATTAAGATTTAAATTCTTTTAATTGTTTTTTACATGCTTGATATGATATATTCTATAATTTAAAGAACTATTTTTCAATTCATAGTTGAGATTTAAAAGTATGTTTGTATCTCAAGTTTTGGCTCATAAGTAAAAAAAAAAATGATTGAGTGCTGATTTATGATTTGTAAAACCTGCATAAAGAGGCACTTGCTATTGAAGTACGACTTTACATATTGAAATTTGAAGTTTTAAGTATGATTTTGACTGTTTGATCAAACTACTTTAGCTTTCCTCAGTAGCAACAGCAAATAATACAGGAGAAAGATGAATAAAAATTTCAAAAAATTTTTAATACATTCAGTTACATAAAAAAGTATTTTATTTTATCATTAATTTGATTACATGTCTACTGGGACTGTTAGATGCTGATAAATATATTTGTTATGCTATAGCATGATTTAGTATTAGGCAGTTATTCTCCTTCTTTTATGAAATAGGAATAATATTATTTTATTTTAATTATGTATTATTTAAATGATTGGTTGGTAGTACTATAGTCAGCTTCTTGCTATTTGAGGTTTAACTTGATTGGGTCCTACTGTTTAAAGGCAATTCCAAATGGTTTATAAAGCATTTATGCCTTAACTGAGATTAAATTACAAGGACTTGATACCAAGATAATAGTAACCTAACTGTTTTGACCCTCATCTGTCTAATTTTGATAAAAGCATGTATTAGAGGATTATTATAATTTTTTGTAGGTTTAAGTCATTGCTTTTATTTTTCTAACTTTTGATGTATAGATAGGTTTGTGTTAACTGTGAATATTATACCACATACTTGGGCTCTTTTAAATAGTTTTTTGGGAATTTAAAGCATGGACATTTTTATATTCCTATATTATGTTCCAAAGTAGATTGCTAATATACAGTGAATTATATAAAGTACTTAGCAACTCATTTTCACTGTCCAGTTTTTAAATTTTCCCATTTTAAATGCATTTAATCTACTTTTGCTGTACTTGAAACTTAATATTTTGATACTTTAGCTTTTTGGCAAGAGTTCATTTTCATAAGGTTGAGAATCTCATCATGCTAGTGACAGCAGATATAAATCTGTGTAGCATCTGTTGTATTTACTTTAATTTACATCAATGCAAGAACCAATAATTCCCTTTTATCACAATCCAAAATTAAATGCTATCTAAAAAGTGATGTTTTATGTGATAAGAATTGTTACACAAAATATATAAATAAATTGTAATATAAATATTGTATTTACATATGTGTACATTATTAACTTCAGGTAGAAGTGTTTATGCATCTCTAAAACATAAATTGTTAGTGTAAAGATGCCTATATTTTTTCACAAAATTACTTAAGTAATTAACATTTTGTTTACTTTGGTCCCCTTCCCATATTTTTCCCCCCAGACTTATTTGATTTCTTTACCAATATATTTAATACAATAATGAAAAAATGTAGAAAGTGCTTACCCCCCTTTCATATTGTATTCAATTTCTTTACTAACAGTTTAAGTAAAATAACAAAAATGTGAAAAATAAGCATTTACAAGATATAGTTGAATTAAAGAAATAATCTACATTTTCCCCTAATTATAATGTTTATAATGTGTTAAGTAATTTTTTATAAACAAAGGTATTAATTTATTTCATTACAATTTATTCCTTTATTGTAGATGTCGAAGTTTTTTTTATTAATTGAATAAAATTCTTTAAGTCTCTTTGTAAATGTTTTATAATTTAGGTGTTTCTAATTTCCAATTTAACTTTTATAATGATTTAAGTGTAGAATTTATTTTCTAACATTATGATATTAAACTTCAGAGCTAGAAGATAACTCTAATGCTTTTTTTTTGCGTTGAATGGTTTATGTCCAATTTATCCTCAGTACTGTAACGAACATATGAGTTGCTCAGAACGCAATGTGATAATTCCATTTTTTTATATTTTCTGATTTTTAAAAGTTTAAAGGAACTAAATAAAATTAAAGAGTTTACTTGTTTCTTTACAAAGATTATTATTAAAATTTTTTATAAACAAAAAATTAAAAATTCAATATATTAAAAAACATTAGTTTTTTCTCTTTTACTGTGTAAAATACTATATATAGTGAAAACTCACTTAGACTAGGAGAATGGGAGGGGGTGCATCCAGCCTTCATATAACAAAATAGGAGATTGTGACACTTCAAACTAAGCTAGGTGATGGGATAATTCTTTGTGTTAGTGAATATTTTGCATATGTGAATAGTAGTTTTTTTTGTGAATGAAAACATAAAAATTTTTCTGTGTTGTTTTTCTGTTTGTTTTAATAAATAAATTTAGTTTAAAGGTAAAAGGATATTTATATTACTATCTGTAAACTATAACAATAAAATTAATTTTTTTTTCTATATCAGATGCAGTAAATTTCTGTATTCATTAAACACATAAGTACATATAATGAAACACTTTTAAACTAAAATAATATTAAATGTTAAGAGAAATAGAAAACAGGAATTTAAAACTCTCAACAATCTTTGAAGAATAATACAAACAAAAATTCTGTAAGAAAAAGGAAGAAAACCGTAGGGAGATGTTAATATGTACAGTTCAAGTCTGTGTGTGAGAAATTTTTGTTCTTTTCATATGATTGAATAAAATTGACATTCAAATATTTATGCAGATTGAATATTTCTTCATATAAGTGAATGTTTTGGCTAACAGGATATTTGTATAAGTGAATAATTCCTTACATGGGTCTTATAGGAGTTTTGGCAGGGGACGAGAAATATTTCATACAAGTTTCATATTAACAAGTTTTCACTGTGTGTATGTATGTATGTACATATTCATTGTGCTATCATAACCTGTCCACCTGTAGTCTTAACACATTACATGTGGGAACGGGTGATTGCCCACTTGGTGTGCCAATCGTTATCTGCGGGAGCAAGTAATCTCCCTTTTAAAAATTAACACATCTTTAATCAATTGAAGTATAATATAATGTTCTGCAAATAATGCAAATTTCGTCTGATTCCCCCGCTACGCGTGTATTACTGCATTCGCCAAGCCGCATATAATGTGTTAATCTATAATAATATAAGTTTGTATACATTCTTCATTATTCAAGCATTAACTTCTGAGCAAGTCATATTTTTATATGCTTTTTTTTCAGATTCTTTTTGTAATTCTTAATGAAAGGCATCAGAATAAATTTTTGATTGTAAATTATATTTGAGCTGTTCTGACCGTCCAGTCAACAGATAAAGAGAGAGAAAAAAACAGGCTTTATAAGCTAATACCTTTTAGTATTTTTTTTTTTTTGAATCAAAGAGAACATTATTTATCAGTTACACTTAGTAATTATGATCTCATTAATGACATACTTTTACTTATAATTAAAAGTGCATATCATGCCAGTTAAAAGAGCTTACTGGAGAAATATTCCTTTAATTTTACTTAATTCTTTATTTATGGAAACAATTACAAAGTACAATTTGCAACTATTTGGATTATTATGTCATTGGTAATTTCAACTATTAATGCCATTTCAAACAATGCATTTAAAAAATGAAACAAATGATATGCTTTTATTTAATATGTTGTTATTAATAAAGGTTATCAGTTGAATATCAGTTTAAGTCTATTGGTATTGACATTTTTTGTACAAATAAGTATTTATTAAATCTCCATCTTAGTTAAAAAAAAATAATAATCTAATGTAAAAACTTACTTCCTTATTAAATTATACTCAATTTTTTCTGCACTTCATTTAAACTTATTTAACCTCTTGCCTTATGAATCGAGCGATGATTATGTCTGCCACTTTCGATGAAAGCTTTACTCATGCATCTTGACCAGAAGCAGTTTAATCACTAACTAAATTTTGCACACATTTTTTTACAGAACAAACTACAATGCTATCTTCAGATGCATCCAAATCAGTATCTGTTTCAGTTTCTAAGGTGTGATCAGGACACTTTCCAGCACCGTTATTAGTATCAATTTTCCTTTTTGCCAGTAGGTTAAATTTTTAGATTTTTTAAATATTTTAAGCACCAACAGTTAATTATTTATTGCATATAATATAATACTCTTTTGCAATTATGCCTAAGAATAAATGACCAACTTTTTATATTTCAACTGTAACAAACAATAACGAAAAACAAAAACTTTATCGCCTAAAACAATAACATATCTGATATGAGCTTTTCAATTTTGGCCAGAAAGAATCATCACATCTCTGATACGAGCTTTTCACTTTTGGCCAGATAGAATCATCACGTGTGTGATACGAGGTTCTCATTTTAGGCATAGTAGTATGATCACGTCTCCCATACGTTGTTTTAATGCAAAGGGTTAAAAGTGAGATATGATTCTCCAATTTTTCCTCCAAAAGAACAGTTACACAATTGTTTAAATATTACCTTTTAATGATAGAAAAAATTTATATAATATTAAACTATGAGTAGAATTCTATTTAATGGGAAATATATTTTAATTCAACAATGGGTAGAGCTCAAGTACTGCCATTTGGTAGAGATTAGTAGCATTAATATCTGTTGAGATTTTTCCTTACATAAAGCAGGGATGGGCAAACTATGGCTCGCCGGAAGGTTTTATCTGGTCCGTGGATAGAATTTTAAGTTGCTGGTCTGAGACAAATTAAAAGAAATATATATTTATACATTATATATCCATCTCCTTTTCTACTTTGATTAAATATTATATCCCAAATTTATTATCTCACGCCCAGAAGATCAATGGTATATTTGCTTCTTATATGTGAACAACTGTTTTCAACTTTGAACCTCTCTTCGGAACCGGAGTTCGCGGGTTCGAATCCCGCTGATGGCATGGATGTTTGTAGCCGTTCGGAATCGGCTTTAAACTGTAGGTCCCGGTCTCATTAGCCCTCGTGTGCAAAACAGTAGACCGTAGCGCTCCAAACCAAACCAAACCAAACCAACTTTGAACCTCAGAAAAAATAATTTCAGAAGCAGACTGACAGATGAGCATTTAGCATCGTTCCTTAAAATCAGTACATCTCACTTCGAACCTCAGTGTAAGGAACTTTTAAAAATGAGATCGCAATTTCATTCATCTTATTAACGTATTTAAACTGTTAGGTACTTGTATATTGTTTTTAAAATTTTAGAAAAATTTTATCTTGGCCTGCCATACTTATTTTCTTTTGATTTTTGGCCTGCAGGCGAAAAAGTTTGTCCATCCCTAATACAAAGTGTAAATTTAGGGGAAAAAAAAGGACATGCACAACTAAATGTTACACCAGTTCTAAATACAAAATTTTGGTATTTCTCAGTTAATTGGTTTTAGTTATGCCCAGCAGTATTAATATATGTTGTACTGAAAATTTTCATTATATACATATATAGTGAAAATTACAATCAAAAGGGAAGGTGATATGATAACAGCTCTAAATAAAACAAATTTCAATATTCTATAGCTAATTGTTTTTGAGGTATGCAAGATACAAATGTCTGTATATTACAAATGTCATTATGAAACTAGTTGAGTTAAAATAAATATTTAAAGTTTTCTTTTATGATGAACACATAGACGTAACATTGAAGCTTGTCAAAATTGTTTCAGGCATGGTCAAAATAAGCATTTTAGTTCAAATCTGAACACTGAAGTTTTTCTTATGATTATAATATTTCCTTCATTAAGGACAAGAAAGTAAAAATTGTTTTTGTAAAACACATAATTTTAACTGTGTAGCTTAACTGAAATTTTAAAAGGAGAAAAAACAACTAACACTTTAATGCATAGATGTAATGATCTAGAACATATCTACTTTATACTTTTTACATTAATGTGTGAAAAATTTATGAAATATCTTTTAGTTTTTATTTGATACAATTTACATTTTCACTAACTTAAAAAAATATTAATTCATTTAAAAAAATGACAACACATTGATTTTTTTTGTGAATAATTAGACCAGTTTAATATATTCCCCCACTTGCTTACTTAGAAGTTAAGTAAATCAAATTAAGTTATTTAATAAATGTAATAACATGAAAGCACTCATCAAATGTTAAAAAATATGATGTGCGCACCACACATTTTTTAGTACATCTATTAAATTATACACAGCTTTTTATTTTGATAGTATAATGCATCACGAAAATTATCATTTGATCATTCCCTTAAGGCAGCGGTCGGGGAACCGGGGTAAATTACCCCAAATGGGGTAAAAATGAGATTTTTGGGGATAAAAGTAAAACTTTTTTGAGTAAAAAGTATATATTTTTAATTTGTTATTTCATAAACTTGTTTTTTTTCAACTTAAACAATTTAGCGACATATGCAGGCCATGCCATCTCACTACCCACCACACTAAAGTGTTCTCGCCATCTCACTACCCATCACTAAAGTGTTCTCGCGATCTCACTACCCACCACTAAAGTGTTCTCTTTGTGCAATAAAGCACATTTTATTTTACTTTAAATTGAGTACAAATAAAGTGACAAGTCAGAGAGCTAGTTTTTATTAGTTAGTTGCTGATTTTTATCATTAATCATCGATATATCGATAAAGGTAAAAGAAATTTAGAAATTTAATTTAAATATTTTTCAAATATTATTTTCTGTATCCCTTCAGATGGCAGCAAATAGAAAAAGAACCTACCAAGAAGAATTCCTTAATTACGGTTTTACACAAATAGAAGACAATGGTATAATGAAACCACAGTGTGTTGTATGTATGAAGGTACTGACTTTAGAATCTTTCAAAAAAAGTCAATTGAAGAAACATTTAGATAATTTGCATTCACACCTGTCATCCAAACCACGAGAATACTTTGCAAATTTAGAAATATCTGTTAAAAGACAAAGATTGAATAGCAACTTGTTTGGTACATTCTATCAGCGTTCAGCATCAAGGGCTAGCTTTGAAGCAGCCTGGTTGATTGCTCGAAATAAGAAACCATACACTATTGGTGAAGATTTGGTTAAACCAGCTGCTGTAAAAATGGCAGAGATTATGTGTGGTCAAAAAGAAGCGAAGAAACTGAATTCAGTGCCCTTGTCTGCAAAAATTGTGAAAGAACGAATTTCTATATTAGCAGAAAATGTGAAGGAACAGATTATTTTCTCATTAAAACAGGCTAAATATTTTGCTATTCACCTTGATGAGACAACTGGTTGTAGTAGCAATTCACAGCTAATGGTATATGTTCGCTACAAAGGTGCAGATAATTTTGAAGAGGAATTGCTGTTTTGTTCTCCTCTCGAGTTGAGATCTCGTGGAATTGATGTCTACAATAAAGTAAATGAATATTTCATAGCGCAAAGTTTAAAATGGGAAAACTGTATTTCTGTATCTTTGGATGGAGCTCCAGCTATGTTGGGTCATATTAACGGTTTTAAGTTTTCGTAAAAAAAATAACCCAAATATTGAAGTTATTCACTGTATGATCCATCGCCAGGCCCTTATGATCAAATATTTAGAACCTACACTGGAAGCTGTCATGCATGATGTCATCAAGATTGTAAAATTTTATCAAGGGACATGCACTAAACACACGGCTATTTCGTGAATTTTGTCAGGACGGTGAAGCTGAATATACGGACCTACTTTATTATACAGAAGTAAGGTGGCTCTCTCGCGGAAATGTACTAAATCGAGTATGGACTCTCAAAACTGAAGTCGAAATTTTTATGGTTGATCAAAAAAATATTCTCGCAGATAAGTTTAAAAACTCTTCCTGGGTTGCATATCTCGCATATTTAGCTGACATTTTTGAGAGTGTAAATATATTAAACAAAGAATTGCAAGGAAAGAATATCAATATCATTTCAGCTAGAGAAATAGTGTCAGCGTTTGGATTAAAGTTGCAATATTGGAGACAGAAAGTAGAACAGAACAAGATAGCTTCTTTTTCAAGGTTAGCTTTGTTTTTGGAAGATTGCGAAAATATTACTTTTGCTGACATCTAGGATACAATTTTAAGTCATCTTATCAAACTCAGAAAGCGGTTTTCAGATTACTTTCCAGATCTTGATACACGTACTATCAGTTGGATTGTAGATCCTTTTAAATGTGATATTGCTATGATACCAGAAGAACCTTCAGGTTTGGCAGAAGCAATTCTTGAACTTCGATCTAATACTGAAGCACGTATTCAATTTGAGAGTAAATCAAATTTGACGTCTTTTTGGATTTTAAAATCTGCAAAGGCTTTCAAAATTGCACATGAAGAGGTGGTTAAAAAATTGCTGCCATTTGGAACAACATATTTGTGCGAACAAGGCTTTTCCACTCTAATGAACATAAAAACGAAGAACAGAAATCGATTAAACGCCGAAGACTGCATTTAAATCGCTCTTACATCAAAAAGTCCTAATTTTGAAGCAATTGTATCGAACATAAAACAACACCATTTCTCTAAAACGTGAAAAATTTTTTTCAATTATTCTTTTTTTTTAATTTTTCAATTCTAATTATTGTTTGTTTTTGTTTTATTATTATTATTATAATTTGTTACAATACCAGTATGGATTACTAGGTATTACATTGATAAATTGAATAAATGAAGTTTAAATAAAATTTTTAGTCGTTTTCTTTTCAAAATTATCATGGGGGGCTATAATATGAAAGATGCCAAAAAGAGGCGATTTCGTTTTGTTTTTTTTTGCTCTTCGCCATGGGGTAATATCAACTTACACAAAAATATTTTGGGGTAATGATTAAAAAAGTTCCCCGACCGATGCCTTAAGGTAATGTTGCTGTCTGAGTAAAGCTCAAATACATATTAGTCTGGTTGTAGCCTGCAATTTTAATATCAATTTTTGTTATATAGTTTATTATAAACTGAAATTTTTCATGATTACAACACTACTTTTACTCTATACAAGGAATGGACTTTAAAAGCATTTTCACAACAACATGTGAACACATTGGTATGTTGTACTGTTGTAGTCAGAGATTGAGTGCATTAATATTAGTTATATGGCTTCACATATACACTGATGGATAAAAAATGCATGACAAAATAGCTGTTGTGTACTCAGAGCTTTTTACTTTCTATTCCTCCTTTGGCTCATTTCGAACCAATTTTAATGGAGAGCTGGGAGCAATTAGAATTGCAACTGAATAAATTAATATTAGAACTTTTTAGTTGAAAAACATTGGGTTTTTCTCGGATTTCATTGCAGCCATCCAAGCTAAATCTGCACACAATGACACAGAATCAAAAATCATTGAATCATATTGAATAGCTCTTAGTTGTTTATCCACAAAAGAGAAAAATGGGTTTTGCAATGGATACCAGCACATGTTAGAATAGCTGGGAATGAATTAGCTGATAAATTAGCCAAATGGGAACAAAAATTACGCAAGTAGATAATGGTGATGTACCAATTATATCTATAAAAAGAGAATTATAAAATACTACAAGGAAAAATTATGATGCTAAATTAACTTTAGAGGTGAAGAATAAGAAATGGAGGCATTCGATTTGTGAAATCCCAGATTTTCTCAGATCTACCACAGTTGCAGTATTTCATCTGCAGACTAGTCACGATTGCCTTGCCAAATACCTTTGCTGCATAAAAATCTATAATACCACTTATGCAACCAAAATTTTGAAATGGACAAAGACCACCTTGCAGTGTGTCCATCTTTGAAAGAGTAAAACCTCTACAATTGATATTGGGAGGCAAGATAGATCATGCAGTCAATGCCCACAAATTGATATAATGTTTTTAATATTTTATTGTTCATGTTTTTTTAATTGTAGTTTTTATGAAGTTTGTTACTATTTTATCTTTTTATAATTATTTACGGCTCCAGTCTTATGCATCTGTGATATATGGAAGCCAAGGATGTAGAATCAAGAGCTCTGCAATAATAAAAAAATATTTATATTAGTTATCTGGAAATTTTTGTTATATAGAGTGCATATTGCAATCAAAAAGAGAGCTGTTCAAAACTTGATGTTACAGCAGCCCTAAATACAAAATTTTAACCTTTTGTGATAGCTTATTGCTTTTGAAATATGCCAAGTCAAAATTAATTAAAATGCACTCAGTCAGGACTATAGCCAGAAATTATTTTCGGAGGGGCACTAAGGGGGAAAGACAGTATTATTTGTGAATAATACTTCAGTAAAACTATAGGTTTTGTTATGCATGTATAATCCTAATGAGTATTATAACACAAATGTAGTTTTACAATAACAACATAAAATGATATAATGAACAAATTTAAAGCTTAGAATGTGCCTTGAAGTATGCATCCAACAAATTTAATAGTAAAATAAACATTGAAAAGATTTAAACTACATGATATTAAATTCTAACTTTTAAAATAAAAATATAATTGTATAAAAAGTGTGATTTTGAAAGAAAATGAACAAATTAAAATTTTTTACCTGTTTATTATAAATATGCTAACCTTGAAGATTTACAAAATATTTAACAATTTCTACTGGGTAGTAAAACAATATTGTGAAGAAATCACTAAGAGTGTTAGTCAGTCTGCTCTTAATTGTTGAATACAGTTTTCACATTCTCTTTTTATGCAACAATTTCATCCCAGAGTTTTTAAAATATCTTGTAATACTATTTATTTTCCAGTGTGGAATATATATATATATATATATATATATATATATATATATATAAAGATCCTTGCATTTGAATGACCATCTACTGTTTAACTCAGTGTCAACATGTGTGACAACTTTCTGATTAGAAAATGTCCCCAAAGTTTTCATCTAAACAGCACAGTGGATAGCCGGAAAGAAGAAACTTCTACCCCCAGGCATTCCTAAACTGATTAACTCTCTAATGTAAAAGGGTCCTGGTTGTTTTCTTTTTTATCTGTAGTAAAATCTGGGAGGGTTTTCTGGCTATCCTCTCTAGTTAACCTACAGAGTATAGCCAGCTAAATTTATAAATGATCTCGGCTTCTGTACTAGCACTTTTCTTTATTTCCAACATTTCACCACAAAAATAAGAGATTCAATTTTTTTTAATGTGTAATATTCTTACCTAATTAAAAGTGCTGAGTAATTTTTCCAAATATTTAAACATACGTTTTTAAATCATGACAGCTAAATAATAACCGAAGGATAATAATGCTGACCTTCGGATCATAGTCCAGTTAGCCTAAGCATATATATTTATAACTTCAATAAAAATGAGTAAAAATAAATATTTTTTTTAACTGTTTATTATGAATAACCAGGAAATGTCAATGAACAAACAGGAAATCAAAGAATAAGCAAGTGAGATATGATAGTTTGAAATTCTTCTGCAGTCAAAATAACTGCTCTCATCTTTCTAGTATTAAACAGTAAAATATATGCAGGGTATCTGCCTAAATAAAATGTTTCAAATCCATGACTTTCCCTGATTTAGTGGATCATTTTCCATGACTTTAAAAAGCTTTCGTTAAAGTATATATGAATAAATCTTCTGATGTATATACAAATAAAATATATGCTTTTACAGAAATTACAGGAATTTTATCATAAAAAAACTATAAACTTACTTTATAAGTGTTAATAAACTCACACACATAAAAATAAATTGTTGTACCTACATACCTAAGTTTAATCATATAGCAATTTTTCAATCAAAATGTTTCCAATTTGAATTCAGGGTACTTTGGTATTATTCAGGTGACCATGAATAATAGCCAAATATAACCCTATAATGTTTATATACAATATCCCTAGAGATAAACTTATATTTTGTGCAAAAATCTTAATTTTTATTTAAAAAATATTAATTATTATATTAATAAAATTTTAATCTACAATTTAAGAAAAAACCAGAATAATATACATTTACCCATCCATTAAGCTTTCTTGCTGTGAGTTTCCTTGGTGAACAAATTTTACTTGGTAATATGGTCAATAGGATAATACATAAATACCAAACTCAGTAACCAAACTCAGTCAAATGACAAGTAAATACAGAATTAAACAATTCAATGCATTTTTTCTAATCAGTAGTTTAGCGGATCCATGATTTTCCATGACTTTTACTCATTTTACTTGAAAAATCAAGACTTTCCATAACAAAATTAATCCATTGTCTAAATCCATGATTTTCCATGACTTTCCAGGTGCGTGGAAACCATGTATATGTTAAGAGCTTAAAGTGTAGGATTTTCATTTCTGTTACTTTCATATAATTAAATGAAACATAATAGTGTATTTCATAGTAAATGTGGGTAAAACAAATTAAAAGCTTTACATATTTATAGGTAAAATATAGATTTATTAACAATATGTACAGTTTATAAAAGATACTTGACTTAGTCCCATAATTTCATTGTTCCATCCCAACCGGCAGACACTACTTTTGATGTTTCATGAGGGTGCCAAATAACACTTGAACATACATTGTCATGAGCTTTGAATTTACTGAACAGTTTTGTTGTTTTCCAGTCCCAAATATATACTTTCCCATCAGCATCTCCAGATACTATGTAACTATAAAAATAATAAAAAGAGAGACAATAAATATTTTCTAAAGCAAGTAATTATTTAAAAAAATACACAACATTTAATTTATATTCATTTTGTGATAAGTTTTTTCATTATGTAATTAAAAATCAAAGTTGCATATCTCAAGTTAAATTTCCTAATGTACTACAAATTTTATGATCATAAGGTTACAGGCAAATTTATGGGATTGAAAAGGTATAAGGTCACTAAAGTGTTGATATATATTTTCTAGCATGTAAAACTGAGTCCTACTGATCAATGTGTCTAATGATACCAAACAAGCATAGGATGGCTTAGTGTTCAGGTATGTCTATATGCATATAATGCAATTTTGGATTTTGATAACATTGCAGAAAATAGTCGAATATTGTAATATTACAAGCACATTGACTTTTTTTAATCTTTCTTTTCGAATTCCCATTTCAGAATAAACATTATTATCAGTAAAAATACTTATTTATACTTTTAAAACAAATTAATAACAATACTAGTATTTATAAAATTAATCAAAATTTTCTTTTGTGTGATATATTTCGAAACAAGGTGCAGCACATAGCCTAACATTGCAACTATTACACATGTAACGACTCTCTTTTCTTTTCCTTTTGCTATCTGTTTTAGCACAACACACAGTGCAATATTTACAAAAGTACAACACTGCTCAAATTATCTCGAGTGTGCACAGTTTGGCCAGTTTAGCACGCTCGAGTTAACTTGAGTGTGCACATTAAGGGGTTAATAATACTTCCACTTTTGAAAATTAAAAATTGGGAGAACCTAGTGGTAAAAGTATCATTTTACAGTATCTGAAAAATTTAAAGGAATACTGTATTGTTACAGCTTATATATATATATATATATATAAAATTATATAATTAAAAATAAATTATCATACCTCATATCAGGAGAAAAGTCTAAACCACATGCATATCCAGCAACCTAGAAAAAATAAATAAAAGTTATAACAGAACTTACATTAATAAATCATTTTTATTTTATACCCTAGAAAAAATAACTCAGCCATAATTGATCACATATGCGTCCATATGCATATATTTTCATACAGACATATGGATAACTATATATACACACATATAACCTGTGATAAAAAAAAAATTAAGTTATGAAGTATTTAAAAATCTTTTGCTCTGTTGCATATGGTTTACTGGTTAAGTCAATATATATATAGTTATGGTATGTGTCAGGGTGGGCGGAGGTGATTTCAATATCATAAATTTGTTTTCCCCAATATCAAAATATGGTTGAGCAAAATTGAGTAAGTTTATCAAAAACCACATGGATTTGTATAATATATATATATATATATATATATATATATATATATATGTTATATTGCGGACACAGCAATAGATGCTGACAGTATAATCAGTCAGAAGTTTGGCAATTATTTAAAATTACTTGAAAAATAAATTTTAGCCTAAATTTGTTTTTCTGAGGATAGACTCAACAGAGATGATACAGTTGACAACAGAGAGCTACTTCTGCATGTTTTCCTGCTAAGACAGTTGCCAGAAAATTCATAGAAACTTGACTCTTTCGAGCAAGACCAGTTATTTGCTCAAAAGTACAAAATCAGCAGTCATGGCCCAAACTGCACAAAACAGACCCAATGAGATTAGGAATAGAAAAAATTGTAAGAAAAAAAATGTTAATGATAGGAAAATGGAAGATTTTATGCTCTTGAATTGAGGTTTTTTTTTATATAAATAACTATATGGGATTAAAATTGAGAAAAATAATTTAGATGCATTTAGGTTAAATTTTTAAATTTATTAGCTATACATATATAATCATTCTCTCTCATTTTCACTCTTACACTTAGCCTATCCTGATAAGGGTAGACTTCTTCCTATATGTTGCACTAGTGTGGAACTTGGAAGTCAACTAGCCAGCCACTCTGAATCTAATAACCATTGCAAATGTACTTATGTTAACAATTTAATATATAGAAGCTTACACTTATCAGGTTTTTTTTTTTTTTGTTAATTTCATTTAAAGTTAAATGAATTTTAATGGAAAAAGGCTGCAGGAATCATCTTTACTATCTTGTATTAGATTCAAGAAGATATATACACATTATATGCGAGCTTGGTGAATGCAGTAATACATGCATAGCAGGGGAATCGGACAAAATTTAGGTGAAAAATAGTGGTGATCTATCTCCTTTTCCTGCTGATAACACACACTATGCCCAAAAGGGAGATTACCTGCTCCTGCAGATAACGATTGGCTTTGCCAAGTGGTAATCACCTTTTTCCCGCATGTAATGTGTTAAATACTCACATACAGAACATAAAAACCGAGATCACATGAATTGATAATAAGATAAAAATTTCTAATACTTTTCCATGTGAAAATACTGACCATTTTATAGTAAGATAACATGAAAATATTTACAGTCCAAATTGGAATTCAAACTTTAGATCATTGCATGGGAGCTTATGATGCTAAATGCAGCACATGGTGAAGAAGTGATTTCTGTCAAAGAATAATCTACTGAAAACTGAGGTCACAATAGTCAAAGGGAAAAGAAAAGCTATAGTCATACCTATACATTTGTTGAATATTATAGTAATGAAAACTTTTTCTAGAATAATAATCAATAATATTTACAATCACATCATTAAGAAAATTGGTAGATAGCGCTGTAAAAGTTAATAGTAAATATTGCTTATCCCTTATCACTGACATGTATGATATTTATATTTCCATACACTAAATCACTTACTAATAAAAATTTTAGCAAGAGATTCAGAATGGCTAGGTGGCAACAAGTTTCACACTAGTGCAATGTAGAGAAAGAGGTTTGTGTTCCATTTTATAGACATGAATGTTAATACCCATACTCTATCTGTAACACTAATAAATTGGCATGTGATTTTAGGTAGAACACATCAGTCAAGAACATTAGACATTATCTATAGTAATTTTTGTAAATTTTTGTAATTTCATTTGTAAATTTTTTTTATCAACAAATATGAAATTTTTATAATTAAATCTCTTAAAGGTTTCATAAGTTATTGATTTAAAAAAAAATGTTAAAATCCTTATTTTCTGTCAGGTAAATAATTGGATACATAAATGCATGTCTACAAAAGAGCAGATTTCAACACATGAAGTTACTTCTTAAATGTTAACTTCAATGCTATTTAATGTTCTGACATTTTAGATAGCATATTTTTATATTAAAAATTTATGTTTGACATTTTCAAGTTTTAAAGTGTTTTGATAAGATAGTTATTAATTAGCTATTTTAATGTAATATATTATTAGTGATTACTTTACTTCATTCTATAAAATCTTTTCATATTTTAAGTTTTAATGAGAAGTCAGAAATAATTTAATGTATCATTTCATACACACGCAAATTATAAAATTAAATACAATAACACAATTTTCATACAATTTTTTTCAAGAAATTGTGCGTCCATCATACATACCATATGACCTGTAAAAGTCTTTTTCCTATTTAATTTAAATCTGTTTAAGGCAGAGAAAACCATTATTTTATTGTCCATAGATTGACATGCTAGCCATTTTCCTAGAAGAGAGAAATTTGGTGATCACAATCTAGATTTTAAGAAATATACAACATTAAATATATCCTCACACAAAGATGTTTTTACAGATTTTAATATAGAAATATATTCATTTAATGAAAAAGTGGTTTGATTATTATTTTTTCCTGAATTTCTAAAAGAATAATTATTAATTCTATACCTAAAATGAAGCAGGTTTTAAACATTTTACCATAATCTATACATATAACTAAAGAAGGTGGATGAAACATTTTTTTTTTTTTTTGTAAATCCTAAACTCAGAGTTATGAAACTTTGCAAACATACACAAGGAAGAATAACTAAACCAATCAGATTTTTTAAAAGATTTAAAAATCAAATAACTTTTTTACAAAATTCAACGTTTTCTTCATTTTTAAAATGTATTTTGTATTTTCAATTTTTCTCCTAATTTTGCCTTATAATTTATAATAAACATTTTGAATATATTTGAATATCATTTTGCCAGTTAATTTGTATGAAATATTTTTGTACCTGTGCATTGAGTTTTCATAAAAGTTTGGACTTTCCTGAATCTATATTAAAGTCTTAATAATCTACATAAAATCAGAACTGAAATGGGATACACAGATTTATTTTAAATTACATTAAGACTTTTTGGTAAACATTTTGAAAGAATCTGTGAAAAAATTAAATCACAATAAACATTTTAATATTGAACAAAAATTTGAAAAAATTAACTAGCAAAAAAAAAAAAAAAAAAAAAAAAAAAAATATATATATATATATATATATATATATATATATATATATATATGTTTATTTAGTTAAATTTAAGCACATATATGCACAAATTTGGTGACTTTAAGTTAGTAATGTACAAATATGTTTTGTAGCATTCACTGTCTGGATAAAAGAAAACATAAAAACACACTAGACAGGATATTAACACTAAAAAAATAGTAGTGGTCATTCTGACCACAAATGAATTTAACTTGTGCATTTTTCTTGTTTATACTTCAATTTCTTGTTTGTTCATTGACTTTTCCTAATTATTCATAAAGATCATACAGACAAAATTTCATTCATTTTTACTAATTATTATCACAGCTATAAATGTGTATACCAAGAAAGCCTGACTGCTGAACAAACATCTTAGCCTATGCTGAATTTTATATTTTATTTCTAGTCATTATCAACAGAAAAGGGAATAAAATGAAATAGGTTGGTTTGAAAAACACATTAGCTTTAATTTATAAAGGTTTGGTTTTGGAGTGCTACGGTCTACTTTTTGCAACTCGAGGGCTAACGAGACCGGGACCTACTGCTTAAAGCCGATTCCGAACGGCTACGAACATCCATGCCATAGTGGGATTCGAACCCACGAACTCCGGTTCCGAAGGCTAGCACCCTAACCATTCGGCTATCGTTCGGCATTAATTTATAAAGGTATTTTGATAAACAGTTAATAGTCTATACCCCAGCAACCCCAAGTTTTTGTACAAAACAATGTCTTGTGATAATTTCAAAGTAATCATGAAATATTAGCATTTAAATTCCAATTTAGAAAAGATTTAAAAGACTTCAGATAAAATTATTCTATGAGAAATTTGAACACTGTTATTGAAAATTGGTTACTTATAAAATTGTTAATGGTTTGTCTTATAAAATACCTCAAAACTAGATGAGTAATTATTCCCATGTAAAACAATCTGACAATTTACACAATATATGCTGCAAAAATGAATAAATTCAGGATTAAATTTTGGCTAGCAGCATATGATAGGTCAAAATATTTGTTGAATGGTTTTCTATAATTAGGAAAAACAACAACAAAAAACACAACCATCAATGACACCATTAAGGAAAATATAGTATGCTGCTTGGCAAAGTTATTTCATAATACTTGAAGGAACACTGCAACTGTCAAATACTTTACATATTTATTTCAAGCAGTAGTCATAAATGTTAAATGATGCCATAATAAAGTTATAGACATTTTTTCTCATCGAAAAAAGTCAACTTTTGGATCATGAACAAATAAAATTATAAACATAAGTATTTGTAAAGGTCATAAAAATAAGTAATATAAGTAAGCCATACTGAAATATTTGCTTTTAAATTCAAATAATTTTGAAAAGAATTATCACATGTGATATAGATATAAATTTGAAAAGTACACAGAAAGGTCTTTTGTTTAATGTGCTTTATTTTTCAGTTATTGTGTTTTATTAATAATAGATTATGTATAAATTATATTTTCATGAACATAAAAAATATAAATAAATCATGAATTGGCTTCAAAATTGCGAAATAAATGTTAAATTTATTAACTATATTTAAATACTTGTTTTGGGAAACAAATTATAAAAAAGTGTATCATCTTCTGATTATTTAAAGATATTGGTTTTTTGTCTCTCTAAGTATACAAAAAATACTGTCTTTCTAGTGTTAATTATACTTAATACAAACCATTAGTAATACAAAGATCAACTAATACTTTCATGCAGATTATTTAATCCTGTAGTAAGCAAGAATAATTTTAATTACATTAAATGAAAATTTAATATAAAGCCATTAAAATCATACCATTTGGCGAAAGTGTGACTGCTGGCATCGAATGCATGGAGGGATCTGCAATGTACTTCATATCTACAGGTATATCCCATTCCCATACCCTCAAACTTTTATCATCAGAAGTGGAGACAAACCGTCGGTTTTCATCAACAAATGTGATTGTGTTTACTGCTCCCAGATGTCTGTCATATTCTTGAACAATTTCATTTGAATTGATATCCCACTGTTGAAGAGAAAATTATTATTTTACTAAAGAAACTTATTAAATATACATACAAAAGTGCCTCAAGAGTTTAATTCATTAGTGACCAAGATTGTAGCTCAAATTACTTTTTATCTCTTATCATTTTTTTCCCATTAAAATGGATGGAAATGCTATTAACCTGTTCTGCTCTCTAAAGGAAGGGGAAAAAACATAATTTTATTACATGCTTAAGTCTTTATAGAATGAATGCCCTTATGAATAATAAAAAAGTCCTTATGAATAATGAATATTTTTTAAATGTTTCTCTAGCAAAAGGATATGCTGCATTAAAATAATTAAGAATAATAAATAGTATTTACCTTGGAGATCAAACAACATATTCAGACAGAAGTGGAGGAGAAAAGATAAACAAAACTTAATGTAAAATCTATTTTTTTCAATTAAATTAATTGAAATGAAATTAATTCATACTAATTGCCCAGAATTTTTCCACTTCTCTTGCGTGTCTTTAACATTAAGAAAGTGTATTTTACTAAGGATAAATACTGAGTACATGCATAATAAAGCCTAATATAAGAGAATGTAAAGAAATAAGTTTTACGAAATTATTTGACATATTATTAAAAATTTACATATTTTTTCACTTCACTTAAGCTGAAAAACTGACTGAGAGATAATTCATAACTTAAAAAACTTATTTAGGGACCACTATGTATATATATATATATATATATATATATATATATATATATATATATATATATAATATGTAATGAGCTGGACAGTTGTTCAAAGGTCAGGCAAATGGGTTCAAAGTTGATGCTACTCATTAAAGATGACCTCATTATCTAAGTGAATATCTTTATTGGATTTGATAAAAACTATAAAACTTTTTTAAATTTTTCTTAAAAGAAGGAGGCTCTTCTCTTTGCTTGGTCATTTTGGAAAGAATAGTGGCATATATTATTTTGTGGACAACAAAATTAATAAACAGCAACAATCTCCTAAAATTTATTTAAAAAATCATCTTCCTTGGAGTGTGCATTCACTGTTTCATTCTAGAGTTTCCTGAAGTAACCACCAGAGCTCCAAAAAAATTTAATTGGCCCAACCTCTCAGCTAATTGACTAGGCATGACTTTGAGTGGTTACTTATGAGCTGATACTAAAAGGGAGAATACACAGGATTGTTACCCACTTCCTTAGATTTTTAAATCCCTTTCAGTTCATAAATTTCAGTTTTAGGCATAAATTCTAGTCAAAACCTTTATTTTTTCAGATTGCCAGAAAAAAGTGAGGTTACATTCATTTAGAAATCATCTTAGGGACTTTCTTATGTATGCTTGGTCCTAAATACTCCTTAGCTTTTGTTGTTACACACACATACATATAATAATGCAAGAAAAAAATTATTCCAACAGGTCTGCATTTGAGAGAATATGAACAAATTACGAAAATTTTGATAGTTTATAATATGAGTAGACCATATTTTAGTTAGTTAGGGTACAATATTAAATTATACAACTTTATATTGGTAAATTTTAACTAATGGGGTGGAAAATGAAAGTAATCTATGATTCTATGATGATAACAACTACTGATATATAACTTATGAAAAGAAAAACCAATACTACTTACACAAACAATTTTTTTGTCTGATGTACCAGCAACAAATAGATGCTGTTTGTCATCATCAGGGTTGAATTTTACACAATAAGCTATCTTTCTATTAGAAAATTGGCCTAAGCACTTTCCTAGAAAAAATTAATAAAAACAGGATCAAAAATGAATATAGCAGTAGAATGCACATGAGCAACATCAATTATATGATAATACTCTTTAAAAATGGTAAATAATTTAGATTTTTTATGCTTATTACTTGGATTTTAACCTCTTATCAAAACCATTAAAATATATAACACAGGATAGAAAAAAAAATAGTTGCATCAGAAAAAAACTTAAATATATATATATATATATATATATATATACATATATATTGAAGTGGGAACCCATCTTCCAACGTTATCTTAATAAAGGTCTTTAGCTAAAACGGACATTTTTATGGGCCATAACTGCAACCACCCATTGAGAAGTCTGTCTCATTACATAAATATATGTACACATACATATCAATATATAAACATTCATACATATATATATATATATATATATATATATATATATATATATATATATATATATATATATATATATATATATATATATATATATATATATATATATATATATATACACACAGAGAGAGAAAACTAACATTAATTTAAAAATACATTTAAGTCTTCCTGTAATGGATTAATCCCTATAGCAAAATTTTTAAACCAGAACATAAAATTTGGGCTTTAATAATAACTTTGAAAATATTCTCTGTATAACAAAGTGAATATCTTACTCACTATGAATTTTTTAGAAAATTATCTTTTTTATTTCTATCTTTTTGAACATCCTTAGAGGATAATGCAATTCTAGAATTAGAAGTAACCCTACAAGATCTATTTGATAAGATTTGAAGATGATAACAAAAAATGTTAATTATTCTATCAAACTCACTTTGCAAATGTAAAATTTTTTGCAAAAACTTACCATGAATGTAAAGCAATGTTTTACATAAAATAAACTAAAGTACATATGAGAATTTTTCTTAGAATTGGAAAACTGTTTACACTTAGGAGCATTTTATTTAGACAATGAAAATTAATCTTTTTTTTTTCTCCAATGAAAATCATTAAAAATCAGCACAAGAAATTGACATTAAAACAACTGGTGGTTGACATCTATTCATTGGTTGATGCAGGCAATCATCCATAATCCTACTGAATTATCCTTTTTAAAAATTTATTTTCATTACACTATTAATTTTGGTTTGTCTTTAGTATTTTTTCCCTGCTTGATATCTATCCATATTATTTCAAATAAACTTACACTGTTAAGTGACTGTCTTCAAAATTTGGTTGTTTTGGGGTTAACAGTTTTTTCTTTATTTTTAATATCACTCTTCTATGCAATTGTAAAATAATTAATCTTATAAGAGCTTTAATTATTTTGCTTAAATTTTAAAATAGCTATTTTTCTAATTTGATTTTCTACTTTATCATGTTTATTTTTACATTTAAAATGTACAAACAGTTATGATCCCCAGAAATGTATCTTATAATACAAGATTTCCAACTGTTTTAAACAACTAAAATGGGTAAACCTTTGTTTTGAATCAAACTATGCATTATTTCATACAGGTACCTCTGTTCTACTCACATAATTTTAAAGAAATTGGTCAAATATGAAAGCATGGCCTGCAACTACATGTTAAGTTTTCAATGTGGTCCTTAAGCTTGTTTAAAGTAGGAAATCCCTGTTCTAGAACTTAAGGCACCAGCTAAAATTTTGTTAAATTTACTTAAATGACTGCATATGTATCTGATATCTACATAGTTACATTTTTCCAGGGGGGTAATGTTACTTGCCTATGTAGCATACTTTAAGCTACATGTGCTACCTGGGTAGTGCTAAATGAGTTATGACTTTTTACAAGATTGGTTTAATATTTTATTATTTGTTTTTAAATGCTTTTGTTTCTTATTGTAGTTTTTTTTTAAAGTTTGTTACAATTTTATCTTTTTGTAATTATTTACAGCTCCAATCTCATACATCTGTGATGTACGGAAGCCAATGATGCAGAATCAAGAGCTTCTGCAATATATATATATAATTTTCCTACAATAGTTAATTCAGAATCAAGACATTTTTCAAAGGAAAATCGACTGTATCTGTAATACATTTCTTAAAATGTAAAAATAAATGAATAAATAAAATTATATTTAACTGTTATAGCTAAAAAATGAAAGTATATCCTTTTTGTCCGAGCTCCAAATATTTTGTATAAAAATATCTTACATTATAAATATCTCTCAAATTCATAGATATGGTAGAGTAATAATCAACTAAATAGTACTGAAAACTGCAGAAAGAAACTATTAAATCAAATAAAGAATAATAAAAAAATATCTAAAAGTAAAATGTCATATTTTATTTGAATAAATTCATTAAAAAATGTATACCTGTTTCAGTATCCCATAGCTTGACATATCTATCATATCCAGCAGATAAAAACTGAGTTCCATCATTATTAAAACAGATATCTCTAACAGCTTGTTTATGACCAAGGTATGTTCTAATGCAGCGTCTTTCGTTATATACTTCCCAAAGCTGTTATTTGTAAAGGAAAACATTTTAGTAAATTTTACATAAAAATATTTTCATATGAACAAAGAATTTTAAAACTATAAATCAACTATATAATTTTATTTATCAAAATATAGAAGAAAACATGCATTTAAAATATTAAAATTTTTTTCATGTTGTTATATTAACAAAGAAATTAAAAAAGTACATCAGAACTTTGTAATTTGTACTAATTGGGAAAGGAACATGTTTAATTTTTCAGGATAAATGTTAAAATGTAAAATAAAAAATAACTTATAAGAGCATAAACAAATAATATATTTTAAGGACTGTTATAGGCAAAAGCAACATCTACATTGCAAGGTTTGTGCAGCATATAAAGCTAAGCAATTTTTTAAAAAGACTAAATCTTCAGTATTCAAAACTAACAAGTACAAAAATGGATTTACAGCTGATTAAGAGGTTAATAAAACTTTGTTATCTCAAATCTATATTTGGCTGCTTTTCATGGAATAAATCATTCATTAAAACATTGTAAACCTATTGTTATGGTTAAGAATTCATAAAAAAAATATTTACTATATTTTATAATAATCTACAAATTGTAGATTATTCAATATATATCAATTTTGGACTTTGATTTTTGTTTGAACACCAATGAAATATTCTTTCAAACAAAGTACTACATTCAGATGAGTGTTTTAGTTTCTATTGGGTAACATTATTATCTTTTTTTCATCTTTACCCATTCTTAAAAAAAAATATTTAACCCTCTGACTTGTGGATATAGAAAATGTTGGTTCTATTGATAAAACCACAAGAGTACAGCTACTAAGTGCGAATATGAACTACAAAAATCATACATTTTAGTTTTTATGGTAAACTTTATTTTCTAATGTTTAATTTGTGACGGAAATGAAAACAGAGTGATAAGTGTGATTAAAAAGCTATTTGATACATCATTCTTGTCTAAGATCTATGGAGTGAAATAATTTAAAAATTCTTTGAAAAAGTATTACAGTAGCAAATTCTTACTGAGGACATCATAAAGAAAAACTTATAACTTTTAAAGAATATGTTAAACCACTCATGAAAAAAATTAAAAGGTATAATGAAAAGAAATTCTTAAGAGATTAAGAACAGTTAATAAAAAAAAATTGATTTTAGTCTCCCAGAAATTTATTTTCATTATGTTTTTAACTCCTCAATTGTCAAGTCTGTATATAAATGAATGAGGTTTTGGTTTTGAGTGCTACAGTCTACCTTTTTTAAAACATAAGGGCTAATTATAATTAGACCAGGACCTACTGCTTAAAGCTGATTCTGAATGGTTACAAACAAAATGAAAACAGTGGGATTTGAATCCAAGAACTCTAATACTGAAGAGCAGCACTCTACCCATTGTGGCATCGTACAGCATAAATGAACAAGAAATGCCAGACCTATTGATAAAACCCAAGCGTACAGCTACTAAATTGTGGTTCTGTACTATGAAAATATTGCTTAATTTTGCTTTAATGTTAGGATTTCTTTCTATCAAGTTTATTCTATCACAGGAATAAAATCTGAGTGATTAGTGTCATTAAAAAGTCAAACTAATGCACTATTTCTTTTTCAGATCTAATAGTCAGAAGGTTACTTTAAAAATTAGATATTGTCTTCAGGCTGAATACTTTTTAAATACATGCTTGGATAAGTTATAACACTTCTGAGAAGATTGAAAGGTATAATGAAAAATAAATTTCTTAGAGACTAAGAACCTTTGGTGTACAAAATTTTAATCTATTAAATTGAATACATACCTTTACTCTGCAGTCCATACTACAAGATAGTAATAAGTGTGCTGATTTGGGGAACCATTTGATAGTAGATATACCTTTTGAATGGCCAGACCATGTATAAAGCATCTTTTTGGGTATAAAACATTTTTCTGGGGGATCATCTGATTTCAGATTAACACCAACATCTTGAGGTACATGTAAGAATGATCTGCCTTGGTAATCATATGCATCTTTGACTGTAAAGAATAAAAGATTAAACTTAATATAGAGTATGATTTATATAAAACATCTTAACCCTTTATATAACTTTGTTGCATATCTGCAACTTAACCCTTTGTATAACTTTGTTGCATATCTGCAACTTAACCCTTTGTATAACTTTGTTGCATATCTGCAACTTAACACATGTATGTTTCATTTATCATTTGATATGATGCACATTACCATTAATGAAATAAACTTTTGATTTGTTAAATCAAACAAAGTACAGATGACAGAATTAGACTTTTCACAGATACAGTTTCAAATTCTTCATGTAAAGATAATTATGATGCAAAGTAATTAACAATGTTCATAAAAAATACATACTTTTTTGGTTTTTAGAATAGATATTTATATGGTAAATTTTCATTTTTATGTTTTAAAATTTAAAATTACTTCTTACATGTTTAAAATGTTTAACATTTGGGGAAATATTTTTTAACTCAGGAATGTTGAAATACAAAGGGTCAGATTACAAAGGTTGAGACACAAAAGATCAAAATACAAAATAAACTTATCTAACTGAAATTTTTAAAATAATTTTTACAATTAAAAAATACTTTATATATTGTAATATTTTATAGTTTTTATAACAACTCTCTTAGTGACATGACTATTTGTAATGAGATTGATTCCCTCCCCCCATTTAACATTAAGCTCTTCTTAGAGAAAAAATGTACAAGTAAGCCCTATTTTGAAATTCAGCAGTTGCAGCACTGTGGATGCTAATCTGCATAAGTTGGCTATCCACAAATACCATTTAGAAAGAATTCAGCCATTTAAAAATCTGTTTGTGAGTATTAGAAATGGCCTAGTAAGATGCAAATCATGCTTATTTTGAACCTACTTTGCCACTCCTTTTTTTAATGCAAAGATATGGAAGAGGTTGAAATTTCTTAGATCAATGAAATGCATGGAAAAAATATTGAGAGAAGGAATGATAAAAAAGCAATTTAGAGGATTTAAAACGGGATGGGCAAACTTTTTCAGTCGTGGGCCAAAACTCCAAAGAAAATAAATTTGGCAGGCAAAGATAAATTTTTCTAAAATTTTAAAAACAATATACAAGTATTATGGTTTAAATATTAATGAGATGAATGAAAATAAATGAAGTGAGATGTACTGATTTTAAAGAATGAGGCTAAATGCTCATCTGTCAGTCTACTTCTGAAATTATCTTTCTAAGGCTCAAAGTTGTCTTAACCCTTTGTATAACTTTGTTGCATATCTGCAACTTAACCCTTTGTATAACTTTGTTGCATATCTGCAACTTAACCCTTTGTATAACTTTGTTGCATATCTGCAACTTAACACATGTATGTTTCATTTATCATTTGATATGATGCACATTACCATTAATGAAATAAACTTTTGATTTGTTAAATTAAACAAAGTACAGATGACAGAATTAGACTTTTCACAGATACAGTTTCAAATTCTTCATGTAAAGATAATTATGATGCAAAGTAATTAACAATGTTCATAAAAAATACATACTTTTTTGGTTTTTAGAATAGATATTTATATGGTAAATTTTCATTTTTATGTTTTAAAATTTAAAATTACTTCTTACATGTTTAAAATGTTTAACATTTGGGGAAATATTTTTTAACTCAGGAATGTTGAAATACAAAGGGTCAGATTACAAAGGTTGAGACACAAAAGATCAAAATACAAAATAAACTTATCTAACTGAAATTTTTAAAATAATTTTTACAATTAAAAAATACTTTATATATTGTAATATTTTATAGTTTTTATAACAACTCTCTTAGTGACATGACTATTTGTAATGAGATTGATTCCCTCCCCCCATTTAACATTAAGCTCTTCTTAGAGAAAAAATGTACAAGTAAGCCCTATTTTGAAATTCAGCAGTTGCAGCACTGTGGATGCTAATCTGCATAAGTTGGCTATCCACAAATACCATTTAGAAAGAATTCAGCCATTTAAAAATCTGTTTGTGAGTATTAGAAATGGCCTAGTAAGATGCAAATCATGCTTATTTTGAACCTACTTTGCCACTCCTTTTTTTAATGCAAAGATATGGAAGAGGTTGAAATTTCTTAGATCAATGAAATGCATGGAAAAAATATTGAGAGAAGGAATGATAAAAAAAGCAATTTAGAGGATTTAAAACAGGGATGGGCAAACTTTTTCAGTCGTGGGCCAAAACTCCAAAGAAAATAAATTTGGCAGGCTAAGATAAATTTTTCTAAAATTTTAAAAACAATATACAAGTATTATGGTTTAAATATGTTAATGAGATGAATGAAATGAAATGAAGTGAGATGTACTGATTTTAAAGAATGAGGCTAAATGCTCATCTGTCAGTCTACTTCTGAAATTATTCTTTCTAAGGCTCAAAGTTGAAAACACTTGTTCAGATATAAGAAGCAAATATACCACTGATCTTCTGGGCATGAGATAATAAATATGGGATATAATATTTAAACAAAGTGGAAAAGGGGATGTATATATAATGTATAAATATATATTTCTTTTAATTTGCCTCAGACCAGCAACTTAAAATTCTATCCACGGGCTAGAGTTTGCCCATCCCTGATTTAAAAGATGACCACATGAATGAATATGACGAGAAGTGAGGGAAGCGATCTTCTGTCCAAGAGAACAGACACTTTATGTTTTCATCTTTATTAAATCAGTTTTATCAAGTTTCAAGATGTGTTTGATGTCATTGTAGCACAACACTTATATTATTGGAAGTTTGTTTCATGCTGGAGACCAAAGATATAAACTAAAGGCACAAAGCAAATGTTCAGCCAGTGCTTAATCAATTGGCAGATTTGTATGAGGAGCAAATTCAAAAGCTGTATACTTGCATATTTTTAATTTTAAAACAGTACTTACTTAAAATACACACCTTGTATATTTAGAAGTTAAACAAAGAAAATATATTTTGCTATCAAAAGGTCATTCAATATTAAATTATATGGTTTTTAAATTAGTTAAACATACATTGAAAAAATTAACAACAAAGAACATTTCATAGAAACTAAACTTACTATGCAAAATAGATTTCTCCTCCATTGCTTTATCTTCAGTAACTTTACCACGTTTTTGGCGTTTAGCTAGTATTTCATCTAGTTCAACCTGTTCTTCCTATTATAATAAAAGTTTACAATTAATGAAATTATACAATAAAGAGAAAAACTATAAAACTTCATTCAACACAGTAAAAATAACAACAAACAGTAGAAGTATAACTGACAGTTTTGTAATAGAAGATTTTTAACAGGAGAATACAAAAGTCTGAGAAGACGAAAGAGATTAAATTTTCCTCAAAGTGAAATTAAAATGATCAATGTTTCTATTTGTTATATCTGAAGCATTAAGAAAAATCTTAGATCTAATAAAATGTGTAATTCATTAACTGCTAAGTGTATTCAATAGTGATGTAGTACTGATGGCAAAATGGTTAGGGTGCTGATCTTTAGTACTGGAATTTGTGGGTTTGAATCCAATTAAGGCATGATTGTTTGTAGCCATTCAAAATCAGCTTTAAGCAGTAGGTCTCAGTCTCATTAGTCTTCACGTTGAAAAAAAATAGACCATGATGCTCCAAACTAAAATCAATAATGATATAATTGCAAAATTAATAATCTCAGGGTTGGAAAAAAATCATGATTTTTAAAAAAAAAATCAAAAAAATCAGATTTGATTTTTTTCTGAATTCTAATTTTAATTATTGTTGTGTCTTTATATTTTCTGTAATATACATGGAATAGTTTGTTACAAGTAACAATGTATCTATCTAGTATAATCTACACACTGATTACCTAAAATTAAATACATAAATTTTAATCTAAATAAATTTCATTATTTTGTAATTGGATGGTGCAAACTAAATAAGATGTAAATTTAAAGAACAAATTAAACATTCATTTAATTCAAACTATTTATTAAAAAAACAAAAAATTCACAATTATTTCAATATTTTTTAAGCAATGAATTATGGATTTAACTGTTTCAATAAAAACACTAGTTTCAATGTCATATACACTCGTAATTGGTTACGAAGGCTAGAATGAAAAATACCAAAAGAAGAAAACTGTCTTTCCATCCTAGCAGATAATGTGATGGCTGTTGTTATTTGGAAGACAAACTGGATTTCAAGTTCTGTAATACTCTCTTTACCCCACATTACATAAATGAATTCCACTAGTCATAATTAGTCATTGTACCTACCTCTTCTACATACTTTCTGATAACAACCCTTAAATTCTTAGAAAACATACTATCTATTTACACTTATTTATTGGTATTTCTGTACTGACTGATTCCCAATTCTCCTGTCTTTCGAATGTTGGTTTTAAAAGAAGTGAAAAAAAAAAATGATTTAAATCAATGATTTTTTCTAAAAAATCAACTGATTTAAATCATGCCAACCGTGGATAATCTATTTAAATATTTTACATAAATTAAGCTGACTCAAATGGATCAAATTTAAGTTTATTTAACAGATAATTTTGACTAATTGCCTGTTAAATTAAATGAAGAATTAAAACAGAAAAATGAATTAAAAATGAAGGGAAATGCAAAGGTACTAACTCTACCTTTAATTGTTACTCATTGTTTTGACACAGAAATAAACAAAACCATGATATAATTCTAAGAAAATTTTATGAAATTCTTAGTCTGATGCAACAAAACATTATACTTCTTTTACTGTTTGCACAAACCTATTAATTTTAAACACTTTGTTCTGAAATTAGGAATAAATAAAATACTATTATGACGACAACTGGGGAAGAGTTTTAAAACAAAGAATTAGAAATATATAAATGATTAAGAAAAAAAAATCAATGAGCAAAAGTTCATTATAACCAATTTCTAAGATTTTGGAGGTTCATTGTGAAGGTATAAAGAATCATGAAATATGTGGCAGGGCCAAAATTTTGCTTTGTTATATACCAGATTTATTATAATGAAGTTCTGCAGTATAAATAAATGTTAGAGCTACATAACAATATATCCTTACCATAATTGCTTTATATTAGACTTTTATCATAAAACTAGCATACAGCCCGTCATATGACGGGATCAGTAAAATTTTTAATTTTCCAAAATTGTTAAGTACTTTATGAGGCAGGTAAAAAAATGGTTTGTTTTTTGGCTGAAAATTATCTGGTACATGCTGAATAATTTGTTTATCTTTATTGACCACATGTTAGTTGCCACCTTTAATTTAACTTATAATATTACTTGATAGAATGGACAGCACAGGTTTTAATGTTGACAGTGATTATTTGGCGGTATATATGAAAGATGGCCAAAATTTAGCGAATGGATCGTAAACCGTGTGGTTATGTATAAAAAACAAACACAAAAACGAGCAAACTTCTTAATTTTCAAAGATATATAAATTAAAAGCTAGATATATATTAGTCCATGAAATAGACTTCTAGTCTTTGTTGTTAATACCGGTGATAAAATTTTCACTGCAACAAAAAATAATCGATGATTAAATTTAAAATTATCACATATGTACCTAATCTATTATTTAAGCCAAATATAAAAGAAAATTATTGACGTCATATCTAAGTTCAATGATAAAACGTATGAAAATAAGGCAGAATTTAAATAATTTAAAATAAGAAATGATTCAGTGAGATGGTTAAAGGAATGACGTCATAATGCTAGAAAAATGTTATTTTTACCTATTTGCTGTGTAATAAATTGATAAATTTAATCGCCTGCTCTTAACCGGGGAAAATATGAATTAAAATAATAGCATTAAAAGCTCGAAAAGAGGGAAAGGGGTGGATTTCGAACGTTTTAAAGAAGGCAGTATTTTTCGCTGTGATATGAAGCATATTTATACCAATTTATTTTAGAATCGGATCGATAGTTTAGGAGAAGATAAACATTACTCTCTTTGAATTTTGCTATCTATGGATGCCTCTATCCATTCCAGGTCCAACCGCTTCATAAAATCAAGGACAGACATACAGATAACTTAGGCTATTATTATATAGGGGATAGTATTCAGTTTAGAGTATTACTGCCAGCAAACAATTTGAAAAAGTTGATTTTTTTTATCAACTTTATTAACTCATTCTAATACTTTCATAAAGTATTATGTAAATGTCCATATAAAAGAACAAATACAAGCAATATAAAGGTAAAATTGAAAACAAAAAATATTTTAAAATATTTATGTAGTAAGTTGCTCAACATATGAATCATTAAAAAACGTACATTATTATAGTTGTTTTTAACATAAACTTTGAGATACTTACTTCTGTTGGTTGCATTACTCTTTTTTCATCTACATAACCACCCCATGGCCCCAGAAATCCATCAATGTCAGATGCATCCCTATTTTTTTTCCGTTTTCGTTTATCCCCATCCCTTTCTTTTGTCTTGTCAAAAACTGTGAGTTCTACAGAACAATAAATGATAGAATATTTGATAAAAAATAAACACACTGGTAAATCAGATACAATACTTTATACATACAAAATGTTTTACTAAAAGATTACTTATTTAACATATAAATCAGAAAGAATAAATATTAATAATACATATAAGAAAAAGTTTACCTTCTTTGAAAACTCCTCGGAGCAACAGCCCCTAGGGGGCCAAAGCCTACAGTGCCAATCTCCGCTTACGAGACCCAGGGCTCTGGGGTGAGAACCATATGTTCCGGTTAGGTGGTCAATCTAATGCGGAACCCCCAGTGTTTAGTTCTCAAGCACGCTTGGTCCTCAGTTTATCTACCTACTGAAGGGATGGAGTCAACCTTGCCCAGCCCGGGGATCGAACCGTGGACCTGTGTCATGAGAGCGCGATGTGCTACCCCAACACCACTGGGCTTCTTACCTTCTTTTAAATTTGCATATTAACTAACAATGGATCCTTTTTAACTTATTGGTATTTAATTTATTAAGTAAAATAAATTATTAAGGCACTTTATTTCTTTGGAGACATAATAAATGATGAACAAATATGATGCAATATGAATCAGAAAATATCTGATAGGAATATCACATGACTCTCGTATGCCTATTAAAACATATATTTTTTGGCTGTATTTCATTTAAACTAATTTTATATGAATGTGGGATACAATCCTTCAATTTTTTAATAACGTGGACAGTTAGACATATGCTGAAATATTACCTTTTAATAACATCAAAGTTTTATACAATATTAATTCAACATAAAGTACAGCTGAAGTACATCTGGCAGCAACTGGTAGTGTTTAAATATTTGTTATATTGAGATTTTTCATTAAATGCAGAATGCAATCAAAAAGAGAGTACACAACTAGATATTACAGAGTTCCCGCTATTTTTCCAGAACAAAAATTAAGGACTTTTTAAGGACCAAAGTAACTTTTTGTAAGGACCTACTTGAAATATACTACATAATGGCAAAAACCTTATTTCCTGAGAAACATATTATAATAATTATGAACCAGACAAGGCATGTTCAATAAATGCCCTACAATATTTCAGAATTAAGTTTTTAAAAATGCCTAAAAATTAATATAAGATAAATCTATTTGACAAAAATTAATTTTGAAAAATGTACATTTAAAGATTTTTGAGTGATCAAACTAAAAATAAATTGTGAATAAAAACAACATTATAAACAGTACTCTCTGAGGCTTTAAAAATGACTGATTATATATATATCAGAGTCATTAAATAAATATATATATAAATATATATATTTATTTATTTATGTGTGTGTGTGTTTCAGTTATTTGGAAAGGGCAGCTGATTTTATACTTTAAACTTTTTAAGTATACGAAATATTATTTGTCAAATAAGCAACTAAAAACAAAACTGTCATATAAGAAAACTGATAGGAAATTACATGATGACGGCAGATCTCGTCGATGGAGAAATTGATTGCGTTTCAATTTAAAAATTAAGGAGTTTCTAAAGACCTTTCATGAAAATTAAGAAGTTTTATGGACCCTTAAATATGAAAGCTAAAATTAAGGAGTTTTTAAGGACTTTTAAGGACCGTGAAAAGCCTGTATTACAACAGTTCTAAATACAAAATTTCAACATTCTATATCTAATTACTTTGAGCTATGCAAGTAAATAGGTATTCACATATGCTCAACATGATTTATTTAGTCAAAACCAGTTTAGAGACAGTCAAAATGGACATTTAATGTTTTCTAATTTTTTTCTCAATAGAACGTCAATTAAATTCTACCCAGAGGTTACTGAAGTTTTATGGATGCAATTATCACTGTTTTCATTAGAATTCTATAATTTTTTGAGTTGTTTAATAGTGTTTGTACTAAACAACCCACAACCTGAGTTAAAGAGATCCACTGAGAAAAATGTCAATCCTGCTTAAAAATGGAGAAATTTTGCTGAAGTTGTGTTTCACTATTACAAATTTGCAAGAAAAACAGATTATAGTGCATAAACATGAACTCTGGTTTAATACTTTTTGACATCTTTACAAATTGTTTTTAGTTTCAAGAAAATTCCTCAATGTGATAAAAATTTACAAACTTCTGAAAAATATTTCATTAATCTCATATATAAATAAGCTCTTTATATTTTTTTAAAGCCCTTAATTTAATATTGTTATTAAAATATATTATTTTCTCTTAAATTTACTTCATTTTTTATCTAACTGACTATTCAACTATATGTTAAATTATCCAATTTTTCTATTTTCAATTCTTTAGTTATTTTATTTTAAATCACCATTATTGCCTAAATATAATATGCATTTTTAAACTGTTTCCACATAAGAATATCTAATTTCCATATATTTATTTCATTATTATCTATACTTGATTTTAAATTTTATTAAGTCATTCCTATACATTTTAACAACTCATCTCAAACACTTTAATTTGATTTTAGTTATGATGTTGTCTAAATACTATTAAAATTTATCTGTGTCTCTCTACATTGAATCTTTGAAAACAGCCAGGAATTTGGAATCAAGACAGGTAATCATGGATTTGGAAAATTTTGAGGCATTCATTATTCTAGGTTTCATCCTTGCAGAATCACAATGAAAATATAAATTAAAAACAACTAAAAATGTTAATTCTTTTAGTTTAAATGTGCATTTTTCTTTGCAAATGATTTTGGCTAACGTAAAATATTTACGAAAGGAAGCCATGGAGTTTGGTATTATTACAAAATTACTTCAGAATAGCAAGACTATAGCAAGACTTTTTAGCTGGTAGTTTTGCTGGAGGCTCCTATATACATTTTGTATTAACATGTACTTTAACATTTTTTTCATGCCTGCAAGTCACCTAGTGGACAAGGCACACTAGTATTTATTAAGAGTGACTAAGGCATCTGACAGATGAGGGTCATGAGTTTAAATTTTATGATCGTTATTCCACAGCAAAGTATTTTTATTAAGAACTAGATAAAAAGATATTATTCATTCGCTTTTCTATGAATACAAAGTCAGGCCTCATTTAAGGTAATGAAAACTATGATATACATATGTAATTAAGTGAAATATAAAGAACAGATAATTTTAAATTAATGCAAGAATGAAAATTTCTCTTACTGTCTTCAGGTAATTCTTCTGTATCTACTGGTTTTGATGAAACCAATTTGTCAGTCTTTGCATCAGGATCATTCAAAGTAGGATCAATAGCATACCCTAAATAAAATATTGTTAGATGATTTTAAAGGATAAAGGTAAGCCAAGAATAATATATATACAAAGAGAGATAGAACAAGGTAAAAATATTCTATAAGCAAGAATGTCATTTACTATTTTTTAATTGGGGAAAATGGTAAAATATTAGAAAATAAAAAACATTGGCATCTGAATGCAAAGAGTTATATGATATATCCTCAAAATTAAAATGAATACCTAGGAAGTTTCATATTTCCTTTTGTGGGTTAAAAACATTTTAGGTAAAGTATAAAATATTTTTTAATTTAGGAAAAAACAAACCAAAGTGTACAAAAAAGATGAAAAAATATTTAAAAGAGAGATAAAATGACTTTTATGCCTTACCAAAACTTGCAAAAGTTCTTCTCTGAGATTCAAAATGAAAATCATTTATATGGGCAGGTTCTACATATCCAGACAATGAATTCTTTTGAGCTCTTTGTTGTTGGGTTTTAAAAGGATTTTGTGGTCCTGCCTAAAAAAATTGATATATATATATATATATAAAATCTTATTTATTCTAACAACATAGAAAAGGAACAAAGTTATAAGATTTTAATTTTGTATTCTATGAGTAGATAATTTAATGAAAACAAATACAAATTCCATAATTTTCTTACATTAGAAAAAAAAAAAAACTTTTTTAAATAGATCTTCATTTTATCGTTTAAGTAAATTTATTATTCCTCTTTGCTTATGAATCATATAAGTTTTCAAATTTTGTCAGCAAGCAGTTCTAAAGGAATTGTGCACATTCTGCATACAAATGTGAGACTAAGTTTCTCTTTGGGGGTTACATATTTATGGAAAAAAAAAACAAAAACAACTCATATATTTCTACAGGGTTCCCACTCTTTTTCCAGAACAAAAATTAAGGACTTTTTAAGGACTTTCTAAGGACCAAAGCAGCTTTTTATAAGGACCTACTTGAAATACACGGCATAACAGCATAAACCCTATCTCATAAGGAACATATTTTAATGACTATGAACTAGACAAGGCATGTTCAATAAATGCCCTACAATATTTCAGAATTAGGTTTTTAAAAATCCCTAAAAATTAATCTAAGATAAATCTATTTGACAAAACCTAATTTTGAAAAATGTACATCTAAAGTTTTTTGAGTGATCAAACTAAAAATATATTGTAAATAAAAACAATATTATAAACAGTACTTTCTGAGGGTTTAAAAATGACCGATATATATATTTATATAAGAATTTATATTTATGTACTAGCTGATTATACCCGGCGTTGACTGGGAAAGAAGAAAGTTTTAGACTTTTCTATTACATTCAATGCAAGGAAATTAAACTTCCATAAGTTACTGAAATATCTATAAGCCTCCATCCTCCATGCTTCGTTCAATTAAAAGATTGATTATGACTAGTGGAATTCATTTTATGTAATGGGAGGTAAAGAGAGTATTACAGAACTTGAAATCCAGTTTGTCTACCAAATAACAACAGCCGTGGCTTCATATGCTGGAATGGAAAGACAGTTTTATTATTTTGGTATTGTTTTTTCTACCCTTCATAACCAATTAGAAGTGGATAAAGCATCAAAGATAGTGTTTTTATTGAAACAATTAAATCCATAATTTGATGCTTAAAAAATATTGAAATAATTGTGATTTTTAAATAAATAGTTTGCATTAAAAGAATATTTAATTTGTTCTTTAAATATACATCTTATTTAGTTTGCACTAAACAGTTTCCTTTAGGCAGTTAATAGACAGATTCAGTAACTTATCTCTCTATATGATTATTAATGGAGTGAGGATCTGCAAGTCTTTAGATTCTTCTAAAAGAATTTTATTCGAATATCGAAATGCAATTTGTTACAGATTTGCAGCATTACTGCTCAAATATATATATGTATATATATATATATATATATATATATATATATATATATATATATATATGTATGTATATATGTATATATATATGTATATGTATATATGTATATGTATATGTATATATATATATATATATATATATATATATATGCATATACACAAAGTTGGAAAAAAATCACGATTTTTTTAAAAAAATTAAAAAAATTAGATTTATTTCATATTTTTCTGAATTCTAATTTTAATTACTGTTTTTTTTTATATTTTTTGCGATATAAATGGAATAGTTTGTTATAAGTAACATCTTATCTATCTAGTATATTCTACACACTGATTATCTAAAATTAAATATATAAATTTTAATCTAAACACATTCTATTATTTGGTAATTGGATAGTGCAAACTAAATAAGATGTAAATTCAAAGAACAAATTAAATATTCATTTAATGCAAACTATTTATTTTAAAAAATAAAAAAAAATCACATTTCAATATTTTTTAAGCAATGAATTATGGATTTAACTGTTTCAATAAAAACACTAGTTTTGATGCTTTATCCACTCCTAATTTGTTATGAAGGCTAGAATGAACAATACCAAAAGAAGAAAACTGTCTTTCTATTCTAGCAGACGAAGCACAGCTGTTGTTATTTGGAGAAAAAACTGGATTTCAAATTCTGCAATACTATCTTTACCTCTCATTACATAAAATGAATTCCACTAGTCATAATTAGTCATTGTTCCTACCCCTACTACATACTTTCTGATAACAACCCCTAAATTCTTGGAAAACACATGCTATCTATTTACACTTATTTACTTATTGGTATTTCTGTGTTGACTGATTCCCAATTCTCCTGTCTTTGGATAATAGGTTTTAAAAGAAGTGAAAAAAAAGTGATTTAAATCAATGATTTTTTTTTTAAATCAACTGATTTAAATCATACCAACCCTGAATGATATATATATATATATATATATATATATATATATATATATATATATATGCATATACATATATACATGCATGGATAAATTTTTAAAGAGATAAGAAAGAGTAAATATATTTTCTTAAAAATACATGAAATAAACATTATATTAGAAAGAAAAAAATAAGTACTTACAACAGGAGCATATAAATGTTCATACTTTGGGTTAAACGTGATTTCACGACTTGAAGGATCAACCAATGTGGTTGGGGGAGCAAATGACTCCTTTAAATAAAGAAGTGAAAATAAGATAAGAAACATTTAAAAAGGATTAATTTATTAAAAATCATGAAATACTTATGCTGATAAATAATATATATGTTACTGAAAGTTTTTCAAAATAGTATTTTTAATAATTTTATTAAAAAGCACTATTCTTTCCTATTAATAGTGATATTAATGTTTAAAAACATTAGAAGGACATAAATGTTTATAGTAACACTGCCCTTCTGGTATATTTTGTTTGCCTGTAAAAGATAGTGACAAATATTAAAATCTGGGTCCCACTGAATAGATGTAGTTTGTTTACACAACTTATGCAAGTTCCCTTTGAATAAAATTTACATTGTATGCATAATAATGCTTATAGCAGAGAAATCCCTCTTAGATTCATGTGATTTAGTGCAGTCTTACAAAAAACAAACACTTACATTTATCATATTGTTTTATCCTTTTCAGACCCTTTTAATTGTTTAAGTTACCAACAGCTATAACTATAAGGACTGAAATGATATTTGAAGCTTTTTATAGTATAATGATCTCTTGAGATCAGATCAATCCTGGGCCTTTGTATTACGAATTTATTACTCAGACTTTCCTCTGCTGTGAGTACTAAACATCTTGGTTTTGGAAATAATGTTTTAAATGGTTTTAGAACTCATTAACAAGTGAAAAAAGATGTGATAGTGATAATTGAAAAACACCTACTTGACAAAATATTGGTAAGTCAGAGTTACAACTGTTTTAGGCACTGTAGTTCAACCATTATGAATAAACTAACTGACCTTGACTTCAACAAGAGGAGGAACATTTATTTGAAATTTCTCTTTCAGCATGACAATACTTTTTGAAGATTCTAATGGTAAAGCTTGATCTTTTGAATTTTTTCCTGATGAATCACTACCACTTTCATAACTTTTTGAGTAAACTTATTGTAGCCATTATAGATAGCAAATTAAAAATTAACTACAATTTATTTACATCTACAGGGTGAGTTACGGGCTACAAGACTTTTTGACACTAGTAGAAAAATAAAATAAGAGGAAGAAAAAGAATCAACTAGTTACTACTAAATGGGGACTGTAATCACTGAATTCAGAAAAGAGAAAATCATAAACATAAATTTCAAGACACAATATTTGACACTAACATAAAAAAACATAGAAATTAAACAAGAGAAAGTGAGAGAAAGTACTAGATTTCTCTATTAAATGGATACTGTAGTTTGTGATTTTAAAGAAGAGAAAAATATACACAAGTTTTAAGACTTAATATATAAATACAAATGTCCCGTGTGATCAGCGATTTAATACACAGCAGAGAATACTCATTTCCGATACAGTACATTCTAAAGGTTTATAAACAAGTAGAGATTAATAAAATGACTAACCTTGACTTCAACAAGAGGAGCAGCATTTATTTGAAATTTCTCTTTAAGTGCGACAATACTTTTCGAAGATTCTAACGGTAAAGTTAGATCTTCAGAATCTTCTCCTGATGAATCACTACCACTTCCATAACTTTTGAGTAAACTTATTGCAGCCATTATAAATATTAAATTAAAATTAAATAACAAGTTACTCTCATATGTTAACAAAATAAATCATACAAACAAAATCATATACATAAAATTGAGTTCTAACAATCAGCTCCAACGAGGTAGGAATAAACACTGTTGATATTTCAATGACGTCATTAATACTTATTTACGATACCAATGACGCACTTGATTTAACATTATTATAAAGCTTATATTACCGAATCAGGGTAAGTAGATGAAGTTGGCATCATTAAATCAACAAAATTCAGTTAAACTGACATCCTTACTCTAAAATTGATACAAAAAAGTACATAAAGTCATAACTGAATTGTCAGGTGTGTAAATATTATATTAGAACTTCGTAGTGATAAAAAGAGTTTAATGCTTAAAGTTTTATATTTATACTAAAATTATTTTTTTTAATAATATTATGTGCATTTTTTCATGGAGGTTTAAATTTAGTACAAAGCAGGTTAAAAACCTTGTTTTAGTTGTGCCTATTTATCTAATTAAGTTTGCATTTTGTATATCACATATGGTAGTTCAATGTACCAGAATTCCAGAATCATAGTATGAATAAACAGGCTTTAAGTGTTGTGAAGGGAACTACAGAAATCATGTATTTATAAATTTTCATTTAAATGGGATATTGTTCTTCTAAAAGGACAAGTAAACTAATTATACTAATTTTAAGATAACTTCAAACGTTTCTCTCTAATACGATCTTTTATGTATTTTAGTGTACATCAATTATATTTTGAAACTTTATTTTCCTCCATAAGCCAGTATCGAAATTGTCTTTCACTATTTTTTTTTTATCTGAAGACAGAAAAAAAAAAAAAAAAAAAAAAAAAAAAAAAAAAAAAAAAAAAAAAAAAAAAAAAAAAAAAAAAAAAAAAAAAAAAAACTAAACTAAAACTCCTTTACATGTGGCTAAGTCCTCATTTAAGCAGGCTATAATTATTTGTGGTTACTACGGAATGTTGACCATTATATCCTGGAAAGAGACTTCGGAAAAGAAAACTGTTTCTAAGCTATCTCTGTAGAAAAAAGAAATATGTTTTTTTTTTTTGTTCTGGAAGCAAAAAAATTTATAACTCTTCAACTCATAAGTCGAAACTCGAGAAAAAATTCTACTGCACATGCCTAATATAATGATACATTAGGGCAGACACTGCAGCTGAAAGGTAGGAGAGAACTATGTATGCTTTATCCATAAAAGATAGTGTCTTTTGCACTTTGTGCATAGTAATCAGATTAATCTTTGAAATCTTGTTATATTTGGGGTTATATTAGATAACAGGAAGAAAATGTGGCTTTTGATATATTATAAAGGTAAGCACTGCCAGCTTTGCCTACCCAGACGGTACGCGACTTATCTATGTATATACGTATGTGTATATATGTGTATATATGTATGTATATTTATACACACATACATATATATGTCAAGTCCTGGATTTTTTATCTCTTTAATGTAATGAGGCAGTCAGGTTTCTTCCCAAATCTTTATTACAGATCCAGTCCATCAGTTTGTTATTCCGCATTACTCTCGTGGTGAACTTCTTGGCAGTCTGACATGAGAGCTACTGATCTCTACAACGGTTGACAAGAGAGTGCGTTTCTTTGTTTCTTTGTTAGTTATCTTTGGGGGGCGATGTTGTTTTGGGTGGTTGACCATTTAGAATTTGTGGGGGCATGTTTGGGGAGTTTTTGTACTTTTGCACTTTTTCTTTTTGTTTTTGGTCTAGTCGAACAGATAGCTTGGGGACGCACCTGTGCAGCACAGGCGGCTGGGGGGGGGATTGACTCCCTCAAGTTATGTGACTCTATAGTGTCAAGAGGGGATTACCGTTTGATTTTATGATACCTTTTGATTTTATGTTTGATTAATGTAAAAGTGGGATTAAATTTGCTTCTTCATGGCCCACCGCTGGTTCCTATCTGAGTGTTTGCCGGGGTTGTTGTTTGTTTTACTTGTTTGTTTTGTCGTAAAGACCTAAAGGAGTTGTGCACCTGATGGGGACCATTCCTTTAAGTCGAACTGTTATTATGGGGATCCATCCAAAGGCATATGTATATCCATCCAAAGGCAAGATAACTACTAAAGACCAGAGAATCCCGACAGTGATTCGAAGCTGCTACCAAACCGCTGCTGATCTACAAGAGGTTCATCATGGTTCAAATTTAATCCAACTCGGTAAGGAGCAATCACTACAGAGGAAAGCTTTGGTCTACCAAAAACTGAAGACCCAGATCACTAGGGCACTTCGAGCTCTGACACTCGTATATACCTAAAGGTGATATATCCCTGAGATTGTTTCTCATTTAGCACTACCCAGGGACAAGTCCGCTTGAGCTAGTGGCCGGACGCGAGAGACCTCTGTCCTACGTACCATTCCTTTAAAAAGAAACTAGTTGTAGGAGAGTTATTCTTGGTTGATAAAACTTATATTTGAACATATATTTTATTCATATTGGTTAATACTTTCACTAGAGAGCCGAATGCATTGTTGTATTGTTGAATCTAATTTTACTTATGAAATAATAATTGAAATTCTTCAGATTAAAAAGAGATAATTAGTTCTACACTACATGACCAATGATGACCGGCCATTTGTGATTTTAGACAGTTTGTTGAATATCTCGAAAAATACACGAGGAATTATCCTGAAACCCTAGAAGTGTAAAGAGAATGGTAGCCAACATATGTTTCGACCAAGATGCTTTTACGAAATCCACAGGTGAATGTCAAGAAGTTGAAGTAAAATGAATATGTTTTGGATAACCCTGGTAAAATACGAATATCTGAAATGCATTGAAAATGTAGCAGTTAATTAGGAGTGTTCTTGTAAAAATTTGTGTTTCTTTTATGAGGATAGTACGCATACTCATGGAGAAATTAAGGCTTTTATACAAGCAATCCCAAATTTCATCAGTTGTTTTTTGCTTATAATTTGCAGATCCCAGTATAAAAGAATGATATGTTCAGTAAGCACGACAAACAAAATTGTACACAGAACCCTGCAATTCGAAATAACAAACATTCGGATGAAAGATGAACAAATTTATTTAATAAACATACGTAAATGCAATCAAACTAAAATGTTCATCATAATTTTAGCTGACATATACAGCAACTTTTACGAAAGTCCGCAAAACATAACTTGAAAATTCTGAATGTAATCGTTGATAGAATAAGTTCGAAATTCGCTGTTCCCAAAAGAAAAGAAAGAGATGATAGGTTCCAACTTATATAGTACAGTATTTTGTATAAAATTTTTAATTATTTTTTCCTGTACATGAACTTTACAATCTCTACTACATATATCTGCATGTTTGTCAGTTAATAACAGCAGGTAAAATTTCCTGTCTACTAGTTATGTTCAAATGAGTTATTAGTATATTATCCCATTTCCATAATTCGAGATTCCATTTCAAATTTTTATGGATGTTTTCTTCAGCTGTCAGATTTTTATATATTTTTCCTATACTTGAACCCTACAATCACTACTACATATGCCTGCATGTTTGTCATTTATTACCAAGAGATAAAATTTCCTATCTACTATTTATTATCCTACTTCCATAGTTCCATTTCAAAATTTTATGGATGTTTCCTTCAGCTGTCATATTTTTAAATATTTTTTCTACATGTCAACCCTGCCTGAACCAATAGATAAAACTTCCTGTCTACTATTTAAGTTCAAATGAGTTATTAGTATATTATCCCATTTCCATAATTCGAGATTCCATTTCAAATTTTTATGGATGTTTTCTTCAGCTGTCAGATTTTTAAATATTTTTTCTGTACGTGAACCCAACAATCCTTGCTACATACATCTGTGTTTGTCATATAATACCAATAAATAAAATTTCCTGTCTACTAGTTATGCTTTAATGAGTTATTAATATTAATCCACTTCCCATAATTTTGGGATCCTACACGTGAATCCTACATTCAGTACCATTTACGTTTTCATGAATGTCATATAATACCAACAGGTAAATTTTCCCATCTACAAGTTATACTTGAATGAATTATCAATATACTGTCTTATTTTCAGAATTCATTCAGTATTCCATCTTGAAGTTATAGGGATGTTTTCCTGAGCTGCCATAATTTTAAAATTCTTTCCCTACACGTGAATCCTACATTCACTTCCACATACGTCTGCATGACTGTTATATAATACCAACAGATAAAATTTTCCGTCTATTATTTATATTTGAAGGAATTATGAATATACTATTTCATTTTCGGAATTCATTCAGTATTCTATTTCGTAGTTTTGGGATGTTATCCTTATCTGCTATATTTAAAAATATTTTTCCTACATGTGAATCCTACATTCACTTCCACATACGTTTCCACGACTGTATTTTAATACCAACAGTTAACATTTCCCGTCTACTAGTTATACTTGAATGAATTTTTAATATACTATTTCATTTTCAGAATTCAGTATTCTATCTCAAGGTTTTGTGGATGTTTTCCTAACCTAGCATATTTTTTAAAAATATTTTTCATATACTTAAATCCTATATTCACTTCCAAAGACACCTGCTCGACTGTTATATAATACCAACAGATAAAATTTTCCGTCTATTATTTATATTTGAAGGAATTATGAATATACTATTTCATTTTCGGAATTCAGTATTTCATCTCGAAGTTTTGCGGATGTGTTCCTTAGCTGCCATATTTTAAAAATATTTTTCCTACATGTGAATCCTACATTCACTTCCACATACGTCTGCATGACTGTCATATAATACCTACAGACTAAACTTCCCGTCTATTATTTATATTTGAATGAATTATTAGTATACTATCTCATTTTCAGAATTTAGTATTCCATCCCCAAGTTTTGTGGATGTTTTCCTTAGCTGTCATATTTAAAAAAATATCTTTCCTTTCACGTGAATCCTTCATTCAGTACACATACATTTGAATGACTCTTATATAATACCAATAGATAAAATTTTCGCCTGTTAGTTATACTCGAATGAATTATTAATATACTATCTCATTTTCAGAATTCAGTATTGATTTAGAAATTTTGTGGACGTTGTCCTTAGCTGCCATGTTTTTAAAATCCTTTCTCTACACATGAATCCTACATTCACCTCTACATACGTTTTACATGACTGTCATATAATACCAACAAATAAAATTTTCCATCTACTAGTTATACTTTACTTCGTATCTACTATTTGTTATCTCACTTCCATACTTCGGAACTCCATTTCAAATTTTTATGGATGTTTTCTTCAGCTGTCAGATTTTTAAATATTTTTTCTGTACGTGAACCCAACAATCCTTACTACATACATCTGTGTTTGTCATATAATACCAATAAATAAAATTTCCTGTCTACTAGTTATGCTTTAAAGAGTTATTAATATTACCCCCCACTTCCCATAATTTTTGGATCCTACATGGGAAACCTTCATTCAGTAACTATTTAAGTTTGCATGACTGTCATATAAAACCAACAGATAAAATTTTCTGTCTACTAGTTATACTTGAATGAATTATCAATACCCTATCTAATTTTTAGAATTCATTCAGTATTACATCTGGAAGTTTTGGGGATGTTTTCCTTAGCTGACATATTTTCAAAGTATTTGTCCTACAAGCCAATCTTACATTCAGTACCACATACATTTGCATGACTGTCATATAATACCAACAGATAAAATTTTCAGTCTTCTAGTTGAATGGATTATTAATATGCTATCTTATTTTCAGAATTCAGTATTCCATCTCGAAGTTTTGTGGATGTTTTTATTAGCTGCCATATTTAAAAAAATATATTTTCTATACTTGAATCCTACATTCACTTCCACATACGTCTGCATGACTGTTATATAATACCAACAGATAAAATTTCCCGTTTACTATTATATTGAGTGAATTATCAATACGCTATCTCATTTTCAGAATTCATTCAGTATTCCATCTCGAAGTTTTGGAGATGTTTTCTTAGCTGCCATATTTTAAAAATATTTTTCCTACACGGGGTCCTACATTCACTTCCACATACGTTTGCCAACAGATACAATTTCTAGTCTACTAGTTACACTTGAACGAAATATTAATATACTATTTCATTTTCAGAATTCAGTATTCCATCTCGAAAATTTTGTGGATGTTTTCCTTAGCTGCCATATTTTAAAAATATTTTTCCTACATGTGAATCCTACATTCACTTCCACATACGTCTGCATGACTGTCATATAATACCTACAGACTAAACTTCCCGTCTATTATTTATATTTGAATGAATTATTAGTATACTATCTCATTTTCAGAATTTAGTATTCCATCCCCAAGTTTTGTGGATGTTTTCCTTAGCTGTCATATTTAAAAAAATATCTTTCCTTTCACGTGAATCCTTCATTCAGTACACATACATTTGAATGACTCTTATATAATACCAACAGATAAAATTTTTTGTCTTCCAGTTGAATGAATTATTAACATGCTATCTTATTTTCAGAATTCAATATTCTATCTCGAAGTTTTCTGGATGTTTTTCTTAGCTGCCATATTAAAAAAATATTTTTCCTATACGTGAATCCTACTTTCACCTTTAAATACGTTTGCATGTACGTTTATATATTGTACGTTTGCATGTACGTTTATATATTGTACGTTTGCATGTACGTTGGTATTATATACGTTTGCATACGTTATATAATACCAATAGATAAAATTTCCCGTCTACTATTATACTTGAATTAATTATCAATACGCTCTCTCATTTTCAGAATTCATTCAGTATTCCATCTCGAAGCTTTAGGGATTTTTCTTAGTTGCCATATTTTAAAAAAATATTTTTCCTACACGGGAATCCTATCCTCAGTACCACATACATTTGCATTACTGTCATATAATACCAACAGATAAATTTTTCCATCTACTAGTTATACTTAATAAATTATTAATGAATTATTAATATACTATCTCGTTTTCAGAATTCAGTATTCCATCTTGAATTTTTGTGGATGATTTTCTTAGCTACCATATTTTTTTAAAAATATTTTTCTTGCACTCGAATCCTATATTCACTTCCACAGACGTCTGCTCGACTGTCATATAATACCAACAGATAAAATTTCCTCTCTACTAGTTATAGTTGAATGAATTATTAATATGCTATCTCATTTTCAAAATTCAGTATTCCATCTCGAAGTTTTGTGGATGATTTTCCTAGCTGCCATATTTAAAAAATATTTTTGCTACACGTGAATTCTACATTCAGTACCATATCTGTTTGCATGACTGTCATTTAATACCAACAGAATGTCATTTAATTACTGTAACTACTTAATGTCATGACTGTCATTTAATACCGTCTACTATTTATAATTGAATGAATTATTAATATACTATCTCATTTTCAAAATTCAGTACTACATCTCAAGGTTATGTGGATGTTTTCCTTAGCTACCATATTTTTAAAAATATTTTTCCTACACTTGAATTCTATATTCACTTCCACAGACGTCTGCTGGACTGTCAGATAATACCAACAGATAAAATTTCCCGTCTACAAGTTACACTTGAATGAATTATTAATATACTATCTCATTATCAGAACTCAGTATTCCATCTCGAAGTTTTGGGGATTTTTCCTTAGCTGCCATATTAAAAAAAAAAAAAAACATCTTTTCTTTAACTTGAATCCTACGTTTAGTACAACATACGTTTGCATGACTGTCAAACATATAAAATTTCGCGTCTACTATTTATACTTAAATGAAATATTAATATACTATCTCATTTTCAGAATTCAATATTCCATCTCGAAGTTTTGTGGATGTTTTCCTTAGCTGCCATATTTTTAAAAATAGTTTTCCTATACGTGAATCCTACATTTAATTCACGTCTCCATGACTGTCATCTTATACCAACAGATAAAATTTCCTGTCTACTAGTTATGCTTAAATGGATTATCAATATACTATCTCACTTACATAATTTGGGATTCCATCTAGAAATTTTGTGGATATTTTCCTCAGCTGCCATTTTTTTTTTCTTGCACGTGAACCCTTCTGCCAGTTGCGTGCCAAGAATGCGGGCCATCATTTTTCGTTTTAATTCTGGACGTTCTTTTCCGTCGTTGTCAAACTAATAGCTTCATCACAGAGAACGAATATAATTTTAGTCTCCTTTTAGAAGCCAAGCTACGGGTGCATAAACTAAATATGTTTCAAGGTCAGGCTTAGAAAAGAATCTCAGTTTCTAATATCTTGAAAAAATGTTTTTTGCTCAGAGATGACAGCAGTAATCGCTCTCCAAATCTCGACCGCTAGCTGATACAAGCAACTGTGTGTACTGCAATTTGCTCCTTGTAACATGATATAATACACTGGTTATTAACCCACTCGTTCACATTTTGCATGAAAATCAAAGAAAAAAATAATTTGATTTGGACCCATATAATAATGATATGAAACTTGAAGTAAACAACAGGTTACTTACGGCAAACAAGTGTTTTTATGGGTTGAGAAACCATTTCAAATCCAAATGTATTAATGTTAATACAAAAACTAATTTATGTAAAACCTTAATGAGACCTATATACAGGATTCCCACTGTTTTTCTAGAACAAAAATTAAGGACTTTTTAAGGACTTTCTAAGGACCAAAGTAACATTTTATAAGGACCTACTTGAAATACACGGCATAACGACATAAACCCTATTTCCTGAGGAAACTATTTTAACGATTATGATCCAGGCAAGGAAAGTTCACTAAATGCCCTTCAATATTTTAGAATTAAGTTTTTAAAAATGACTAAAAATTAATATAAGATAAATCTATTTGACAAAAACTAATTTCGAAAAATGTACATCTAAAGCTTTTTGAGTGATCAAACTAGAAATAAATTGTGAATAAAAACATTATAAACAGTACTTTCTGAGGGTTTAAAAATGACTCTCTCTCTCTCTCTCTCTCTCTCTCTATATATATATATATATATATATATATATATATATATATATATATATATATATATATATATATATATATATGTGTGTGTGTGTGTGTGTGTGTGTCAGGATTTAAATTGTAGATTAATTTTAAAAGATTTTAATTAAGGATTCTTTACTGAGAGTGACGCGGCGTGAGGAGTTAGCCACATAAATACGGCTCACGCGCAGTGATCTGGGCAGAGAGCAGTGTGCACATTCCACGGACAGAGCTGTGGCTACCCGAAGCAGCTAAGCCTGCCTTTGTTAAAAGTTGGGCGCCAATGTGCGACGCCATTGAAGATGATTGATGAGTAGTGTGATCTGAGATTTGAATAAAGGATGAAAATGTACTCAGGACTCTAGTGTCGTTTAGTGGGACGTGATATATATATATATATATATATATATATATATATATATATATATATATATATATATATATATATATATATATATATATATATATATATATATATATATATATATATATATATATATATATATATATATGTATGCATATACTAGTTGATTATACCCGACGTTTCCTGGGAAAGGAGAAAGTTTTAGACTTTTCTATTACATTCAATGCAAGAAAAATTAAACTTCCATAAGTAACTGAAATATCTACAACACCCACCCCCCAACCTCCATGCTTTGCTTGATTAAAATCTGCATGACTGTTAGCTATTAGGAAAGAGCAGCTGACTTTAAACCTTTTCAGTATGCGAAAGATTATTTATTGGTCAAATAATAAATAACTTAAAAAAAAAAACTGTCTCATAAGAAAAATGATAGGAAATCACGTGACGACGGTGGATCGCGTTGATGAAGAAATGGACCACATTCCAATTTAAAAATTAAGGAGTTTTTAAGGACCTTTGATAAAAATTAAGGAGTTTTAAGGGCCCTTAAAAATGAAAGCTAAAATTAAGGAGTTCTTAAGGACTTTTAAGGAACCCTGTATATAGCAGCGGCTGCTGTCCATTAAATAAATATGAAAAAGATAAGCTATTGATTTTTGAGAGAAAAATACTTAGAAAAATCTTTGGAACAGTTACACAAAATGATGTCTATAGAATTCAATATAATTATGAACTATACAATAGATTCAAAGAACCAGATATTGTCAAAGTTATTAAGGCCAGCTGCATTAGATGGCTGGGACACCTTTTTAGATATGAAGATTCTAACCCAACTAAACTAGTGACCTTCTCAAAAATTGAAGGCAAGCGAAAAAGAGGAAGAACCCCCCCACCATGTGGATAGATTCTGTAGAGAGGGATTTAAGAGAACTGGGAGTCCATCATTGGCGATCTATTGTCTTTGATAGAGTCAGGTGGAGGAAGTTCATGGAGACGGTCTTGACCTGTAACAGGCTGTAGCGCTGACGAAGAAGTTATCTGTCTGTCTGTCCTCAATTTATGAAGTGGTTGGACCTAGAATGGAAGAATGCATATTGGATTCTTGATGAGTTTAAGTTAGCAAAATTCAAAGAGAGTAAAGTTTATCTTCTTCTAAACCATCGATTTAATTCTATAATAAATTGGTATAAAAATGCTTCATAATACAGAGAAAATACTGCTGTCTTTAAAATGTTCGAAATCCACCCTTTCCCCCTTTTCGAGTGTTTGATGCCATTATTTCAAACCCTGATTTAAGGCGATTAAATTCATCAATTTATCACATAATAAATAGGTAAAAATAACATTTGTTCTAGCATTATGACGTCATTCCTTTAACCATCTCATTTAATCATTTAAATTATTTAAATATACTCTGCATTATTTTCATACATTTTATCACTGAACTTAGATATTATGTAAATAATTTTCTTTATATTTGGCTCAAATAATAGAACAAGTACATATGTGATAATTTTAAATTTAATCATGGATTATTTTTTTGTTGGAATGAAAATTTTATCACTGGTATTAACAACAGATTCTGTGTACCTCTAGTGTAGTGTAAATGATAGTTTCATTCCTTTACTTCCATTAATTACTGTGGAAAAAAATTGGGAAGAACTTAACGACAATTTCAACGTAACTAAGAAAACTTTGAATTATCTTTATAAATGAATTCAACGTGATTCTAAACTGCATTAACAATATCGTGAGACTTTAGAGGAGTGTGAAGATAAACAAATTATTGAGCGTGTACCAGATAATTCTCAGCCAAACAACAAACCATTTTTTTTACCTGCCTCATAGGGTACTTTGCAAATCTGGAAAATTAAAAATTTTACTGACCCCGTGATATGACGGGCTATATGCTAGATTTATTATAGGACCCAGTATTTATTCCTAAGGCAACACAAACAATCAAAGTATGTCCTCGTAATTTAGAAGCACTGACGAAGCAGAAAACTCCCAAGCTTGTTTTGCCATTTCCAGAGGTATAATTTGGGAACTTCGGTAACATTGCGGCCACAAACCCATTTTACGTACTTAGAAAAATCTTTGGAGCAATTAAACAAAATGATGTCTATAGAATTCAATATAATTATGAAATATACAATAGATTTAAAGAACCAGATATTGTCAAAGTTATTAAGGCCAGCCGCATTAGATGGCTGGGACACCTTTTTAGATATGAAGATTCTAACCCAACTAAACTAGTGACCTTCTCAAAAATTGAAGGCAAGCGAAAAAGAGGAAGACCCCCCCACCAGGTGGATAGATTCTGTAGAGAGGGATTTAACCCTCTAAGCGGTTCTCACGTACAATTCCGCCAAACCGATGATGTCTTCAAAGCGGTTGTCACGTACAATTTTCGACCTCCAAAAACGTTCCGAAAATGGATGTAATGTACATTTCTGCCGTTGTTTAAGGTAGGAGGGTCAGGTCGATTATTTATAAACTGCATCCATCTTTGACTTTCATTTATTGAGGGATACATCCCTACTTCCAGAGGCACAAAGACTGATAGCTTTTCATGGCTTTATAAATCTCTATTTCGAAGTATTTTCGAAGTATGCGGTAACAGATGTATCTCTAACTGCACTACTTAAATATCTTGGATAACTTTCTTAAAAAAATATAAATAATTCTCTTAAAGAATATTTTTATTTGTACTTATAGAATCCATTTTTTCTTATGGGATGATCTTCGAGACTTGAAGAGCTTTATGTGTATTAAAAATTAACAATCTATAATATCTATTTATATATCTATTTAAAACCGGAAGTAAAGGGGCAATAACGAAGGTGGGTTTCTCGTATTCCATTCTAATCGACAAAGGGTGAAGTAAAAAAATCATAGAACGCTTTGGCCATTGACACAATAAACCTGTAGCGTATTTTTGGAGACTTTTTTTAATCGAAGTGTTCCACTCGGAGGGTTAAGAGAACTGGGAGTCCATCATTGGCGATCTATTGTCTTTGATAGAATCAGGTGAAGGAAGCTCATGGAGACGGCCTTGGCCTGTAACAGACTGTAGTGCTGACTAAGAAGAAGAAGGCGGCGTACTATAAACTATACTCATTTTTTATTTTGATTGTACGATACATCATCACAATTATTGTTTTCACATTCATGTAAAGACTTAAAGTTAGTTTTGCTTCTTAAGCTAACGGTGTTCAAGTAATGCCATCTGGTTCCGACTCTCAGCTCGTTACACTAAGGTTTTTCTCTATACAGGTATTTCGTTATAAAAGGGAAATTAAAAAAATAATTTTATTATTTTTTTAAATGGACTTAAAAATTCCTGTCCAGTAGGGCTATATCGATATCCTTTTGTTGTATTGTTGTCGACACAAGAGCTACCTGGTGTCGACCGGCAGCGTTAATATCCGATATATTAAGATTGACGTTACATAGAGTGCTGATTGAAATGAAACTGAGAAAAGCACAAATAAATGTTACATCAGTCCTAAATACAAATATAAATAATATTTTATTTAAAATAATAGAAATAATGCAGTAAAGTTACTATTTTTGTGTAAGATGTAAAATTCCATATAATGTGAAAGTAATTGTTAATGTCATTTTGCACTGGGATATGAAAATATAAAAGTGGAATAAAGTTTAAATATGTACGCATAAAAAAAATTAATCCTTGTAAAATATAAAAATAATATATAACTCTGATTTAGATTTGTAAAGAGGTTCGACTATAAAGGAGTTTACCCAGACTTTCTCCGACCTCTTTAGCTTCGGCAGCCGTGACATCTTTTTATGTAGCCTCCACACTATGGCCAATTGTTCATCACTTCCTGATGGTGACCTTGAAAGATGGTTCACTGGTTGCATCCACACGCTGTGCCACTTAATGGGCCGAGCGCGTGGATTCGTCCATAAGGTCTACTGTGCACTTTAGTTGCGCATCTGGCTGCCTTTGATCTTTGGAGAAAAACCGCCTCCGAAGCCATCATCCACCAAAGCTATATTATTGTCTGCCACCATCGACCACGATAAGCCATACCCCCTCCAGACGGTGGTAATGGCTTGAAGTGGAGCTTGAAATGGTTTGCCCTGGATTTCCAGTTAATAATAATTAAAGCTTTTAAGTCATTCCCGATAGAGTCCAACAATATCAGTTTTGGTTGACCTCTTTTTATGGATGCCTATTGATTTAGACATGAAAACTTTTGACGAAATAGCGAAAAATTTTAGTGTAGCGAATATTAACATTGAAGGCAGGGACCGACTTACAGAAATGGGGGCCCAGGGCAAACCCATTCATTCGGAGCCCCCTCTGCCGAACACAGGTGGTGACTACAGGGTGATTGTTATATGTAGTGATGCTTAAACTATGGCCCGAAGAGCCTTTAAAGTTGACTCACCATTGTAATTAGTAAAATAATGTTAGTTTAATATAAAATGAAAAATCGTGAAATAAGTAAAATTCTAAAAATGTTCCAAAAATAAAATTCTGGAAGGTAAAGCGTACATTAGAATTTTGTAAGTCTTTACCAGAGGAATTTTCCTGCCTAAAACAGAATGCAGCTGCGTGTTCTACATTTTTTTGCCAGCACTTACATTTGCGAACAAGCTCTCTAATGATACTGAATAAGTCAAAAACTAAAAGAAGAAATTGTCGAGAATTGAGATTGAATTTCAGACATATGCATCATATTTTTAACTTGAAATGGTAGTTAATTTGGGGTCCCGGGCGCTTGCCCTGTTTGCCTTGTCGGAAATCAGGCCCTGATTGAAGGTCTTCACTAGATATCAGTGCTGCGGCTGAACTCAGTACAGCCCATTACCTTGAGAAACTAACATTGAACCCTGATGGGAAAGTACAAAGGATAATTCTTATGATTTATATTACAATAAAAATATAAAATTGTGTATAATTTAATAGGCGTACAATAAAATTGTCTACATCAGATTATTTTTTATTACTTATATTAGAAGCATCACAAGCGAGCGTGATCGAAAAAATAATTCTTAATTTTGTTTTCAGTTACTCAACGGTAGAATTATCAAGAGAGTCAAAATGAATAGTTTTTAGTTTTGGCATACATATGGAAGTTGTTGGTAATTTCAGAATTTAACCTTTCGTATCTCAGTGACCACGGATTAAAAATATTTCCCCAACTGTTAGAACATATTACTTCAAAGGTGTTAAAAATAATTTCAAAAGTTAAAACATGAGAATAAAAATTTATTGACAAAAAAGTGTATTTTTTAAAAGAAAAAATTTGCTTATCTCTTATAAATATTGTAAATTATATTGCGCAAAAATTATCTATGCATAAAGAGTTTGAAACTATATGAGAAATCTATTTTTAGTATCTCTTTATATGTATATTAATTTGAAAAATCCAATTATTTTTTAATTTTATCACCGGCATTAACGGCAAATTCTATTTATCTCCATGTTGTAATGGAAATGATAGTTTCATTCCCATACTTCCATTAATTACTGTCGCAAAAAAATTGGGAAGAACTTAACGATAATTTCGACGTAGCTAAGAAAACTTTGAATTACTTTCTAAATGAATTCAACGTGATTCTAAACTGCATTCACAATATCGAGAGACTTTAGGAGAGTATGAAGATAAACAAATTATTGAGTGTGTACCAGATAATTCTCAGCCAAAAAACATTTTTTTTTAACTGCCTCATAGGGTACTTTACAATTCTAGAAAATTAAAAATTTTACTGATCCCGTCATATGACTGGCTATATGCTAGTATATATATATATATATATATATATATATATATATATATATAATATATATATATATATATATATATATATATATATATATATATATATATATATATATATATATATATAAAACAATCCCTCTTAATCTAGTTTATAGAAAAATTAACTGTAAAGACTAAATCAAAAATTATAAGGAATATAATTAATAAGATTGCAGTTAAAATAATTATTCTAAAACAAAAGCAATTTATAACAATCATTGTCAGTTACTGTATGTAAAATGATACATTTTGTAACTATAACACACTTTCACTGAGATTTTAAAATAGGCAGATATTCATTACACTGGGACAGAACGGTTGGTATGTATTACAATGGGGAGGGGGAAAGAATTTTGACTTGCGAGTGTAGCTTGCAATTTTTGGATACGAAAAATCTGTCTTTCTTCATTGACACTTGTCTTTGTGCCAGTTACGCTTTCTTTAACGTTGAAAGAAGAAAGGAGAAACGTTTTCTCGTAAATATGTATTAGTGACAGGAAAACTCTGTCGCGGAAAATACGAGATCTATTTTTGGATTAACTTTAACAATTCACGCTGCAGTTATCGAGTGTTTCTTAAGTTTCAGAGACAAGGGGAAATCTATTTGTTTGATAGAGTACATTTAACTACATTCCTCTAGTATCTTAACTAGGATTTATGCATTTTTTGATATTACGATGTACAATATTATAGTTTAGACTTAGTAACTTTTAATACCTATTTCTCGTTCAATCAAAAGGAATATCTCATGCTTCTACAGATGGATCTCGGTAACAGTGGCTTGAGGTCCATATGTGCAGGGTGTGCATTGCTCACCCTGGCAAAATTATGCGGGACAATAATTTTCTGCATCTATGTCTACCTATCTTTATATGGTATATAATAAATATTATTTATAATATATTCAAATATTATGTTGATTTGCTTGCTTGTATTCCCGCAGCGCGTGCGGTACTAGGTGCTGCACCACGTAGCGCGCAAACGAACATAGGAAGTTCTGATGTGTACGCACTGCGCACTAAATTGAAAATCACGCTTTATATGTATGGGCTACTGGAGAAAAACAGCATACTATGGCACTGAGGCAATTGCAGCTATTTTTCCTGCACTTGGCCTTCAGAATCATCCGCAGGTACGGTTTATTAAGCGTTGTATTAGAGCGGGGACTTACGTGCTGAAGCGCTTTTGGTTTTTTAACTGATTAACTGGCCTCACGAATTTGCAGACGGTTCATGTTTAAATTTATATATTGTAAGATTTTGTTTTCATGGAAATGTAAAAGAAGTATTTCATCAATATAAAGTGAAATGTTGTAGTGTGGTAAATTAATTTCGGTGATGTATTATATTTATTGAAATAATTAGCTGAAAAACAATGTTGTTTTGTTTTAAAGAAACGAATTTTAACAGAACAGTCCATAATTTACCATTCATTGTGTCTTCAGACAGTATATAAGTTATATCTGTAACACCATATCCCTGGTTTTGTTTTTAAAAACTGTCAAGATGTTTTTCGCAGAATATATGATTTCCAAATGTTAAAAACAATTAATAAATATAATTTAGCCGAACGATGGCCGAATGGTAGACTCGGAACCACGAACATGGAACAATCGGCTTTAAACTGTAGGTCCCGGTCTCATTAGCCCTCGTGTGCAAAACAGTAGACCGTAGCGCTCCAAACCAAACCAAATATAATTTAATCCATTGACCGAACAAGAAACATTTCGCTCTATTGTGCCAGCGTGCAGGGAATTCCTCTGCACGTGGAATAGACGTCGGTTTCTCGGCACCCATGAGCATCCGGATGAGGCACCGCAGCGACGGGCACCATGTGGTGCTACGTTTGCTGAACATATAAGTTTTCCGTGGAAGCCCGAGGCGTTGCTTTTTCGAAGCTGATATGACACAATACAACAAAAGACATGATTTTTCCCTTAGTGTTAGTAGAATTCTCATAAGTTTAGCCGTTTTTATAGTTATAATTCGACTACTCGTAGGTAAATATTTTATTTATTGTATTCTTTAAATTTATATTCATAATAAATAACCCGTTTCAGAATGGAGAACTCAGATGTCTCAATAATTAAAGATTTATTGGAAAATCCATGTTCTCTGCACACTCTGTATGAAAACCTACCGCACGCCACTGCTCGGTAAGAAGATTAAGTTGGATTAGTATAAAAAAGAAATATTTTATTTTTACTATACCGACGAATTTTACCAGGTATTATACACAGATGCATTTATTGTTCCCAAAATTTCTGAATATGGAGCAGGTATACTTAACTGATTATCTATGTAATAAAATTCTATAAATATAGAAGTACAGTGCACTCCGCTTAACCCTTTAAACGTCACTATTATAAATTCTTTGGGATTTAATGAAATTAGTTCATAAATGGTATCTATAAACTTTTTAAATATAAATGCATAATTTTTTTACATTTTTTGAGGGGGTGGAATTTAAGGGTTGGTTACAATGCAAAATCCAGCGGAGTGAAAATGCTCTTTTAAAGGTTTAATTAAGCTGCGGGAACAATGATTATTATTTAAAAGGGTATGATAAAGAAAAACTAACCAATTTACAGCCGAACGATGTCCATATAGTACAGCACTGCTTTTAGGTACCGGTTGGTTTGATTGATTGGTTTTGGAGCGCTACGGTCTACTTTTTGCAACACGAGGGTTAATGAGACCGGGACCTACTGCTTAAAGCCGATTCCGAACGGCTACGAACATCCATGCCATAGTAGGATTCGAACCCACGAACTCGGGTTCCGAAGGATAGCACCCTAACTATTCGGCCATCGTTCGGCCTTTTAGGTACCGGAATTCATCGGTTAAAATCCAACTGCAGGTATGGATGTTCGTAGCAATTCGGAATCGGCCTTAAGATGTTGGTCTCGGTCTTATTCACACTCGTGTTGAAAGACAGTAGACTGTACCAAATATAAACAATTTAAAAGTGCGGTTTGGATAGACATTTATTTGGGCTTATAAGTACCAGTTTGGGCTTATAAGTAGCAATTCGGAATCGGCTTTAAGATGTTGGTCTCGGTCTTATTCACACTCGTGTTGAAAGACAGTAGACTGTACCAAATATAAACAATTTAAAAGTGCGGTTTGGATAGACATTTATTTGGGCTTATAAGTACCAGTTTGGGCTTATAAGTAGCAATTCGGAATCGGCCTTAAGATGTTGGTCTCGGTCTTATTCACACTCGTGTTGAAAGACAGTAGACTGTACCAAATATAAACAATTTAAAAGTGTGGTTTGGATAGACATTTATTTGGGCTTATAAATAAAAAAAATCGTATTACTGACTTTTCCAGGTAAAGTAAGTTTAGCCTCGTATATTTCAAATGAAGTATAGAGCTCTTGTATACTCTCTGTTGTGAGTTGGAATTGTCATAAACATAGAGAACCTAAAAGCCCATCCTATGTCTTTCAAATGCAGAGAAAGAATGTAACAGGTGGTTTCGCTCCGAAACCACTGTCCGTTAAAGGGTTAATGTGATCAGTTTGTGACACCGTGATTTTGATAACAATGATAACAATAAACGATATGCAAAATTAGATAAATTAACCCCCCCTTTAATACCCAGTACTAAATTTCAAAACAAAATGAAAAAACACACCTTATATTTAAGTACTGTATATTATCCTTTAAAACATAAGAATTGTATACATAATTAAAAAAAAATTGATCAATTGTTGACTGTCTACAATTTTTTTCTAAGAAGTGCATTGATAAATTCTTCGTAATCATAATCAACCTGTCATAACGATTTAAAATTTCGATCTTTTGTTTTATGTTAAATTATTTAGCTTTCTGGCTTCCATATCTTCAAGCTGTATGCTGTAACGTACTGGAGATGTGGTAGGCGAAGTCGTCAATGAAACAGGCTAGAAAACTATTTACTCTAGACTAAATATTTTATTCAAGTGAATAAATTATGTATTGCTATGTACAGGTTCAGTAGATTTCTAAATCTTCTGGTATCTCGTGCTGAGATAACATTCACACAATTACGATGCGTGGATACAATGTGGCTAGGTCTTCTAAATCAGTGGAACAGTTCGCTAATTAGTGCCAGTACGAAACACTGACACTATAACTTCCGGGCTGATGATTAGTACAGTCGGCTTTCAAACCAAGGTTCAAACGCTCAGAGTGGGTATCAAGCTGGAGTTCGTTGAGGAAACTCGGGATGCAAGACGATCCAAAATGAGAGCAAGGGTCACTCTCAGCGACCTACTTCTATGCAAGAAGTAAAAAAAAATAGTAAGATAATGGGAATGGGATCCCAAAGTCGAAAGTCGACTTCTTAGCAAACAGAGACGCTGGCGGTCTCTAAAACAAGCAAACTCCGGAAATCGGAGAGACGAGTGGACTCCTCTCGAGCTCCACACAACAGCTCCAAAAGCAACTCTCAAGAAGAAGCTCTCAAGAAGAAGGCCTCGTCTTGGCTCCGCCACTCTTCTTTTATGTCGGTCTCGGTTCCCTTCACGCGATTCTTCTGGAACCTTCCAGAACCAGGATGATGCAATCTTGCGGTCACTTCCCGCCTGAATCAGCTGTTCCGTTTCCAGATGTGGCCGAAAAGCCGTCTTTAAATCAGCCGACCCAAACAACTTATTTTCCTTTTTCGCTACCGCTAATGGGCACACATGTGGTACTATAGTGAAGATCAATTTATAATCATTTCCCCATGTCTTTTCACTCAAATAGTCTCACAAAATCTCAGACGCGCTGGCTCCAGCACACGGACAGTTTTCAATTAAGTCCGGGACCTAGTACACAAACGTGTATTGTGAGGACCACCCGTTTCTACTTGCCGCTAATCGTAATTGTCCTCTGCGAAAGGTCACCTTCCGCTCCTCTTTCGCTAGGGTCATGTAACGGATCGTTACAATGTAAACGAGCAAGGCATAAAATGTCAATACGCTCCTTCTCAGTTCCGATAATAATGTGTTGCCTTCTGCTTATCTGACAACTATTGACTATCAGCAGGGTGTGCGTATTTCTGAAAAATTCTGGGAAAATGTAATTCCCCCACTTCCTTGTTCTTTCCTTATTTCCTAGGTTGAAGAGGAGAATTCTCGGAAATTCAGACAACAGAGAAGGAAAAGAAAAGAATGGGTTCCTTCTGAATATGTTGTGAATATTCCTTTGCCAGTTAAAATGAGGTTCGAAAACTGATCGCATTAACCGATGTAACGATCACATAATGCGATAATTTTAACATACAAATGAATAGAGAAAATTGGAACCAAGTGATTTCGATAACAATAAGCGATTGATAACATTAACACATTAAGCGGAGTCCACTATATTAGTAACAAGCTGAAGTAAGCTGAGTCAAGATATCAATGAAATCGTGGTACATTAAAAAAATATTATTTCTTATACTTAACAATCAGTTTCAAATTTATACCAGTAAAACAGTTTATCTTTGAAAAGCCGATATGATTCTCGATTTTTTTTTATTTAGTTGATATAGAAAAGAAGAAAATTTCATTTTCCACTTGATTGAAATTGAGCTTTCACCCAAAGAAAGAATGAATTTGATCCCGTATTGAATTTTCTAATAGGATTACTTTCTTTTAAACTCCTTCATTTCTTTTATTCTAACGTAGAGATTTTTCTTCCTAATCAGCCCCAACAATAAATCTCGAGAAAAAAATTGCTTAAAAATAGTTCTCCCACGAGTTTGTACGGAAGATTGATTAAATTTTGCCCATTGTTTTCTATCTGATACTTAATGAAAGTTAGGTTTTGAATGCATGGATCTGTTTTCAGACGTGAAAGAGGACAGATATTTTTGCTTCATTTCTTGAATGCGATGGCATTTTATATTGTCAAGTCTATCTTGATCTTTTCCGAAAGGGAAAAGGTACTATCAGTGTCGAATTTATAGCTATCGATTGGTTTAATTTTGGTTTGATTTGGAGAGCTATGGTCTATGCACACGATGTCTATGAACGGGACCTACAGCTTAAAGCCAATTGAACGGCTACGAATATCCATGCCATTGTGGATTGGAACTAACGAACTCCGGTACCGAAGGCCGCACCCTAACCAATGCCATCATTCGGCTCTACAGCTATTGCGTCAAGAAATGCTGGGAGTCACCTTTATTAGAATGATTACCTTACAATATTAAAACAAATATATAATTAATATCTGTTTAGTTCAAATAAAATAACCAAACTTATTGGGTCGACCAAAATTTTCATACTATAGAAAAAACTAACACCTAATGAAGACAAAAATAGATTTAAAAAGCTAATTAATCTTTTATTTCGGATTTTTGACAAATTTTTTAAATTTATCTATCAATTTGAAAGCTTAAAAATTATAGTCCCATTGTCCCCCCAAAATTTTAGTCTATAGTTTTGAAATTACCCAGTCAGCTACTAATGTAATAAAATTTGTCCATGCGGAAACACTTGAGCTTTAATCTTTGCTCCTTTTTCAATTATATTTTCATATTTTTTACTAGGCACTTTTCATCCCTCCTGCGTGAGAGTACTTCAAAAATTCTGTGCACGCTCTAACTTACGCACACAATCCCTAGTAGTGAATCTCACTCTCGGTACTCTTTTTGGTACTTATAAGTTCCATAACATTCAGTCAACGTATATTTCTAAGCCGCGGTAGCTCAGTCGGAAAAGATAACGCTCTCGTAACTGGATGGTTGCGGGTTTAGAGCCCGAGCCGGCCTAAGACGGTACCTTCGAGAGACACTCTCTCGACGGTACCGCCTAAGATCCACCGTGTACGTTAAAGGTATTTAAGGACTGGAGTACATAAAATATGTTCGTGCTCACAATGTCCTACAAATTCTCAATCCATACCCTGGGGTGGCAGAGCAAGCATATGGATCTTTTGCTTGGTCCTTGCTTCAAAATTACGAGGACCCACTGAAACAAAAAGTTGTACTTTCACCTTTGAGATGCTCGTTAAAGCGAAAAGTGCACCCCTTTTCTTTAATATGAGTAACATATGGCTCAATCGTGCTTGGTTTAACGAAGGGGTACAAGGCAACAACGTATATTTGTAAGGATAACTTTTCGTGCTCTTCTGATAAACAGCTTTTTTTAAACTTTGTAAGTCCTATCCCTTATAAGCTATGCCGGATCCTGCCATTTTAAATAACTCCTCAGAAAGACATTCTTATCGGTGACACAACAACCGCGATTTCACGTGCGGCGTGGGAGTCCCCTCACCCCGGCCACCCCTCCCACTCAAGGTACAATGGCGGAACCACGAGTTCCAAATTAAGAACAGTTCGTTCCTACCGCCGGCACAGGGATCATCCTCATCCTCCGGGCCATGTTGACAGCAGTTTTGTTTCTTCTGGTCCTCCTAAGATCTTCGAGTTGTTTGCCAAGTGTTATACGATTAGGTGAGTGGATTACCGCTTTTCTCTTTGCCTGCTGGGAATGCTGTATCGGGTGAGGAGAAACTCCTCCATAAATCACACCAACACTTCCCATGTGCACTGCTCCCTTTTTACATGAATGAACACACTCTCTCGACTCATTCTCATTCATTAGCTTTGCGATTTCGGTTTTGTTTACCTACAACTATGTGTCTTCATGCGACTCATTTGATTTTTTCTCAAATCTGCACCAACTACTGAAACTATCATTGATTGAATGAAGAAATCAATAATATTTAGGATGAGAGTTTTAAAGTAAAAACGTAGATAAACCAGCGAAATCATTGAATTTTACACAGGTTTATAATTAAATTTTCAGGTCTGCTTGCTTTTTTATACTTCACACTTTTTTTATGTTTCTTTAAAAATTTTTAAAGTTTTTCAGATGAAATTGGAAGTGGAATTTAGCAAGATGAATGTTTTAAAGTAAAATCTTGATATTGTAGATTTGAAATTTTTTTTTCATTGTTGTAGTACAGTTTTCTACTGAGAATAAAATAAACTGTAAATAGAGTTTCTAATTTTTCAATGTAGAATAGTACTTGTCTGTAACGGCCTTGGCTATAACTCAAAACTTCTTTATAACTATATTTTCTTTTGCTCCACGGAATTACTTATTTAAACAATACAAAATTACCAAGAAGTTAACAATTTTTTTTAAATAAATATTTGTGTTTTAAATTAATTGGATAAAGTTAAATAAGACCTCCAAATACAATCCAAGAAGTTATATTGTAAATAAACCATGGGTTTGTAAATGATCAAACTGTTTGTAATCATAAGGTGCCTATAACAATATTTCCATAGGTCTGAACAGTTTCATTATAGAGAAGTGTGCTCTACATGACTTTTATTTCATATGAATGTTTGGTCATTATTTTCACCTTGAGATGAGAAAAATGTTTCGTTGTTTACTAAAAAAAAATAAGCTTTAAAAAACACACTCATTTATTCCTTTTTTAGCTTTCACTGAAAAAATATTTTTTTTAATTGAAATTGGAATTTATAACATGTATTAATACTGTATCACATGCGTTTCATAAACAATATTTAGCCATTATGTTATTTATGTGGATGGCATTATAAATGAAATTTATGTGTCTCAGGTTAAAGTAAGTTTAAACATAGGTTAAAAATTATTTTTAAACGAATTTTCAACTATTTGTCTCATATTAAGAAAACCTGTTAAATGCTTTTCACCATCATTATAGACTTTCCAAGTTTACTTACATACATTCAATCAAAATATTCGTAATTTACTTTCAAAATTTCTTTCGATTAATATGTGTCAGAGATAATATCATAATATAGGGTTCGTTAATAAGTTGTATAATTTATAGTAAGCGTAAAATGCAAGAATCATTTTCAATCCTAAAATTTAAAACTTACTTCTGACTTCTTGGATAAAAATTGTAGTTCTATATTGGAAAAAGTTTACTGAACGTTTCATATTTTTTATAGTTCAAATACAGTTTTATACTCTTTTCTGTGTATATTAATATAATACCAATTTCAAATGCTTGGGATGGCAAAGCTATACGAACAAGTCCCTTTTTCATTCCTCATAAAT
>CM063501.1:51506892-51519392 GCA_032207245.1 Pardosa pseudoannulata | reverse complement strand
GTCAACAAGCAAAAACACTTTCTTTATACTTAACACCAAAATTACGGAACTGGCCATTTAGATCCCTCCAGCTGATATTACCAGGATACATTTAGTTGCTCTAGTTAGTGCCAGGCCAGGTGCCTGCAGTTACTGTTATTGATAGGCTCGGAACTGCAGTTTAGATAACTTGACGACTTTTTTCTGGTGTTAATTTCTATATCTTCACGTTAATTTTTCTCTTTGAAATGTCTTATTCCTCTCACTAATAGAAAAATAAAAGAAAAAATAGTTTTGCAAATTTTTACACTTAAATTTTATAACCTTATGTAGGAAAAATTTTGTTCAACATGATACTACTAACTAAAGTTAACAGCTTAATGCACAGTTTTTTTGAAAAAGTCCGGCTAAAAAAATCAATTTATTACATATAAAACACAATTTAGAACGTTGTCTTGCGAAGAAAATTACAAAAATGCCAAAAATAAAAAAAATAAACTTTTTATTGCAATTTTGGATTTTGATAACAATGCAGAAAAAAGTAAAAAATTGTAATATTACACGCACATCTACTTTTTTTTAAAATCTTACTTTTCGAATTCCCATTTCAGGATAAACATTATTATTAGTTGAAATATTTATTAATACATTTAAAGCATAAATAATAACAATACTAGTATTTATAAAATTAATCAAAATTTTCTTTTGTGTGCCAGGCCAGGTGCCTGCAGTTACTGCAGTTGTTGATAGGCTTGGTACTGCAGTTTACATCCCTTGCAGACTTATTTCTGGTGTTAATATCTATATCTTAACGTTTATTTTCTCCTTCAATTGTCTTAATCCTTTCACTAATTATTTTTGGATTAGTTAATGACACTGAACTAAAGTAGAAAAAAATTGCTTACGCCTTATTTTATTTAGCATTAATATTTTTTATGCATAATTATGTAAATCATTCCACCAAAAGATTTTGTTGGGTTCACTGAATTTATTTTCCCATCTCTGCTTGAAGATAGGGTATGATTAAAATATTACAAAATTATGAAGAAAAAAGCCAACAAGCAAAAAAACTCTTTTTAAACTTAATATTAGAATTACGGAAGGGACCATTTAGATCCCTTCATCTGATATTGTCAGGGTACATTTAGTTGCTGTAGTTAGTGCCAGGCCAGGTGCCTGCAGTTACTGCAGTTATTGATAGGTTCGGTACTGCAGTTTAGATCCCTTGCAGACTTATTTCTGGTGTTAATTTCTATATCTTGACATTTGTTTTTCTCCTTCAATTGTCTTAATCCTTTCACTAATTATTTTTGGATTAGTTAAAACACTGAACTAAAGAAGAAAAAAATTACTTACTCCTTATTGTTTTTTAGCATTTAATATTTTTTATGCATAATTATGTAAATCATTTCACCAAAAGATTTTGTTGGGTTCACTGAATTTATTTTCCCATCTCTGTTTAATAGGGTATGATTAAAATATTACAAAATTATGAAGAGAAGAGCCAACAAGCAAAAAAACTCTTTTCATACTTAATATTAGAATTACGGAAGGGGCCATTTAGATCCCTTTAGCTGATATTACCAGCATACATTTAGTTGCTGTAGTTAGTGCCAGGTCAGGTGCCTGCAGTTACTGCAGTTGTTTATAGGCTCGGTACTGTAGTTTAGATCCCTTGCAGACTTTTTTCTGGTGTTAATTTCTATATCTTCACATTTATTTTTTCCTTCAATTGTTTTAACCCTTTCACTAATTATTTTTGGATTAGTTAAAACACTGAACTAAAGAAGAAAAAAATTACTTACGCCTTATTGTTTTTTAGCATTTAATATTTTTTATGCAAAATTATGTGAAAGATTTCACCAAAAGATTTTGTTGGGTTCATTGAATTTACTTTACCATCTCTGCTTGAAGATAGGGTGTGATTAAGATACAACAAAATTATGAAAAAAAGCCAACAAGCAAAAAAAAACCTCTCTTCATACTTAACACTAGAATTACGGAAGGAGTCATTTAGCTGATATAAAGCTAATCATAGCTGATATAAGCTGATTTAGTCCTTCAGCTGATATTGCCAGGATACATTCAGTTGCTGTAGTTACTGCCAAGATGCCTGCAGTTACTACAGTTATTGCTAGACCTCGGTACTGCAGTTTATTCAGATCACTTGCAGACTTTTTCTGGTGTTTTTTCTATATCTTCATGTTTATTTTTCTCCTTGAATTGTCTTATTCCTCTCACTAATTATAAATAAATAAAAGAAAAAATAATTTTGTGAATTTTTACACTTAAAATGAAATTTTATTGTATTATGTCGGAAAAATTTTGTTCCTCATGATACTATTAACTAAAGTTATGGAAGTGATATAAGAAGATTGAATAGCTAGGAATGGGGCTACAAATTATGCAAATCTTAGTCCAGAGGAACAACACAAACAAAGGGTGTCCTCATAATTTAGAATCAAGGAACAAGCAGGAGACTTCCATGCTTGTCCTGTCACCTCCAAAATCATCATTTGGTAACTTGGAGGACATTGCGACCACGAACGTATAATTAAGGAAAACGGCGGATCACTGGCAAGCTCAAGCCCTTAATCCTCCAGTAACTAGATCACTGCCTTTATCGACTGAGCTACCGCGGCTCAAAATTTACTGCAGTATATTTTTGATTTGGAGTGTCATTTTCTAAAGTTATTTAATAATGTTAGAAATATTTGTTCATTTTAAAAGGAGGAAAACTGTAGAAGATAACTTGCGAATCTCGAAATTTTAGATTAATGATTTACTTGTTATGAATCTTTCAGGTCTTATTTCTTGTTGTGCTTTTCAGTTTATCTTCGGACTGAGACAACACCTCCTAGAGACAGTCTCTAGGAGGCGTTGGCAAGGTTGACTTAGCCTTTCATCGGATCAGTGTGTACATAAATTGAAGACCAAGTATGGTTGGGAACTAAACACTGGCGTAACTTCCGCGTAAGTGTGACCACCAAACCGGTCTTCGCACTCTTGGCTTTTATGTTTCGTAAACGGAGATTGATACCATAGTCTATGGCCCCCAAGTTGTTGGGTTGTTGTTTTCAGGAGTTGGATATATTTTAGTTTTTAGTTTATTGATATCGTTTATATTTTATACAATTATTCATACACTAACACCTTTTTAATTCTATAGGTGGTCTATTTGATGTGGATGAACAAGAACAAGAAATTGCTTTTCAAATAGCAGTTGATTGGGTTAACGAAGATTTGGGTATTTTACCACGATCTAGTCTTGTTGTTCACAAAGCAGTTCACCAGCCTGACAACAGCTTTGAGGTATCTAAGAAAGGTAATTTTAATTTTATTGTTTTAATGAAAATATTACAGTGTCATCTTAAAATGACTTCTAGAAACAGGAAACACACAGTAAAAGTGTAAGTGATTCAGTTATGATTCCTTTTTCTAGATGAAGAATGCACGAAATTTTCGAGTGATAGAGAAAAATTTTCAACTGATTGGTTTGGATCAGGTTGACATGTAATAAGGCCTTTAATCAGTGAAAAATGTTAGCTAATGCGTGAGAAATCTGCGCATTCTTCATCAAGAAAATGAATACCAATCAAATCAGTTGCTTTTTTAACATGTAGAAGTTGGCATGTGATAAGGTTTTAACCCTTATACGAAATATTTGTTTCCACACATACGTGACGCTATTTTGTTTGGCTCTATATCAGGGTTTGACTGTATTTTATATTATTGAAATAACATAAAGTTTAAAGGAAACTATTTTAATTACAAGTAGAAAAACACTTTCTTTGGAAGAATGAAGAAATTTCTTTTTTATCCTTAATCAGCAGATAAAATTATTAATATAACGTATTTCCTTCTCCTTCCCAGTATGCAATCTTCTCACTTTCGGCTTAGCGGGTATATTCGGACCCCAATCTCCCGTGTCAGCTGTTCACGTGCAGTCTATATCAGACGCTCTGGAAGTGCCTCATATTGAGACCAGATGGGATTACAAGTCGGCCCGGGATGATCTCAGTATCAACTTATACCCACGTTCCTCTCACCTCAACTTAGCTTACATAGACATTGTGAAGCTCTTTGGATGGAAAGAATTTCTCATAGTTTACGAAGAAAATGAAGGCAAGTAGTACTAGCAGATTCTGAGCTTAAAATAACCCTGAATTGAGATAAAATGAAACATGTTAGCACTCCAAACTTCCGTCAGTAAGAAGTACAGAGAGTGTTTACACATTTTCGTAGCGATTTATTATATATATATATATATATATATATATGTGTGTGTGTATTATATAAAGTCCACATAATTTAAAAATACTGTTGTCATCACTGTAAAGCAATTATTAAATGTAGTAGCCTAGTAAATTGATGCAGACATTCACTTACAAAAACATCTTTTATTTAGAATATAAGATGACACTAAACGCACAAATTCTCATAGGGAAAAAGAACACAAAACACAATTTTTTTATGATATTATTTACATCGCGATCTCAAAGGAAAAAAGCCACGAAATCTGTATGCCAGCCCTTTTATAATTGACTATTAGAAGGGGTGTGGCTCCAGGAATGATGTCATTCGAGTAACCAATCACGCCTCTTTAATTACTTCTACTTTATTCTAGAAGATATAGTGCCTCTACAATGCACGGGAAAAATGAATCAACGGGGCTGCGATTCTAAATTCAAGGTGCCAGGAAATGAGTGTTCTCCTTCATTATTATCTAGAATTTGTCAATAGGGAATCTAGATTTTCAATGGTAAAGAGAAAATATTTCAATTAGGATTTTACTTTAATAGAATTTGATTATTTAACTAACACACACACAAATATATATATATATATATATATATATATATATATATATATATATATATATATATATATATATATATATATATATAGATATATATATATATAATTTATATATATATATATATATATATATATATATATATATATATAAATATATATATATATATATATATATGTAATATATCAAAATTCAAAATTTCAAAATTATTACACCTAAAATATATATCTAAAATTCTCCTTTCCCCCTTCTCATTCTTTAATGCTTAATTTCCTAGCTGTATAATGCAAGATTTAAAAGGAGGGCTTTTTACCCGTCTTCCAACCTCCCAGGGGCACATCGTGTTTAGGTGTGTACTAGTTTCACGCACCTGGGGTACCTGAGTGATATTTTCTCTAAGTTCTTCTTGGTAGTCTCGAGTTTACCTCTGTAGAGTGTACTCCTTACTGGGCTGGACCACGTTAAAATCGGACCATGACTGACCTCTCGTAGGTTAGAAGCAGTGTGGTAACCGCTATGGGTTCTTGTGATGGCTGGTTAACAGTAGCATACTTGCTGCTCTATGTCTTCGGAAGGGTCAGCGTTAAACCAATTCTCTTACCCATCTCTCCACACTAACCTCTAGAATAAGTTCTAGCTTTTTGTTCACTGGCCACATTTTCCAGCTGTCTCAAGAAAATAATTTCATTCCTCCAATATCTAAATTACTGCATGTGCGGGTTCAGAGTTAACTTAAATGTTCAAAATTCATTACTCACTGCCGATAATACTGAGTAATCTTTTGTTCTGTTTTTAAAAAATTCAAGTAATCACTCTGTTTTAGATTCGAAAATATGTGATAGAAGTGTGTTTTAGTGGGAAATCGATGCAAAGCTCTTATCGTGTAAAGACAAGAGCTTTGCAACTTATTATTCATTTTTAGTCCCAATAAAGTTAAAGTTTTACTATCTTGGATTTCGCTGCATTCATATATTTAATATCTTTTTTAATATTTTTTATCTTTTTTTATATTTTTAATAGGTAAAATGTTCAGATATTTTTCCACCATCAAATATACCAGTTTTACTTGATTAAATATATATTTAATATAATAGCCACTATTCTTTTAATGAGAATAGGGAAATAACCAAAACTTTAAATCATTAAAAATCTTTTTTTTCATATACATTCTAATAAATAATTACTCATTATAACTTGATTTGGTTTTGTTTTGAGTGCAATACGAGACCTTCGTGTGACAAACGGGTTTTATTAGTCATTTATTAGTCGCAGCTTTCATTAGCCCTTCATTCGTCTTCATAAGTCCTTTTGTTGCAAAGCACGAGGGATAATAAGTTTGACTTGGATTGGTTTACAGAGCAATGGTCTACTGTTTTGCAAAACGAGGGCTAATGAGACGGGGACATGCTGCTTAAATCCAATTCGGAACTGATAAAAACATCCATACCAGCAGAGGGATAGGAGCTAACGAATCTAGAACAATGAGCAGCGCTAGACTCATTTTCGTCTATCATTCGACCTGCGTGTTATAGGACGATGATGTATGATGTATATTTTTGTCTTGAAATTAAGTTGATTAACGATTTTTATTTTAACGACATGTAAAAAAAATATCAAACATCGAAACAGATATAATCTCTGATAAAACAATCTATTTTTTGTCTATTATGTTTTTTAAAGAAAAATTAATATTTTTCGTATTATTATGAACGGTGGTCGAATGGTTAAGGTGCTGGCCTTCAATAACGCAGTTCGTGGGTTTGAATCCCACTTTGGCATGGATGTTCGTACCGTCCGGAATCGGCTTTAAGCAGTAGGTCTCATTACCCCTCGGGTTGCAAAAAAGTAAACTGTAGCACTCCAAACCAAACCATATTAAAAAAAAAACTGGATTGGAAATGTTTTTTTCAATTATTGTAAATATACTAAAATTCTAAAAGTGTTTGACTTGTAGTGTTACGGGCAATTTGTTTGCCACCCAAGGCTAATTACACCTACTATCTACTACCGGAACCTGCGATCTAAATTAGTTTCCGAATAGCTGGAAGCTGCTCTGCCTTCTGTGAAAGTTGTACTGCCAGACTCTGCTTGCCGAATTTTGCCATCTCTCCCAATTTTGTCATTGCCAGGCCTTAAATTAAAAAATGAAAACGTTTATTGATTGACAGCAGAGCTATCAAACTAAATATTATATTAACTAATACAATGTACTTTATAGATTTAACCGACCATTTTAATTATTTTATTTAAAGTTTAATTGGTCCTTTTTTTCCGGCAGGTATAATACGATTACAAGATTTTCTGAAAGAAAGTTCCAACTATAACTGGAATATACAAGTTCACAAATTTAGCCCAGATCAACCTTATAGGAACTTATTTAAGGAAATAAGAGCTTCTTTTAATAAATGGCCCACCAAAGATATTTGCATACTTCTGGACGTTTCAACAAAGCATTTACATGAAGTATTAAAGCAGGTAATTATATCAATTTTTAAAAAATTATATCAATTGTTTATCTATTTTTTAGATGCAGAAAATTGCAAACTAACTGCATGATTCAACTTTAATTTATACGATTAAATTTCAAGCATGCTGTTTAGGCAATGTTCCTTAAATCTGATTCTATTGCATATGAGTAATCACTAAAGTATGCAATACAAATTGTAAGAATATGCTGATATGTGTAATTCAATAAAAAAATTTTGATATATTGTTAAAAAATTTTTAAACATATATTAACTACGCTAAATTTATTAATAATTTTTATCTTTGCTGTCATACCGAAAAATTAGAAATAACTGAGGCCAAAATGCTCATTGAAAATAATGTGAATTCTTTAGTTCAATTTACAAGGTCTAATATTATAGAGTCTCTACGATTGGAGTCTAGATTATTCAAGTTTCCCATAAATCAGAGTTAAATCCGATTTAAATAATTAAATAATAAATAAATTTAGAATAACATAATAGAATATAGAATAAAATACAGAATAAATTGATTATTAATTTTTATCTTTGCTGTCATATCGAAAAATTAGAAACAACTCAGGCGAAAATGCTCATTGAAAATAATGTGAATTCTTTAGTTCAATTTACATGGCCTTATATTATAGAGTCTCTACTGTTGGAGTCTCGATTGTTTAAGTTTCTCATAAATCAGAGTTAAATCCGACTTAAATAAATAAATAATAAATAAATTTAGAATAATAGAATAGAATATAGCATAAAATATAGAATAATTTGATTAATAATTTTTATCTTTTCTGTCATATCGAAATATTAGGAATAAATGAGATCAAAATACTCATTGCAAAGAATGTGAATTCTTTAGTTCAATTCACAGGGTGTTATATTATAGAGTTTCTATGATTAGACTCTCGATTGTTCAAGTTTCACATAAATCAGAGTTAAATCCCACTTAAATAAATAAATAATAAATAAATTTAGAACAATATAATAGAATATAGAATAAAATATAGAAAAAATTTAGAATAATAAATACCTAGAACCGCCATGAGGTGCTTAGAACAGCAATCTGAGGCTACTTTAGCCTACAATGTATATATATATATATATGTGTGTATATGTATATATATATATATATATATATATATATATATATATATATATATATATGTGTGTTTATATGTATATATATATATATATATATATATATATATATATATATATATGTACATGTATATGTATATATGCATACATACGTACATATATACATACATATTAGCAAGATCGTTACAAAATTGTGGGAATACCTTCTGTATTAGCCTAAAACTGTTAAAAAAGGACTTACAATGTTTAATTTTCCTTCCTGTCTAGTTTTCTGCTCGAAAATTGTCCGATTGAGTTTTTGGTTTAATGCTGAATTGTATAAAATGGATTAATTATTTCATACCTATGGGCTGTAACTTGGAGATAATCTATTACAGGTACTTTCTGTTCCTTTTCCGATTCATAAGAATTTTAAAAATTAACAACGAAATAGAGAACCTGACTGTTTCTGAGCAGGAACTATTCGCAGAACTGCACCGTTACCGCTCATTAAGAATTGCTTTAAAACAAAACGAATTCCATGACCAGACTCCATGTATTAGGAAGTATTTTTCTAGAGGTTTAAAAAAGGACCTGAAGTGTTTACTTTTTCTTCCTTTCTTTTTTTTCTTTTTTGTGTATGAAACTTATTCGAGTAAGATTTTGATTTATGCTGCATAGTAAAAAAAAGCGTATAAATATAGAACAGACTTTAAGAGGACAAGGGACCTTCAGAATGATAAAATACGAAACGCTTTTTTTTTCCCCAAAAAAAGTCAAGGATGACATAACCGAGTCACGTTTTTGCAATAGAATGATTATTTTATTTCATTAGAAAATGGCTTTTAAGAACTTTCTTTTTTAAGCTTTAAAATATATTTTTTTTATTATATATTTTAGTTAGATTTTTTTTGTACTTTATGGGAAAATTCAAATACTTAAGTGGGTCTTGCAACCTTGAGAGAAGCTGTCCCGAAAGCCAATGAGCTGTACGATAAAAGTGACTGACTGTATCTTATTTTTTATAAATGTGTATTCTAATAAACACTAAAAGTTTGGAGGGGGGGAGACTCTTGCTTACTTAAATTAGTTTATTTTATTTTATTAAAAAGCTGTTCTTTCATACTTAATAAGATAATACATTTCAATTTATTTTGTTTCACCAATTTTTCTGTAGCTAATTTGTAATATTATTTCCAGTTTACAAATATTATTGATTTGTGTACCTAAATTCTACGTCAAAGTGTTCATTCTCAAATATATTCGAATTTTAATGGGAAAACTAAATATTTTGAAGAATGAAATAAATTGCAATATAGATAAAGTTTGTTTTCAATATAATAGTAAGAAATTTTAATCCATAGAAAATATTTGATGAAAATAATTTAGAAGAATTCTTAGAGATTATGAAGTAGACAAAACTCATGAGTTATAATCATATTCTTCTTTTTTCAGATTGTAGAATTAAAATTTTTCTGTTAAATTCTAACTTTTAAAAAGCTATTATGTAGATTCAATGAAGATAATATAAATAAAATTAAGTAAATATCTTGTTACGTCACCTAGAAGGTCACGTGATAAGTGGATAAATGGAGCTTGTCAATCATTGGCCGTAAAGATTACTCAAGCTCCTCCAGGTTGCCAGATCCATGTATGTATTTGAAATTTGCTTCCTGGTGCATATCTTTTCTTTTACTCTTTCTGAAAATTTTGGATAGTTTTTTAATATATTTTTTTATGAAATTGAGTATACTTTTAAAACTTTAAGTATTTTGCCTAGTTACAGAAGATGTAATACCGTTAAAAATCGGCTAATATATTGCGCAAGTTTAAATAATATCTTTCAAAATTCCGTTTAATGTAGGTGAAAATTGAGACACAGTTTTGTTTTTATATAAATACTAAACATACACTAAAACATTGAAAGCAATTAAATAGGGTAGTTTTTGTGTAGTTGTTGAACAAATCAATTTTTATGAAAATGTTTTGTATCTTTATTAAAAATTTCTTTCATGTAGATTTTACTGTCTTACTTATATTAAGTCACATTCTTTTTTTGTTAATACTAAGAGTGTTCTAGAAAGTTGAAGTTTTAAAAATTGATATTTAAGGTCCCTAGAACCTTTAATTATGTTGCAGCATTATTACTTTCTATGATAGCAATAACATACCTAGATACTAATAAAAGGAAAGTTTCATTTATAAAAATACCCAACAAATTTGTCAAATAACATTTACAATGTTATGTTAGTTCCAGTGTTAATTTTTACTTTCTTGTACGATGTTGGGAAAGATATGCTTTCTCGAAAGCTTTAACACTTTTGATTTCAACGGAAATACCCATTTTGTCCACACCTGAATATATTTAGACTAGTTAGGGTATTGAATCTATGTGTATGGACAAGGAAACTTTATTCTTGAAGTTTTAAGTATCCATTTTGACCATATTTAAATGCGTTCTGACTAGTTTCGTTGTGACATACTTACATATGTATGCACTTACGTACATAAGTATCTCGAATAATTTAAAAACAATTAGCTATAGAAATTTAAAGTTTTGTAGATTAGATTGTTGCAACATCTTATTGTGACCGGAGTCCTCGGGTTCGAATCTAGCTGCTGGCATGCATGCTTTTAGTGGTTCTGAATCAGCTTTAGTCAGTAGGTCCCCGTCTCATTACCCCTCGTATAGCAAAAAAGTAGACCGGAGAGTTCCCAAACAAACCATTCTCTTTGATTGTAATCTACACTCTACAGATTAAAAATACCAGCAAAACGGATTAATTTTGCTGGGAATAACTCAAAAATGATTAGCTGTAAGAAGTTGAAATTTTGTATTTTGCATTGCTGCAACATTTAGTTGTGCACCCCTCTTTTTGCTTGCAGTCTGAGGCCTATATAGGGAAAGTTTTAACATAATGGTTATTAAGGTAGCCAGGAATAACTCAAAAATGGTCAGCCGTAGAGTGTTGAATTTTTCTATTACGAACTATTGTAACATCTAGTTGTGCACCTTTTTTTTATTTCAATCTACAGTCTATATCAAGAAAAATCTCAGTATAGAAAATTTAAAACGCTACTGGTCACTGCTAGAGTGTTGAATAATTGTTTCGGACGCTAGAAGGCACTGACTCCCGCACCGATGAAGAAAGAGTTGTAAGCAAGTGCTTATTTGAGATTGTGAATTTGTGTTACGTGTTTGAAGGCGGCGGCCTAATAATACGCTGTGTATAGCCCTTAGTCCATTAAAGTTTTGCTTAAAAATGCTAAAGATGTGTCCACTGAACCAACATCAATTGAATTCGAAGCCCATTTTTCTATAAGGGATCAATACTTGAGTGTTCATTGTTGAATTATTATTATATAAATTCAGCTAAAATATTAAAAACTAATATTTTAGCAATAGCGTAATTGCCCACTTAATTTAAGAATTAGAGAATCAATCTCACATTCAAATAAAATAAATTAAAATGGACGATAGAAAAAATGAACATAATTTAATAGACTTAAGAGGAAATCATGCAGTGTTTACATCAGATATTTATAGTAAATATAAAAATTAAAATTACCCTTTAAAAGAAATGTTTCAAACGTTATTTTTATGCTGATGAATTTTCTTAAATTGTAGGCACAACAAGTTGAAATGATGACAGTTCGAAATAAATACATTGTAACTTCTTTGGTAAGTAAAACTTTGTTTTAGAATCCTATTATTACATACAATTATAGCTACAATGATTATACTGATTTCTAATAAAATTGTTATTTTCCAATTTTTTACTGTAAAACTGGAATATTTTGCAGAAAACAAAGAAAATGATGTGCATTTATTTTTTAGCCTTGTAACTTCTTTGTTAATGAAGTTAATCAAGATTTATACTTTTTAAGTTCACCGTAGGAAGTAGTGCATGAACATTGAACAGTTGAAAAATAACTAATAAGCAGTATTCAAATTGTTAGTGATATGACAGTCAGATAACGAATAAGAGAGCCACCTTTCGGTCTCCAACAAAACTACTTTAATGATTATTTTTTGCTTTTGTCACAAAATTTCGGGTTTCATTTACATCCAATAGCTACAAACCGCACCTTATTATCTTTATTCGTTGTCATATGATTCAATTTCAAAGTTTGTCTTTTCTTGGACTAGGCTATGT
>CM063501.1:51499392-51501892 GCA_032207245.1 Pardosa pseudoannulata | reverse complement strand
TTCTTCCCTGTTTTGTGGACAAATATAGGTTTATCCCATTTCCCCCCCTTCCTATTTTTGTATCCTGGTGTTTTTCTTCTTTTAAAGCCCTCAGATGATCATATGTTTGCTTTCACCATTTTGACTTTACCATTTAAGTTCACGAATACCTTGAGAACTTTTTATCCAAAGAATACTCTTTCCCACAGTTTGCATAAATCTGTTGAAATTATTGATAGATCATTCTTCTTTTCTTTTTAAAAAAAAAGATAAGTGTAATATTTTGTCAGAATTTTTAATAATGTAAAAAATATTTTGTCATTTTCGACAACTTGATATCATTGAAGTAAGAAATTACGACTTCACTATGTGTGTTCTAGTTGTCAGATATAAGAAAACTTCTTTAAAGTCTATAAATTTCTGCGGGAAAGAAGAAAATATTTGTATCAATGTTTTACTATAATTTAGGAAAATACGTTTTGATATAAAAAAATGCAGATATTTTAGTAAAATATGAATATTTTTTGTTTGGCGTTGCTTACGTATATGTGAGTATGTATATCCATGAATAAATAAATAAAAGTCCCCTATATAATAATAGCCTGAGTTATTTGTACGTCTGTCCTCGATTTTATGAAGCGGTTGGACCTGGAAGGGATAGAGGCAACCATAGTTATCAAAATTCAAAGAAAGTAATGTTTATATTCTCCTAAACTATAGATCCGATTCTAAAATAAATTAGTATAAATATGCTTCATATCAGAGCGAAAAATACTGCCTTCTTTAAAACATTCGAAATCCACCCCTTCTCCTCTTTTCGAGCTTTTAATGCCATTATTTCAACTCTTAATTTCCCTGGTTAAGAGCAGGAGATTCAATTTATCAATTTATCCCATAACAGGTAATAAGAGATTTGAAAAAAAATTTTCAATTTTACAACTCCTCTTCAACCTCCACTCAAAAAAAATAAAAAAATTTAATAAATATTTAATAAAATTATATTAAAATTTTTTTAAATTAATTTTATTATTAATTTAAAAAATTAAAATTAATTAATTTTAATTTTTAAATTTTTTTTAAATATTTTAATAAAATTTAATAAATTTAATTTTAATAAATTAATTTTACAATTTACACTAAATCACAAATTTGTGATGAAAATCACACTCAGTTTATTTAATTTGTTATTAAGTGAATGTTTCAGTCTATTTAGTATGAATGTTATGTGTTTCCTTTGTGTTTTCTTTGTTAATTCAATTAGATTTTAAATATTCAATTTTTGTAAAATTTTTCCTCAAAATGTTGTTTTTGTTTATGTATCAATTTGTTGAGTTACGATCCCCTCGCCAGATTTCAAACGCCACGCTGCAAGCACGCCACGCACGCAAGCTGCAAGCACGCCAATTTCGCCAAATGTGGTTGAAGCACCAACAAGATCCATGATTAGAAACAGGAGAGTGGGCTAAGAAGAGGAGTTGAAAAATAACATTTTTCTATCATTATGACGTTATTCCTTTAACCATCCCATAAGGCAATTTTTCGCAACGTCACGAACTATTATAATGCCCTTCCCATTCATTTTCATGTTTACAACAGCCAATAGATAAACAATAAACTGCTCTTCCGTTTGAAACTAAAGCCAGAATTGTCATAAGTTGAGAATTTGCCCTACTGCGTGAAATCGCCTTATTGAATCATTTCTTATTTTAAATTATTTAAATTATGCCTTATTTGCATACGTTTTATCTTGAACTTAGATATGACGTAAATAATTTTCTTTTATATTTGGCTTCAATAATAGATTAGGTACATATGTGATAATTTTAAATTGAATCATCGGTTATTTTTTGTTGCAAGATAATTCTCGGCCAAAAAACAAACCATTTTTTTTACCTGCCTCATAGGGTACTTTACAATTTAGGAAAATTAAAAGTTTTACTGATCCTATCACACGATGGGCTATATGCTAGTATTTATTAAGAAATATTCAATTAAATGTGCTGTGCTGCATCCATAATTGACCAATAAAGTTAGTGGTAATATCATCTGTTAAGTTGTAATATCACGTGACAAAATAAACGGAGATTTTTAATACCAGAAATAATTTTCTCTGTATAAAAGAATAGCTCTTCTAGGTTTGGCAAAGGTGCAACAAACTATGAAGATCTGTTTTTAGATTTTTCTTATACTGTTCATAACAAAAATACTATAGAAATATTATATTGACGTCTTCATATAATTCCTTGGTGATTTAATAAACGATTTCAAACAGATGCTATTGATTTATGTATTTATATTAAGCTCTTGTTTTATATGAACCATTGTTCTGGAAGTGTAAAAGCAGCTGATTTTTTTAAGTTCGGTTAAACTTCATTGTTTACTTGAACCTCGAATTAAACTCTGGGTTTAAGTAAAAAAATAGTTTAACATAATTTTATTACAAACTTTTATCTTCAATGATACCTATTATACATTGTAGCATTATGCATGCTATTGGTGAAATATCCTTTTACTATGCATT
>CM063501.1:51464392-51491892 GCA_032207245.1 Pardosa pseudoannulata | reverse complement strand
TTACGAGAGGAATAATTTATCAGGACGAGTACATTTTTGCTATTTCGTAGCAATCACTTAATTCCTTTTTTTATGCGATTCCGTAGATGGTTGCTTACATATATATAAAAACAGTTTAGTTGGAGTTCGGATACAGAGTTTGTTGATTACAGCCTAAATACATCATTGGTAGTTTATATGGACATTTGTAGCTGTTTAGAACAACTACACCTCCCAGTCCCGAGATACCCTAGTGTTCAGCGAGCTATATTAGTATCATGAGGTGCCGGGCTCAAGCCTGACCAGTGATGTAAACATATTGTATACAAATATCAAGTGCAGGTTAAATGCGTGGGTTTCGATGTCCTTTCACTGAGAGGTTTGCAGGTAAAGGAGGGGTACAGAAACAAGAGTAAAAAAATTCTCTACTAAGGATGATCAAAACTAAGAAGATTTTCCTGCGTGGTATCACGAACCCAGCATATCCAACTAGATAGGTGGCCCGCTATAAGTTGTACGCATTTCTTAGTGTAACGAACTATCGAATAGAATGCATTCACTGCGTTGCCTCTTGCTAATTTATTGACTGAAGGATACAAAATACCTTACTATTTCTTTACGCAAAATCTGAACGATGGCCAAATGATAGAGCGTTGGTCTTCGGAACCGGAATTCGAGGGTTCGAATACCGCTGATCGCATGAATGTTCGTAGCCGTCCGAAATCGGCTTTAAGCAATTGGTTCCGGTCTTATCAGCCCTCGTATAGTAAAAAGAGTAGACCGTACCTCTACAAACCAAACCTTTTGCAAAATGGATTCATATGCCATATTATCGACTTCTTACAGACAAAATACTGTCTAATAATACAGTTTATTAGTACACTTTTTTATATAAATCAAGTAAGGTGAGATTTCTACAGGTATTAAGCAGTATTAATCAATGTATTTCTATTAAAAAATGTATTAAAGTCCTAAATATTTGTAACACAGCTTATTGTGGTCATGCTTATAATTTACATATAGTATAACTTAATGGTGTTAAAGGATGTGAAATTTGTTATTTTTAGGTAGGATCCATATTTCCGGGAAGGTATATCAATATAACTGAAACGATTTCGGAAGAAAGGATACCTGGTAATCATTTAGAGGACAAAAAGTATGTCATCACTACTATTTTGGTAAGTTTTATTTAAGGTTAGATTCTGTACTTTAAGAACTGACAATATTGTACATTAATAAACTTTACGCTAAATATTTCAAATAAACCCTACTATGAACAGTTTGAATGAACTTAGAAATATCTATATCTATGAATCTATCTATCTATTTATATAAAATTATAAAGATATTTTAGGTTACAGGTAAGAGAATTTAGAGAACGGAGGAGCTACCTTTCAAAGCTATTTCTAGAATTCGAAATACAGTAGTATTATTTTCAACATGTTAGATTTAACTAAGATATAGCTATCTTATAAATAAAGTAAAAAACATTTATTTAATTGGAATGATAATTTGGTTGGATGATATACCTTTCATGCATATATATATATATATATATATATATATATATATATATATATATATATATGTATATATATATATACATATACATATATATATATATATATATATATATATATATATATATATATATATATAATATCGTGCATATGACAATTCATAGAGGCAATGATGCCTTTATAATGCCTTTATTCATATATAGTGCACAGTTTAACAGTCAACCATCAAAAATGGCGGCACGTGGCAAGCGTCTACACTCCAACAAAAGAGCACCATCCAGTAAGGGTTCATGCAGCAACCCTTTCTAAAGATGCTCTCTCTCAATCCTTAAGCTTCAAGTGCTTTTATAATGGGTTATTAAAGATTCATGCGCCGCCTGCTTTAAAAGAATGTGCTGCGTTTTTTGCTCTCAACCTCCTAAATTATTAATTATAAGCTTCCAAACCTGATATATATATAGGCATGCAGAAATATAAGAATCTTGGACTTGAATGATATTAAGTTAGGTTTAGTTCTCAAGTAAGTCTCGTATGTGTTTGAGATGTGCATAGTGATTGTTTATTTTGTGCTCTAAGAATAAAATGGTCACAAAATGCCCTGGAAGTGTTGAATATCGAAAGATAAATGTGAACCGCATTAAATGAATATTACTTTTAAATTTTCCTATAGAAAGAAATCTTGTTTAAGGCATAAAGCTATATAACAGAATTCAGTACTTTTTTATGAACGTGTACATCTCATCGTATCTCTAATGCTTTTCATCCATGACTATAAAAAGAAAATATAGTGTCTTGAGTATGCCGTAATCGTAAAATCTTCTTGGTATCTGCTTACTTTGTCAATACTGAATCGTTTTACTGCAATTTGTATAGATAAGAATGGAAAGGAAATTTTATCAATGAATAACTAGTGTAAGTTACATGCGTTTCACAATTATTACTTATCTTTAAAGGAAGTAGGTCTAATAGGATGAGATAATAAAACTTAATATTGGCTAAAATTTTGTAAGGTTGTAAAATTTAGTCTGATATATTATAACATTATCATAACACACTGTATGCGGGACTTGTACTAGTACGTTTTCTGACTATGGATACTTGAGCGCTGAACACGTACTAGTACGTTTTCTGACGATTGATACTTGAACTCAGGTCACGTACTAGTACGGGTTGGTGTAACAACATGGTTTGTTTGTGGGTACAAAAATAACGGTATATACAGGAAAACGAAGCCTAATGTTCTTGTCTACTACAGATTCTGGAAAAATTTAGACAAATAAAAACTATTTTTTACATCAGTCGATGCGGAACTACAGAATGGGATGGTTGATTAAAAAAAACCAATTTAGATTTATAATTAACCTTTGAACCAAAGGTTAATTAACCTTTTGCGAAAATGATATTTTTATATGTATATTTATATACTATATACATATTTGTATATATATATATATATATATATATATATATATATATATATATATATATATATATTTGTTTAGTTGCCTATTTGTATATTTGTTTATATATTTCAATATGAAATACGAAAATTTGTTTAAAAAATAAATAATTTTCGATTTATTGAGATTTGACTGAATAACTAAATTTAAGCTCAAAATGCCCTCTCCCGGTACAATTCCGTTGCGAAATGTAGAACTGTCACTGTTAGAAAAATTCTTAGCACCCAAGAATGATTAAATAATTAAATAGATTAATTAATGTGAATAAGTTATTGAGATAATGTATAGTTATTATCAAAATGATGAGTAAACTTATGAGAACTTACGTTATTCAAGACTACTGAACTGCACATTGTTGGAACTCTTCATCTAGTAGAATACAGGATTCCGAGTTTGAAAACTGAAAGCATACCTCGTTAAAGACAACGGTAAGAACTATTTGTTGCAACTATTTCTCCTCTTCGGATGTACGATCCCTCAAATAATAATAGCCTAAGTTGTGTGTCCATGTGTCCGTCTGTCCACGAATTTATGATTTATGAAGCGGTTGTAACTGGAATGAATACAGGCACCCATATTGGATTTTTTATGAGTTAGGGTTAGCAAAATTCAAAGCTAGTTCGAAATCCCCCATCCCCCCTTTCGAGCGTTTAATGCTATTATTTCAAGCTTTATTCTCCCTCTTATTCTATACTAAATTCATTCTTGATAGGATGGCGAGGGCGGAGAGTAATATTTAAATTTCTGGACTGTTTTTACTCAACCCTCATATACTCTAATTAGTTCCCTCACCGTGTGTAGGCTTGGCGCGTTCGGTAGAATGTCTGTCCATTTGATCGTCTTACTTCTCGGGTTGATCGTTATGTCCCCGATGCAGCTAAATTTTTCTAACTGTCCAATTAATTTAATATTGTCTGCTTTTTCTTTTAAATAATATACTATATTATAAAATAATAAAGATATTCCTAAAGTTGTTTTATTATTTTTAAAATAAATTTTTACTATTTTTTCAACTTTTCATGACTGTTATTTTATTAAATTCACGTATTGTTGTACGGATGTCCCTGGTCACATAAACATCGTATGTTTTCTATCCTTAAACTTTCTTCTCTTAATGGAATAATAGCCTAAGTTATCTGTCCGTCTGTCCTCGAATTTATGAAGCGGTTGGACCTGGAATGGATAGAGCATCCATATTGGATTTTTGATGAGTTAGGGTTAGCAAAATTCAAAGCGAGTAAAGTTTATCTTTTCCTAAACTATAGATCCGATTCTAAAATAAATTAGTATGAATAAGCTTCGTATCACAGCGAAAAATACTGTCATCTTTAAAACGTTCGAAATCCACCCCGTCCTCCTTTTAGAGCGTTTAATGCCATTATATCAAGCCCCATTTTAAGAGCAGGCGATTAAATTTATCAATTTATCACATAATAAATAGGTAAAAATAACAATTTTTTTTCTAGCATTATGACGTCATTCCTTTAATTATCTCATTTAATCATTTATTTTAGATTATTTAAATATCTTCTGCATTATTTCCATACGTTTTATCATTAAATTTAGATATTATATAAATAATTTTCTTTTATATTTGGCTTAAATAATAGATTAGGTACATATGTGATAATTTTAATCCATTATTTTTGTTGACAGATAATTCTCAGCCAAAAAACAAACTAGTTTTTTTTTACCTGCCTCATAGAGTACTTTACAATTCTGGAAAATTAAAAATTTTACTGATCCCGTCATATGACGGGCTATACGCTAGTTTTAAATAAAATGCACTGAAATAGAAATTATTATTTGGTATCCTAACACTAGGTTTTCTTCGCCATATCCAACCTAGTATCTTTAGGTTTAAGTTCTGGAGACGTATGCTCGGATGTCACTCGAGTTATAAATTATAATCAAACAATAACATTTAATAAAAAAAATGTTTGTTTTACAGAACAAGCCTTTTGCTATGCTGAAAAATTCCCCGAAACAGCTGAGTGGCAACGACAGATATGAAGGATTCATTATGGACCTGATTGATGAGCTGGCAAGGGAGCTCCATTTCTCCTACGAAATACACGAGGTGGCTGACAACAAATATGGTGTTGAGGTAGATAAGGAGAGAGGCATGTGGAATGGAATGATCGGAGAGATTTTGCAAGGCGTAAGAATTATTTAAGTTTCATTTCAGCAAGACGTGAATGAATATCATTCTCAGATCTTAATATTTAAATAGGTGGTAATGTTTTTTTGTACCATCAGATGTTGTAAAAATAAAGTTTATTTTGGGGCTGCAAATGCAAGTAAATTTGGAGTAATTTAACAAAAATGTGTTGTTGTAATGTACTTACAACCTCTACACCAGTGTTCGGTTACAAGGGGAAGACACAGTAAAAATATAATACTTTATACTGAGATTCAGATATTTATTATGTACATTCATTTACAAGTTGATCCTTGGTTATCATATATCATAATCATCAATTACTTATGTCTTATATTTACAGCATGATTACTACAATTCTCTTTATAATGAACTAATTATTCAATTACAAGCTTAAATCATGAATAGAGGCCTAAGTGACTGTAAATATTATTTTATCTTTACCTCTAGTACAGGCACAGGGGAGCAGGCAGGGGCTTTTCTCATGCGATGCGTCGGTCTACAGGTGATGCAGAGGGTCAGGTAGAGGCTTTCCTCACGCGGTGAGTCGGTCCGGGTGTTCGGGCGCACGGGACGAGTCGGTGCTGGTGGATTCTTGTCCCACTTCTCTCGAATCCCGACTTCAACTCCTCTCCTTAACTTCGTTTCCAAACTCCTCACCTCGGTTCCAACGCCCTTTTTTCTTCCTCTCCAATCGCTTGCTTTCGGGAAATTTTCCCACAACTGTATGCCCTTCGGGAGTGCAGGTGGGCTCATTAAAGTAGCCCCTTTTGTGCAAGCTGACATTACTTTTTAGCCCCTGCTCCCATAACTCACGGTTACATCTCTGTGCGAGCTTGACCGTTACGCTGCCACTCCGTGATCTATACTTTCTCTGCGGGGGTCCCTAAACTTGACGTGAACAATGGGAGTCCTAAATTCCTCTCGGTACAGGTGCATTTAAATGAGTTTTATTGTTAAGATAAAAAAGTATCGGGAATATTTGAAAATAGAGCTATTTGTCGCAACTTCCCGAACTACTATAATGCCTTTCCCATTCCTTTTCATGTTTACAACAGACAATAGACAAACAATAAACTGCCCTTCCGTTTGAAATTAAAGCCAGAATTGTCATAAGTTGAGATGTGCCCTGCTGCGTGAAATCGCCTTATATGACAGAATTTCTTTGCATACTTTTATCAAGTGACTCTATGATACAAATAAATATTTAGAAACACTGAGAATCGGATTTTATGTTATCGTTTGAAAATAAAATTATTTTTAATCATATAAAATTTTCTCTTCTCCCAAATATTCCAAAATGGCAAATTCAAATGAGCAGTGGACAAATAGTTAAAATTTAATTCCCAAATGAAATTTCTGTTATAAAAATATTTAAAATGTTACAAAAGGCTTTTAATGACGACTATTTTTTGATCCAAACAACAGTATTTAACTGATTTAAAAAAGTAGAATATCTGTCTTAGGTGACGCATGCTCTGATCGTTAAAAAATCAAGGTAATATTGACAGTTTTCTTTGATGATCGTGATGATGTGCATTATGAATTGTTATCTCATGATGTTACGATGATCATTTATTTCATAAATACAAATTTTGTAAACTCAATGCAGTTCTTATAGTCTAAATGTTTTCATGATTTAGTTAAGAGTATAGTTTTAGAAAAGGGCAAAGTAGGAATTTAATGAGCAAAATATTGTGTATACGTGACATTTTCCTAGTAAATTAGGCTTTTTTTTAAAAAAATATTATTATATGTTCTTATTAAAACTGTTTATCAAAATAGTAAAAGCTAATAATGGGAATTTTTTATGGATATATGACTTAATATAAGGTAGTTTAAAATAATACAATGAAAAAACTTTTGTACACTTTCCAAATTCTTAAGTCACAATCAGTGGCATGCGGTCCATATGTGCAGGGTGTGCACTGCACACCCTGGCAAAATTATGAGGGACAATAGTTTTCTGCACCTATGTCTACCTATTTTTATATGGTATATAATAAATATTATTTATAATATATACAAATATGTTGATTTGCTTGCTTGTATTCCCGCAGTGAGTGCGGTACTAGGTGCTGCACCACGTAGTGCGTTCAAAAGCAAACGAACATAGGAAGTTCTGATGTGTACGCACTGCGCACTAAATTGAAAATCACGCTTTATATGTATGGGCTACTGGAGAAGCACAGCATACTATAGCACTGAGGCAAGTGCAGCTATTTTTCCTGCACTTAGCATTCAGAATCATCCGAAGGTACGGTTTATTAAGCGTTGTATTAGAACGGGGACTTACGGGCTGAAGCGTTTTTAGTTTTTTAACTGATTAATTGGCCATACGATTTTGCAGACGGTTAATGTTTAAATTTATATATTGTAAGATTTTGCTTTCATGGAAATATAAAAGAAGTATTTCATCAATATAAAGTGAGATGTTTTAGTGTGGTAAAGTAATTTCGGTGATGTATTATATTTATTGAAATAATTAGCTGAAAAACAATGTTGTTTTGTTTTAAAGAAACGAATTTTAACAGAACAGTCCAAATTTCACCATTCATTGTGTTTTACAGACAGTATATAAGTTATATTATGCAACACTATCTTTTAAAAAACATTCTTTGGTTTTGTTTTTAAAAATTGTCAAGATGTTTTTCGCAGAATATATGATTTTCAAATGTTTAAAACAATTAATAAATATAATTTAATCCACTGACCGAACAAAAAACAGTTCGCTCTATTGTGCCAGCGTGCAGCGAAATTCTCTGCACGTTTGATAGACTTTCAGTTTTTATGCAAGGCAGCGGCGGGCGCCATGTGGTACTACGTTTGCTGAACATATCGTGGAAGCCCGAAGTGTTCCTTTTTCGCGGCCGATATGAACCATACAACAAAAGACATGATTTTTGCTTCAGTGCTAGTAGAATTCTCATCAGTTTAGCTGTTATAGTTATAACTCGACTACTCGTAGGTAAATATTTTATTTATTGTAATCTTTAAATTTATATTCATAATAAATAACCTGTTTAAGAATGGAGAACTCAAATCTCTTAATAATTAAAGATTTATTGGAAAATCCATGTTCTTTGCACACCCTGCAAGAAAACCCACCGCATACCACTGGTCACAATACTCATTTGTTAAAAAAATATGGGTTATTTTCCCGTAATACTATTTTTATTAGTAGATATGTTTTCCTACATCAATAGGGAATATTTCTTTAGTAGATACATCGCAGAATTTTGATAGTTAGAAAACTACTCATTTTTCAGTCAATTATGCTCTTCTAGGAAAAATTCTAGGATTTTCTAGATTCTAGACTCTATTCTAGGAAAAACAATATTACATTTTTATTAATACTGCTCATAGAAAGAATTAAAGAAATTAAAAAGAGTATTTTTGCTATATATAGGATTAAATTACAGTTAGAGCTAAAATTTTTAAGCATTTACTTTACGCTTATATTAGAGATGAAAATTAAAATAGGTGAAATATATCATTTGTTTGTAGTTTTTTGCCTGTTCCGTTCTTTATTTGAAATAAAGAAAGTAATGAAGAAGTTAATTTTTTCAAATATAGCTTTGAGTATCACGTTTAACAAAAGATGTAGTCCTACATTTATTTATTTCTTAGTGGTGATTATTTTTTATTGAATGGGATTTTAGCAGTTATGATAAAGGATGGATTATTTGATCCTCTATATAACAATAGCCTAAGTTATCTGTTCGTCTGTCCTTGAATTTATGAAGTGGTTGGACCTGGAATGGATAGAGGCATCCATATTAGATTCTTGGTGAGTTAGGGATAGCAAATTCAAAGCGAGTTCGAAAACATTCGAAATCCACCCTTCCCTCCTTTTATCTCGTTTAATGCCATTATTTAACGGCCTATTTTCCCCGGTTAAGAGCAGGCGATTAAATTAATCAATTTATGACATTATAAGTAGATGAAAATAACATTTTTTTTCTAGCATTATGAAGTCATTTCTCTAATCATCTCATTTAATCATTCCTTATTTTAAATTATTCAAATATTGTTTGCATTATTTTTCATACGTTTCATCACTGAACTCAGATATTACGTAAATAATTTTCTTTTACATTTGGCTTAAATAATAGATTAGGTATATATGTCATAATTTTAAATTTAATCATCGATTATTTTTTGTTCCGTTGAAAATTTTTATCACCGGTATTAACAACAAACTCTTTTCATAAAAGTCTAGTAGTCTATTTCACGGACTAATAAATATCTAGCGTTTAAGTTATATATCTTTGAAAATTAAGAAGTTTGTTCGTTTGTATGTTTATTCCTTATACATAACCAACGGTTTGCAATCGATTAGCTAAATTTTGGACATCATTCATATATACCGCCAAACAATCCCTGTCAATATTAAAACCATGCTGTCCATCACGAGTGGATCAGGACAGTATTTTGGGTTGTACAAATTCCGGTAGAAAATTGCTTGCTTCTCAGTTATTGTAATGGGCAGTAAATACCAATTTAAGCATGAGAAAATGATTCATTGAAATAAATTTCAATATATACTTTAGAAGCTTATAATTTCTATCAAAGAATATTCTACAAAATTCTCTTTTACTCTTTATTAAGTGAAACAATTATTCAATATTGCTGTAACTTTTGAGAGGAATAGTAAATTTCAACTTATGAATATTCTTTGATAGAAAATGGAAGTTTCTAAATTATTACATTATTATCATTTTTTTTCAGAACAATGTTTTTATCTTTAAAAATCAGGCTGTTTACTGTCCATTATAGACAGCTTGAGGTATAAAGATAATAGAAAACTGATTTAAAATAATAAAAAAAATATTAAAAAAAATTGCAGTTAACAATAAAAATCAATTTTAATAATTGTCAAAAATGTAAAAAAAATATTAGAAATAAAATAAAATATTAAATTATAAAAATAATAATAAATTATTAAAATTAATAAATTTATTACAATAAAATACTAGAATACTAACACTTTCAAGTTCATTTCTTAGCAGAAACTAATTTATAAACTTAAAACGACAAAAACTAACAAAAAAAAAGTAAAAGATTAAATAAAATTTCAATAAAAAGGGAGAATTACTGAAAATTGTCAAAAAGTAAATAAAATAATACAAATGACTGTCCAATTAATTGATAGTTTTTAGTTAATATATTAGTGAATAATAACCATTAAAAATTTTTCTAAATAGCACCCAAAATTTTGCCGATCCACTCGTTGTCCAAGCTACACAATAAAAATTACAAACATAGAGTAAAGATAAATAAATTATTGACTGTACCAGATAGTTTGCTAAAAAACAAATTTTTTTTAATCTGCCTCTTATACTTTTTTGGAAAATTAAAAAATTTACTGATCCCGTTATATGATGGGTTATATGCTAGTTTTAAAATAAGACTAACTACAAAACTTTTTTATTAATTTAGGTTGCAGATATGGCAATAGCAGATCTTACAATCACTTCTACAAGGGAAAAAGTACTCGATTTCACCCTGCCTTTCATGAACACGGGAATCAGCATATTATACAAGAAACCGACAGAGAAGGTGAAATCCCTCTTCTCATTCCTTTCACCTTTCTCGAAAGAGGTTTGGATATTCGTCATGGCCGCTTTCCTTGGAGTCAGTTTTGTGCTTTTTCTGGTGGGAAGGTTGAGTCCTTACGAATGGGAGAATGTCAACCCTTGCAGGCAAGATGAGAAGATGGAAGAAAACTGCTTCACTCTTCTCAACAGCATGTGGTTCACGATTGCTTCAGTGATGCAACAGGGCTGCGAAGTGACACCCAGGTAGTTATATCTTGCTTTACAACATTTGCTATAATAGGTACTACTTAAGAATAGGGCTCCCCTTGGCAAATTTGGCGAAATTATTGGTGATGTTTACTAAAACACAAAGGTAATCCATCCAAACATTGTATTTCTTGCTTTTTATGGTGAATTCAATTAATGCGTAATCCACCAATGTAATAGAATTATATACTCTTATTTAATTGAACAAAATGACTTGGAATCCGGACATTTATATTTATGGGCAATTAATCCCTTAACAGTGTATAAAGGCAAAAGCTCCAAATTATTAAAAATCAGCCATAGTGAACCATTAATGGTTTGTTATATCTAATTTTTTTAAGCATTGCGTGCTTTACTTAGTTACACAAGGATAGCTAGATGCAAATATAAGTTATAATATAGATACAAACTAGCATACAGCCCGTCATATGACGGGATCAGAAAAACTTTTAATTTTCCAAAAATTGTAAAGTACCTTATGAGGCAGATAAAAAAATGGTTTGTTTTTTGGCCGAGAATTATCTTGCAACAAAAAATAATCGATGATTTAATTTAAAATTATCACATATGTACCTACTCTATTATTTAAGCCAAATATAAAAGAAAATTATTTACGTCATATCTAAGTTCAATGATAAAACGTATGAAAATAAGGCATAATTTAAATAATTTAAAATAAGAAATGATTCAATGAGATGGTTAAAGGAATGACGTCATAATGCTAGAAAAATGTTATTTTTACCTATATGCTGTGTGATAAATTGATAAATTTAATCGCCTGCTCTTAACCGGGGAAAATAGGAGTTGAAATAATGACATTAAAAGCTCGAAAAGAGGGGAAGGGGTGGATTTCGAACGTTTTAAAGAAGGCAGTATTTTTTGCTGTGATATGAAGCATATTTATACCAATTTGTTTTAGAATCGGATCGATAGTTTAGGAGAAGATAAACATTACTCTCTTTGAATTTTGCTAACTATGGATGCCTCTATCCATTCCAGGTCCAACCGCTTCATAAAATCGAGGACAGACGTGCAGATAACTTAGGCTATTATTATATAGGGATTGTTTGGACATGGCGAGATCAGGAGAAAATGTTAGATGACCATACATAAACCATTATCGCCAAGTTCGAGGGGGTACCTTGTTTTTTAGTCAAGGCCTATAATATATGTGTTTAACACCAAAATATTGAATTAATAAATAGTTTTGAAAGGCCGATTCATGTTCATCTTCCGGACTAGAAAACTGCTGCCAAACTAGAGTTATATTTATTTCAAAATTTATATTAGTTTTAGATATTACATATATCAATAGAGCAATTTATCGCAACGTCACGAACTACTATAATCCCCTTCCCATTCATATTAAGGTTTACAACAGCCAATAGACAAACAATAAACTGCCTTTCCGTTTGAAACTAAAGCCAGAATTGTCATAAATTGAGATTTGCCCTACTGCGTGAAATCGCCTTATAGAAAATCAAATTTCTAAGTCTCGTGATATTTTAGAAGCTTTTTGAGAAAATATTGGAGGTTAAACTTTATAGATTTGATTTTCTCAACAGCTTCTGTTTGTTGCTGTTTCATTGCCATTTTTTTATTCGTATATAAACTTTAAGCTTCATTTCAAATACGATGCTATATTGATGCCAATGACAATAGAATGATAATTTATTGACGGCAATTCCTCAATAAAGATAGTATTATGAGTACTGTAGAAACAGTTTTTCCAGTTCTTCCTTAATGGCTGAAAAACCTGGTTAAAATTGAATGAGACAAATTCTACAACATTCTTTTCGACATACTACATTTCTATATCAAATATGGTACCAATTGGTGCAAATATATGAGTTTGTATAGCAGAAAAATAATTTCACAATTTTCATTTTTATGTAATAGGTGACTACTACTAGAACGATTAGTATGCCCATAATAACTTTTAAGTTTTTGGAATTGATATTCTAAAGTATAGTAGCAAAATTAGAACTCAGTTTTTGATTTAGGGTGGTTTCACCAAAATATTTTAACGGTTAACCGCGATTAACCCATGGTGCCAACTAATTGTAGGAGTCAGTTCTTATTTTAAACAGAGATTAATCGCGGTTAGCGTTAAACGACTTTGATGAGACCAGCCCTTAGGCACTTGCAATTTTTTAACTATTGGACCATATCAAATAAGTATTTCTGAAAGCTATTAAAACTTTATTCTTATCATTAATAAGAGTAACTAAGCATATTAAACCAAAACTTTGAAAATATATTTTAATTGTTAAAGAAATATAGCTGTCCTATAAATAGACAACGGTCCAATACACTACTAAAATTTAACAAATATCAGTTACATTTCATTATTGTCTATTTAGGACATTATTTTTACTTACAAAATACACGTGCAAATATTTTTTCGACAAATATTTTGAGCTACATTATTAGCTCTATATTTAAACTACAAGTAATCGCCACAATATTAATAATGATAAAATGAAATTAAAGATTATAAAATCAATTTTTAAAGGGTTGCTTCAATAAATTTTATAATATAATACAATTTGATTTCCTTTTTTTTTGTTTCTATACTGAAACGAGTTTATTTTATAGGTGTTAAAATAAATACACTCAAAAAATATTTATAACTTTATTATTAAATGGAGTTTTATTTGCTGTCCTATTTATTCAGCGGTCCAATATGGTTAACTAAGAAACTTAAAAGGAAGGATAATATATATATTTTTTTACCATCTAGAAAGTATTATTTTACATATAACATGATTTTATTAAAATTCATAAATACAATAATTATTACTTACAGTATATTCTTATTAAAACTTTTCGTATATAATGTAATACACCTGCCTTTGAACGTAAAAAATGCTGTACTTAAAATATTAAGCTCCGTTTAATTGTTTTTTGGTAACTAGTTGTTCTTTACATTACAGATCATCATCTACCAGGACTGTAGCCAGTATATGGTATTTCTTCACTCTAATCATGATATCGTCTTACACAGCCAACCTCGCAGCGTTTCTGACTATCGAAAAAGTAGTGTATCCAATAGAATCTGCAGAAGACCTGGCTAAGCAAACTAAAATCAAATATGGATGCTTAGCAAGTGGTTCAACGAGGACATTTTTTGAAGTAAGCAGTAGCAGACCCTGATTATTTAAGTCATACAGCATTTAGAACTACATATAATAATCAAAGTAGTAGCCTTATAAAATGTTATAAAATGTCAAATCCCTAAAGCTCAATTTGAAGTCACATAGGTAAAACAGAATGACTTTCGGCAAAAATCATAAAATTGTTTACATTCCAAGAGTGTGGCATTAATTCCAAATGTGTAAATACAGAAATATTTAAAAAAAAAACTTCAAAAATGAAAATTTACATATCCTCAAGTCATTATTTCAAAAATAACAGTGACCATTCCAGTTATCTGAAACTTATTAGTAAAAAATAAATAAAAAATAAAAACAATAAAACAAAATAAAGAGATCCATATTTTATAAATGAAAGCGAAATTTTTTAAACTCAACTTTCAACATTTAGAGTTAAACACTCATGGATTACATTTAAAATTATGTGAAATCCCCAAAGCTCAATCTGAAAGTACATAAAACTTAAAACAGAATGACTTTCGGGAAAAATCATAAAATTGTTTACATTCCAAGAGTGTGGCATTAATTCCAAATGTGTAAATACAGAAATATTTTAAAAAAAATGAACTAAATATGGCCATTCCTGTTATCTGAAACTGAATAGAAAAAAAAAATAAAAAAATCTATTTAAAAAATGAAAGCAAAATTTTTAAATTTAATTTTTAACATTTAGAGTTAAGCACTCTAGGATTATATTTTAAATGAGGTCAAATTCCCAAAGCTCAATATGAAGGCACATATAGATAAAACTTAAAGAAGAATGATTTTCCGCAAAAATGATAAAATTGTTTACATCCCAAAAGTGTGACATTAGTTACAAATGTAGGTTCAAAAACCATTAAAAAAAAAAGTTTAAAAATGAAAATTTACATATCCTCAAGTCATTCTTTCAAAAATAACCGTGACCATTCTTGTTACCTGAAACTTATTAGTAAAAAATAAATAAAAAATAAAAACAATAAAAACATAAAGAAATTCACATTTTACAAATGAAAGCAAATTTTTTTTAAACTCAAGTTTCATCTTTTAGAGTTAAACACTCATGGATTACATTTAAAAGGATGTCAAATCCCCAAAGCTCAATGTGAAGGCACATATAGGTAAAACTTAAAATAGAAGGATTTTCGGCAAAAATGATAAAATTGTTTATATCCCAAGAGTGTGACATTACTTACAAGTGTGTAAATTCAGAAACATTTAAAAAAAATTACATATCCTCAAGTCATTCTTTCAAAAATAACCGTAGTTATTTCTGTTATTTGAAACTCATTAGTACAAAATAAATAAAAAATAAAACAATAAAACAAAATAAGGAAATCCATATTTTATAAACGAAAGCGAAATTTTTTAAACTCAACTTTCAACATTTAGAGTTAAACACTCATGGATTACATTTAAAAGGATGTCAAATCCCCAAAGCTCAATGTGAAGGCACATATAGGTAAAACTTAAAATAGAAGGATTTTCGGCAAAAATGATAAAATTGTTTACGTCTCAAGAGTGTGACACTAGGTACAAGTGTATAAATTCAGAAACATTTTAAAGAAAATTTACATATCCTTAAGTTATTCTTTAAAATATAACCGTAGTCATTCCTGTTATTTGAAACTTATTAGCAAAAAATAAAGTAAAAATAAAAAGGATAAAACAAAATAAAGAAATCCATCTTTTATAAATGAAAGCGAAATTTTTTAAACTGAACTTTCAACATTTAGAGTTAAACACTCATGGATTACATTTAAAAGGATGTCAAACCCAAAAGCTCAATCTGAAGGCACATATAGGTAAGGAAGGATTTTCGGCAAAAATGATAAAATTGTTTACATCCCAAAAAGTGTGACCTTAATTACAAGTGTGTAAATTCAGAAACATTTTAAAAAAAAAAAAAAAAAAAAAAAAAAAATGGAAATTTCATATCCTCGTATTCCTTTAAAATATTATTAGTCATTCATGATTTGAAACTTCAAAAAATAAAGTAAAAATAAAAAGGATAAAACAAAATAAAGAAATCCATCTTTTATAAATGAAAGCGAAATTTTTTAAACGTTTCAAATTTGTTAATACTCATGGATCATTAAAATTATGAAAAATCCCCAAAGCTCACTCTGAAAGTACATAAAACAAACAGAATGATTTTGGCAAAAATGAAAATTTTATTCCAAGAGTGTGCATTATTACAAGTGTAAAATTCAGAATATTTCGAAAAAAAAAAAGTTTAATGAAAATTTGCATATCCTAAGTAATTCTTTCAAAATAACGTGGTTATTTCTGTATTTGAAACTAGTAAAAAAATAAAACAATATAAAGAAATCCATATTTTATAATGAAAGCAAATTTTTTAAATAAACTCACGTTTTGAGTTAAAAACTCATGGTTTACATTTAAAATGATGTCAAATCCCCAAAGCTCAATGAGGCACATATAGATAAAACTTTAAAACAGAAGGATTTTCGGCAGAAATGATAAAATTGTTTACATCCCAAAAAGTGTGACCTTAATTACAAGTGTGTAAATTCAGAAACATTTCGGGAAAAAAATACTTTAACCTCCTTTTTTTTTTGCTGGAAAAGAAAAAAAAATTGGAAAATAGTAGAAGTAGATTTGGAAGCTCCCGAGTCCTTCCTTAAGATTATTATTAGGTACTTCATTCATATTTGATTCAAAATTAGCCAAGTTAAAAGTCAAAAAATTCACATTTGAGACGATTAATGCAATACTCATATTTTCTCTCTTAACGTGTTAATCAAAAGAAATTTATTGTAGAAACAGCAAGTGAAAAAAACTCCAATGCCATAGCAAATGAAAACTTAGCGATTTTAAACAAACAAGGTCCAGAAAGATATTTTGTATAAATATTTACTGCGTGTTAGGATTCGGTCGATGAACTTCTTGTTGTACATCAGCTAATTTAACCTTTACAATTGCTGCTGTAAGATTTTCTCAATTTTTTTGTGAGAGATATCTGATGCACCAAGAAGCAAAAGCGTGTAAGTGAAAATTTGGAGATAACTAGTGAAAATGAAAGGGATTTTTACTCATTTTATATTTAAAAAGATATATCTATGTTGATAAAAGAAATATGAGAAAAAGAATATTTAAAAAGCTAAATTGTAATAGTTTAACAGATTTTGTCACTTATATCTTTTGCTTTTTGCTTTTTCCAAATGAGAGAGAGAAAGTGTGTTTATTCCTACTGATGAACGGTTTGCTTGTTTCCATAAGAAATTTCAATTCAGTTCTAGATTTTGTTTGAAAATTTCTGTTAATGATGAAAAATTATTTTAGACTTGTAATTCTTATAGTTAAAAAATAATTTCTTTGCTCAAAAAAAAAAAAAGTTACTAAAATGTTTACTAAAGCAAACCGATAATAGATTACTTTTCATAGTATACTTTTCAGTATAAAAATGTTTGAAATAAAATAAGCATTCATTTTATGATTTTCTAAAATAAAAATTCAATTGTGCAAAAATCACGAAATCTAAATTTTTATGCGTTTAAGGGATGTAACTCATTTGTAAACAGAAAATAAATTAATTACACGCTATTAAATGCGTTTCATTAGGACACTTTATTCAGAGTTCCACATTGTACTATATATTACTGCAACTCTTAGTTCTCCGGGTTACATAAAAGGCTGCCAAACTCTGTAAGCCTTTGGCTCTCATTTATCGCTCATGAAAGCATCTGTAGAAATTAAACATTCCTAAAAATCCACGAAGTTGCTTTAAATATTTGGTTTAGAAAAATCTAAAATGCATTTTACTTTGTCGTGAAGTGGTTTATTCCTTTTTAAGAAAGATTAAAACCTAAAAAGTCAATATTGGAAGTCCCAAAAATGCATTTTGAAACGTTAATGCAAAGGCCATATTCTTGTAAACGTTCTTCCACTCTCTATCATTATATTTAGTAAAAATTGAAACGTTCTAGAAACAGTTACACAAAAAACTCACTTCTCTGTGACAAAAACTGACTGAGATATTAAATTATCAACTTGTGAAAAAATATTTTTTTCATCTATCTTTGCTGAAAAGTAAAGATTTATTAGAGTAATTCGAAGTTGAAATCAGCCTGAAACGTCTGTTTTTAAAAGGGCGATGAGATGATTAAGAGCTTAATTTGCTTAAAGTACAATAATATATCACTTTATTAAGAATACTGAAAAAGAAAAAAGGTTCCAAGAAAGTAGAGAGAGAAAGTAATGTTACTAAAAGCAAAATTTCATGATAATAGATGTGAATCGTTTAAGCTAATAACATCTATCTTTGCTGAAAAGAAAAAAAAATGTTCCAAGAAAGTAGAGAGAGAAAGTAATATTACTAAAAGCAAAATTTCATGATAATAGATGTTAACCGTGTAAGCTAATAACATCTATCTTTGAGACATCTCTATCTTTGCTGAAAAGAAGAAAAAAGGTTCCAAGAAAGTAGAGAGTGAAAGTAATATTACTAAAAGCAAAATTTCATGATAATAGATGTTAATCGTTTAAGCTAATAACATCTAACTTTGGAATATCTATCTTTGCTGAAAAGAAAATAAATGTTCCAAGAAAGTAGAGATAGAAAGTAATATTACTAAAAGCAAAATTTCGTGATGGATATATTTGTTACCGTTTAATGTAATATTATCTTTGAAAAAAAAAATACATGTTCCAGGAAGAAGAGAGGAATTATATTCCTTAAAGCAAAATTGATGAATAGATGCTAATCGTTTAAGCTAATAACATCTATCTTTGGAATATCTATCTTTGCTGAAAAGAAAAAAAAATGTTCCAAGAAAGTAGAGAGAGAAAGTAATATTACTCAAAATTTCATGATAATAGATATTAATCGTTTAAGCTAATAACATTTATCTTTGCTGAAAAGAAAATAAATGTTCCAAGAAAGTAGAGATAGAAAGTAATATTACTAAAAGCAAAATTTCGTGATGGATATATTTATTTGTTACCGTATGTAAACATTACTATAAAATGAAGATAATAGATAGAGCTATTCATCAGGATTTATACTGATATACCCTCTGTAGTAAATTCCTGCAGGAATCTTGAAATATACAATGTCGATCCAAGGCACAAATTGATGAATAATAACCAGATACTTGAATATTTGGTGATTGTCCATAGGACTGCCATCTATTTTTGCTGAAAAAAAAATGTTCCAAAAAGGCAGAAAAAGTTTACAAACCATTTGTTAACTACCCTAAGGGTACTGGATGTTAATTGTTTAAGTTAATATTACTAATAACAAAATACATTAAAGCCGAGTACAGCACAGCAATATAGAAAGAAAGAAGTATGAATTGTATTTTGTGAATAATCTACGAAACTATACTAAGATCTTTATTTCTGAAGATTCATAAATTAAAATAAAAGCAATGCGTGCTTATTTTATGTTCTTCTGTAAACTAAAAATTAAAGGGTACATAGGAAGTGTCTTACCATCTGAATCAAACTTTGGAAGGAATTCAATTTGGTTTCATTCACAATATGGGTGCTGCTGCCATCTGTTGGAAACTTCTTAAAGTTTTAAGTGTGTAGTTTTCATCAAGTGCTGAAAACAAGCCAAATAATAATAATTAAAAAAAAAAAGCATGGAAAATGTTTATATAAACAAGACCCTTTAAAAAAATTAGGAGTTGATTCTGTTTTTGAAAGCTACTAGTATTTTTTTCTTTTAGCACTTTACAAAATGTATGAGATTTCAGTCATTTTCAGCCATGAAGCATTACTCTTTTTGCTTTACACACTTTTATTTTGGTAATACATTTCCGTTAAGTTACAAACTTTTATTTAGTTGTTTAAAAATGATCGAGTAGTTATTCTGATAAGCAACAAAAATTGATTTTAGTTATTCATAAAAAATATTGGCTTTACGGGAACTGAGATGTTTCCAACTTCAAAGAATATAAGTCTTTAATTTATAAAAATTTCAATATTTTTAACTAAAAAAATTTTTTTAGCCAAAAGTACTACATTAGTGTAAACTATATAACTTTTCCTTACATTACAATGCAAACGTTTTCACTCTATCCATTTTTAAACTAAATATAGAGGATTAAATAAGCACTTACCTTAACCAATATTATTGAGCAATAGGTTAAACTTAAAAACTTTTGCTATTGCTTTTAAAATCACGAAGTATACTTTGCTATTAATAAAAAATATTTACTTTCAAGTGAAATAATTTTTATTCTATTATAATGATCATAAAATTTTATTAAATGAATTTGGATTTAAAAAACTTTAAATTTTAAAATTAGGGCGAATTTTCCCACATTTACAAACCAAAAAGTAATATTATTTGGGAAACAAATAAATTATATTCATTGATCAAACTAATGTCATAGGAATATTTATACAAAATTTCAAGTCTTTTTAAAAGATGGATAAATATTTTTTTACAAGGGTACCTAATTAACCCCCCCCCCACACAAAAAACTCATAACTTTAATTTTCTGATTATGACTATGGTTGTTTACATTGCATTATTCTTAGTATTTCATTGTATTAATCTTTTAAGGTATATAATGTGTAGTTTTCTAAAATGTTTTACATGCAGATAGTTTCTAATGTACCGTTATGTTTCCAGCTTAAAAAGAAAGCAAACAAATTTAAAAAGTGTGTTCACATTTCTGATCATCAAGATTCTTACGGAGAAGTCTTACGTATTTTGTTGAATTCATATCATATCGCAAATATTTAATGATTTGTATAAACTGCCATGAACTATTGTTTCGTGAAAAAAGTTCAGATCCCATATAGTGCAGTACAAATTGTTTATTACGATAGCTTCAGAAATAAATGTCAAACTGTTTGTTAAGCTAACACTTTTTAAGTTATACTCTTTCTGTCAAAAAGAAGTAAAAATAGAAGGTAAAACCCAACAAATTTGAGATATTTGATCAATAGTTAAAATGACCGAATCAATGTTTATAAGTGTACTCGCTGTAGAATTTTTTCCATCGTCAAAAAACTCCAAAAAAAGAATTCGAAGAAAAGGTATGATTTGACATTCTCTTCATTTCGAATGGTCGAAATGGCGAGCTTGCCGATTCTAAATTCTTCTATCATAGTTTTTTTCAAAGTAAAAACAAAAATCGATATGTGAAGACATTCAAAAAACAAAATAAATTACAGATAAGCCTTAATATACACCCAAAAACATACATCACATCAAACTTTTATCTTTTTTTTTTTTTTTTTTTTTTTTTTTTTTTTTTTTTTTTTTTTTTTTTTTTTTTTTTTTTTTTTTTTTCAAATGCAGATTTCAGCTCCACTCAGTGACCGTTCGCAACACATGCTTATAGTTTCGATAATGAGTAATAATAAATAATAATTTTCTATGTGGTCTTTATGAAAAACAATAAACAGACTGAAAATCGAAGAATAAAAAAAGTCATATGAGAGGTTGAAATTCGTTTCGGGTCAAAGTCACTGCTCTCGTCTTTAATGTGTTAAACAATAACTTTATATTGTTTACACTGGAGCATAATTAAAGAGAAAACTTTTACTTAAATAGCAATTAAACTTACAATATATTTATAATTTATATAATAAACTTAACTACCGTAATTTCGCGCGTATAATCCTCGTACTATCTGCTTGTTGTTCATTGCTCAAATCCTCAAAACTGGAAGAAGGGGGAAGAAAGCAAGGGAAGGGGGAAAGTAGCAAGTAGCTCAATTTTAAATTGTGTCCTAGAGTAGGGTAAAATATCGATAATCACTATTTATAGCTCCGATTGACAACTCCGAGTGGGTGGGTTTAAGATGAAAGGTTGAGGGTCGAAGGTCATTTCACCTTTTGGATCACTTGTAACAGAGTATTTATTTTCAAAGTTTTGATTGGTCATTCACTACGTCTTTAAAAATCGTCGCAGTTTTTTTTAAGCCGCTGATTTCAAGCTGAAAGTAATTCAGAAGGTCGACGAGAAAGCAGTAAGAAATTGGTACAAGAAAATGGAAACATTAAAAATATGAGAAGAAAGCAATCCAATCGTCGTGGAAGTAAACAATAGCCTGCATTAGAAGACGATTTACATAGTTGGGTTCTCGAACAGAGAAATGTAGGTCGCCCTGTTTCTTCCGTTAAAATTAGTCACCAAGGCTATGGTAGAAGAAATGATTTCAAACTTTAAAGGTGGAATTAATTGAGTCTAATCCAGACTTTTCGGCATTCTACTAAACTTAGGTTTCTATTCTTAAAATGATTTAATATTGTCCTACTAAAATACATATTTTTGCACATATAGTCCGCGGATTATCTAGTAATGCGGACTATCTGATAATTTACAAAATTTTTTAAGCTCAAAATAGCGCCCGCGGACTATACAATGGCGCGGACTATATGTGCGAAATTACGGTACCTAAATAACGAATTTTAAGCCCATTTCGTTCTGAATAAAACAAATAAACCCTCTCTATTGTCAAATTCAGACTTCAAGTATACCGACCTATAAGAAAATGTGGAAGTTTATGCAGAAACATCCCGAGGTGCTGATGGAAAGCAACGAAAAGGGCAAAGAAATGGTCTACGCAGGGAATTATGCCTTCCTGATGGAGTCCGCCTCTATACAATTTTTCACAGAGCGAGAGTGCAATCTAACGCAAATAGGAGGATTGCTGGACCACAAAGGATATGGAATTGCCACGAAAAAAGGTAAGGATCCATTTTAAGTGTTCAAACTTATTATTCTTCTCGTTTATGAGCTCTGAAGGTAGTTGTTTTAAAAAAGCTCTGGTTCTCAAACCTTTTCAGTCACGGAGCGGTTTTGAAATTGGTAATTCAACGCTGAGTGGCCGAACGATGGCCGATTCGTAAAGCGTTGCACTTCGGGATCGAAGTTCGCGGGTTCGAATCCCGCTACATGGATGGATATTCGTAGCCGTTCGAAAAAAAAGCTGTAAGTAGTAGGTTCCGGTCTCATTACCCCCGTGTGCAAAACAGTACATGGTAGCTCTCCAAACCAAATCAATCAACGTGGAGCAGTAAAATTTATATCACAGCTCTAATAATGTCTTAGTAAAAATAAAGACAAAATAGTACTAAAGACTTAAGGTAGTTTTGTCATTAAGCTTTGCTGGTCATTAGATTTCACCGCTTAATTGTTTCTGCTTTATTTTCCTGCTTCAGATAAAAAAAAACACATACATGAAAAAAAATATCGTTTATTAATCTAAAATTGATATATTAGTTATAAATTTTTACTTTCATACTTTCACATTATCATATTGCATTCAACATTTTTTCTATTTTATTCGATAAAAATACTCTTATTCTTAAAATGTTTTTAAATATGCTTGATAAAAATATTTTCAATTTTTAGTATGTCCCACTTTTTTTTGAAATTTAAAATTCTTTGGGATTTAATAGAATTATGTTATAAATATTATACGTAAATCTTTTAAATTTGAAATATGTGAACATTTTCTTTACATTCCTTCGGGGTGTGATTTAACTATGAAACCAACCCCTTATACAATGTAAAAACAATACTTTCTTAAAATTTTAAATATAGTGGGAAAACAAAGAATAATTATCGTTAAAATGAAAATAATAAAAAATGGTAGAGAACAATTTATAAGCTTTATTTGGGATAAGAATTTTTCTTGTGGACCTAAATTCCTGTCTTTTTTAAGAACCTTAACAAAAATGCGAAATATTTTCTGCCCTAAAAATTGGAGCTAGGGATACCCTTCATATCTTTTTATTATGGGCTAAATATTTCCTTCGATTAAAACCATTTTTTACAGTTTATAGCAGCATTATTGAAAAATTTTATATTTTGTGGAAATTTTAAACTTTGAAAATTTAGGGTATTTTACTGAAGAAATCACAATGGAGCCATAATAAAATATTAAAACGTTTAAAGATAAATGAAACAACATCCTAATGTAGTCTAATGTAACGTTGTAGTAATATTCTAATGTACCAATAATAGTGTCTGTATATCATAGATGTTTATCGTAAGTTCTATATTGCTCTATAGTTGATTATAAGTTGGTTTTGCTCATTTGGTTTGCTTTTATTTTCTGTACATCATAGTATTTGTAGCATAGTCTGTATATCATAGTATCTGTATCAGTCTGTATATCATGGTATGCTTTTATTGCGTCTGTATGTAATAGTGTCTGTTTATCAGAGATGCTTATCGTAAGTTCTATATTTCTCTATCGTTGATTATAAGGTGAATATGCTTATTTTGTATGCTTTTATTGCGAAACCGAAGTATTTAACCGTTATAGAAATAGTTAATATTTCTGTATTAAGCATATCTGTAACCTTTCTTTAATTTAATAACAATTATAAAGAAACCACAATTATAAAGAATAACAATTATAAAGAACAATTATAAAGCCATATAAAGAAACGCACTTAACCCAATCATCTCTAAAACTTCTAAATTACTTCAATAATTCAGAAAAGGCTTTTATTTTGAAGATATTACTCTGCAGCAATCCTATATCTTCTGGTTTGCTGTTATTTAAATTTCCTCATATATCATTGAGCCATATAAACAAACACACAACCAATCATCTCTAAATCCTCTAAATTACTTAAATAATCTAGAAAAGATATTTGATGATATTAATATGTAGCAATTGTACATATTTTGGTTTAATGATATCTAAATTCCTTATAAATCATTAAAACATATAAATAAACGGGCATCTCCCAATCATCTCCTATAATTGTTATATGAATGGGGGTAAAAAAATGTGTTTTTTAAAAATTTTGTTTTTATTTATAAGTTTTCCTCATAATATCAATTTTAAGGGGACAAAAAGACATACAAATGACAGAATTAGATAAGAATATATAATGATTTTCTTGTTCAGAAAAAGTTAAAATATTTATAACTACTTTATAATGTAATCTTATTTATTTCCTTCAAGTAACTATTTAGTTTCATTTAAACCTGGTTTTTTTTTCTTGTATAGTCTCTTTTAGAAACATGTCGCTTATTCTCACTCAATAATTTGGAATTTGTTTATTAATCTATTTGTCATAAAATAGGATATGCTTGTTTAAAATGTTCTGTTTTATATTCACTTACAGAGTGTTTAATACGGTGAAACAAAGAAAGAGTTGCTAAAACAATCTACAAGTAAAAATCATTGTTCAATACAAATTGCACTTAATAAAGAAATAAAAGAAATTCAATATACAGTTATATTTCTAAATAAATCCTCAATATACAGTAAAATCTGAAAGCAATTGACCAACATGTTGTGCAGTAATAAAATTTTTATTGAAAGTTCTTCGGTTATTTAAATTTTATGAAAATGTTTTATATCTTCCTAAAAATCTTTTCATTTAGATTTTAGGATCTAATGGATTTTACCTAAAATTACTATTAATACTACTGAAAACAATAATAATAAAAGTTCATTACTTTAAAAATTCAGATTTAAGATATTATGTCCCTTTAGGTAGTAAAAGAAATGTCTACAAGTCGAGACACTCGTGTATGTTTATATGTTTCAGAAATGGTAAAGCACTTGTTTTCTAATTTGTTTATACGACAGTTTCACTTATGTGGAAAACGCCTTGTTTGTGTACGAGAGTGTGTAATAAGAAAAAAGACCTTTATTAATAAAGCGATAATTTCCTGCCTTGAAAGTCTTGTTTTGATTATTTTTATCAGTGTTGCTTAACAAGAAAAAATGATTCCGTTATTTTAAATTGTTTTTACCATCCGAAAGTATAACATTCGCCCTTATGTTATTTTATATCAATAAAAAATATATTTCACAAATGATTATTTTTTTCAGTTTAATTTTTACTTAAGAATGTTCAAAAGTTTCCTTTTTTTCACATGGTTATTAAAGTAGGCAAAAATATTTTTTCAAAAGCCTCTTATTTTAAACTTTAATCAGCACTTTCTTCGATTAATATAACCCATGATTTAAATTTCAGAATTGTGAAACAATATATTTTATTATGAGTTATTTAAAAAAATAATTATTTGTATTTTTGTAATGCATGTAAGCTTTATAAGAAATTACAAATATATGTTTTTTTTTTGTGATAATTTAAGAAGTAACTTTGTATTGCAGTTATATATAAGTGAGATTAGATTCACAAATGAAGGCTTTAGAACATATAGTATCTTAATTAATTGTTCAGTTTATAGAGTTGCTTTAGCATATTGCAGTACTAAACTTTTGCTATCAAAAATTTAAATATGCTTCAGAAATGTTTTATTAATTTGTTTTGTATCGTTAGAATAGTAAGTATATTTTCCTACAAAAGCGATAGATGGCAGCACTACAAAAGCGTTTTAACTTATTTATGGCCTCTCAGGATTGTCTCGAGAATAGAGTTTTCAATTTTTTTAAATTATCAAATGAAACATATATTTGTAATTTGGTATAAAGAGTTCATACATTTAAAAAAATACAAAGAATTATCGTTTCATATAACTCATAACAAAGTATATTATTTCAAAATTTTGAAGTTTTAATTCCTAAGTCATATTAATCGATCAAAGTAAAGTGCTAATTAGAATTTAAAATGGAATTCTTTTGAAAAAAATATTTTTGTTTACTTTAATAACCATGTGACAAAAAGGGAACTTTTGGAACATTCTTAAGTAAAATTAAAAAAAAAATTAATAATTTGTAAATTTTGTTTTTACTGTTATGAAATAACATAAGAGAAAATCTTATACTTTTGAAAAATGCCTCTTTCCGGACTAGCGAATGGTTCCAATATCAAATTTATGGAAATTTTGATGGAAATTATTAAAAAAAGATAAAAAATGTAAAATTATTATACAACAGGACTAGAGGCGAGGCATGAATTCTAATGAACTCTGTGGATTGAATAGTTAATGAATTTCGAATTTCAATAATCCCAAATCTTGAACTTTGGGTTTTAAGAATTATTTTGAATTTAAATAATAACGGTAAATGTTTAACAGTAATTAAGAATCAAATGAGGTAACTGCTTACCTTTTATTAATTCTGGGGACTTGCATGAAGAATCTGTAGAAATTGAATTAGGGTTGAAGACAGAAAACGACTGTTAAACACTTTCTTTTTATTGTACAACACTTCACGATAAATGGAGAATAAACGGAGCAATGAATTAAGAATTATAAATTCACAGATGAATAAGAATAGAATACAGGAATATGAACAGAATTACATTTAAAATCCAACGCCGAAACCTAACAGACTTAGTCTATTACACAGATAGTTTGGTTTTTAACCCCTCTTTAACTAGAGGCGAGGCATGAATTCTAATGAACTCTGTACCTCAATAATGTCATAAGCCTTCGAAATGCCGTCCCTTAAAATTTTTTGGTATCTTTTTTTGCCTCCCCTTTACGGTGCTGCCTGATGCTGCCGCCGCTCTGCATCATAGCACAGCTTAACCCATTAATACCTGGAGTCCCTTTCTTGGATACCCTAAAA
>CM063501.1:51414392-51461892 GCA_032207245.1 Pardosa pseudoannulata | reverse complement strand
ATTTTTAGAATATGACCTAGATCCTAAGAAAACAGCTTTGCTGAAATCTGTTTTGAAAATACAATCCTTATCCCCGCTTGGTCAATGCGGTAAAATCACTGGAGATTCTCTACTGAAACTTTATTTTCTTTCTATTTTAAACTGAAATATAATTATTAAGTAAGAAAATTTCACAATGGAATTAATGACACTGAATTGGCTGAACAGGATTTTCTACAATATTCAGAATTGAAGCAAGATACGTATGCTTATTTTGGCTAGCAGTTCTCATATTCATCAGTTGTTTGGTTGTTTTCTTTGCAGAAGAGATTTTTAATCTTATAGACCCCCTAACTAAGATATGAGAGTCCTATTGTAAGTAATAAAAATAGTTTAAAGTAACTTTTCATCCAATTTTTAACTTTAGTAATCCGAATTATAAATCTGAATCTCACATGTGGCTTCAAATTTGGTTGAATTCTCGATAACAGCTGGTAGCACAAGTTTGAGAAGTTGATCTAAGAGATCATCTTTTCAATCTTGTACTGAAGAAGTGAATACAAAAATAAATATTCTGTTTGTGTTTGATTTTTATCTCTATACTATAAATCTAAACCTCACATGTGGCTTCAAATTTGGTTGAATTCTCGATAACAGCTGGTGGCACAAGCTTGAGAAGTTGATCTAAGAGATCATCTTTTCAATCTTGTATTAAAGAAGTAAATACAAAAATAAACATTCTGTTTGTGTTTGAGTTTATTTCTATATTAGAAATCTAAACATCACAAGTGGCTTCAAATTTGGTTGAATTCTCGATAACAGCTGGTAGCACAAGCTTGAGAAGTTTATCTAAGAGATCATCTTTTCAATCTTGTACTGAAGAAGTGAATACAAAAATAAATATTCTGTTTGTGTTTGATTTTTATCTCTATATTAACAATGAACAAAATGGATCTAAAACATTAACAACGTGTGAGAGGATTAATGAGGTTTTTATTTTTATTAACAGTAGAAATTAGTGCATTTATACTGAACATTTCAACAATGTTTATTATAATTTGTCTCATTTTAGAAAGAATTAATTATATTAATATCTTTATTAACATGAATGCTATACTGATGTGCAAAACTTAAGCAACAGGTGGATTTTTTACCATAACTCCACGAGAAATCATCTGAGAGACATGAAATTCAGAAATGAGGGAGATCATTATGCACGTAAAGGATGACGAAAGCATCGGCGCTGAAAAAGGAATACAATGCATGCGGTATGGAATCAAACAAAAACAAGCTTTATTGAAAGCATAGTATCATGATTGTCTATCCAAGAGGAAGAACAACAAACAGATGTCCCTTAATACGTATATGCCCTCCCCTAACTACAATGGTTGCTTCGCACCGTATCCGCATACTCAGAACCAGCTGGTCCAACATTTGTTGCTATAGGAGTGCCCATTTCGCAATCAGCATCCGTTTAAGTTGTTGGGTGTTTTCCGGAGTATGTAAGAGTGCTGCAATGCGTCTCTCCAAACCATCCCACACATGTTCGATGGGATTTAAATCAGGAGAGCAAGTTGGCCAATCCATTCGAGTGATATCTTCACTAATAGTCACACTAGATATAACTATGAAAAATGTATTACAAATTTATTAAATTAATCATAAAAACTAATTAGAAACTATGGCAACTTAAAATGTAAACTTTTGTTACTCACGCTATCATAATTAGGCTGATGTTCAAGGAATTAAGCGAAACAAAAATCCATAAAATGAAACTTTCAACTGTGGACCGTACAGCTATTGATGATAGTTGATTTTTATTTTATCCTTTCAAAGGAAATGGTTCCCTGTCGAACTGGCTTTCTGGAGGAATTCTGCGACTTCAGGAAGAAGGTGTGCTACACACTCTGCAAGAACGTTGGTGGAAACAAAAACGTGGTGGGGGACAGTGCATCGAAGTACCATCCGGGAGTGTGAGAGAGCTGGGACTCAGCAATGTCGGTGGAGTGTTCGTGGTGTTATTGTGTGGAGTTGTGATCGCTTGTGCGGTGGCTATTTTGGAATTCCTCTGGAAATTCTGGCAATTTTCAGAAACCAAGGTAAGACCAAATACAAGTAAATGCTATTTTTTATTACTAATATCTTCCCCCCAGGGGCTCACCTTCTTTAGGTGTGTACTGGTTTCACGTCCCCTGGGTACCCGAGTGATCTTCCTCTAGCGTTCTTCCTGGTAGTCTTGAGGTAAATCTGTAGAGTTCGCTCCTTACCGGGTTCAACCTCATTAATCTCCGAACCACGACGGACCTCTCGTAGATCAGTAGAAGCTTTATAGCTATTGTGGTTGTTGTCATGGCGTACTGGTCGTCAGTTGTTTGCTGTTGTATGTCTTCGGATGGGTCAGAGTAAGAATTGATTTACTTAATATCTGTACTCTTTTTTATTTCCAATGGCGGAGGATTGCATGAATACATCTTGTCCCAGGAGATGCTAGGACTGTGGATTTCTTCATTGGTTTGCTGTTGTCGTGGGCACATGAAGGTGAGTGAATCCACAAGAGCATCTGTTTTGAGGGAAGGGTTGCCTCCTTAGAGACCTTCTGCAGGTAACAGCCTCAAATTTATATTACACCTGAAAGGAACTAGGAAAGACCCAGGGTCAGGAATCGAACCCGAGGATGAATGAAACATCCTCTCGAATTGCGATTTAATCTTCTAGTCTACGGTTAATCCAGATTTTCATCTAAGTGTATGATTTTAGTCACACTATTGTCTATATACTTTAGATAGATTAAAAAAAAGTTTGAATACAGAACGAAATGCATGCTTAAAAAATGCTAATTTTGTAATATATACAATCCCTGTAGCATACAGGTATGCAGTATATGTGGTCGGATAAAGATTTGGTTGTATAAAAAATATGTAACATATTTGTAAGCATAAAAATTCGCATAACAGTCTGCACCTTTAAAAGAAAAAAAAGAATATTTCCAACGCATGCCTTAAATGCCGTAGAATATAACTATAGTATTTAAAACCTTTTAATTTGTACACTTTAGCAGTTAAGAGTTTTATCGACACTAAAATTCCAACGAAAGTAGCGCTTGTGAGAAAAATACGACAATACATTTTTCATGATAAATGTAAATATTTTAAGAATGAATTATGTAATCCTGAGTGAAAGCCTAGAGTTTAAAAGTTCTGTCATTAGTTGCATATATTAGTTATTGTCTAGTTATTAGTCTCATTTATTCTTTATCGCTTAATATAAGTGCATAATTATTAAGGAATACATAATAAAATTAATAGAGGAACACACCTTTGTTTTTTTTATATTTTGGAAAAATTGTTTCTTGTGTATTTGACAACAATAAAGTAAATACAAGGATTTATTTTAAAACTTATTTAAGAAGAATTAAAAAACTTTGCTGAAGTTCTTAAATTCTGCTTAAAATATGGTGTGAAGTATAATTAAAACATCTTATTTATGCAAAAAATAAATAAGTGGATATATCCTCAAATCAAAGTCTTTATACTTATCACAAAAATTACAAAAGATTAAACAAAATAAGGTAGATTTGAGGAATTATTCATATTCAAGATGTAAAAATCTTATTTAAAACATCATGTAATATAATTGTTATCACTTTTCTCAAATTGCCGAACTATGGCCGATTGGTTAGGGTGCTGGCCTTCAGTACCGCAGTTTGTGGGTTTGGAACCCACTGTGGCATGGATGTTCATAGCCGTTCGGAATCGGCTTTAAGCTGTAGGTCCCGGTCTCATTAGCTCTCGTGTTGCAAAAAGTAGACCATAGCATTCCAAATCAAACCAAACCAGACCTTTTATCAAATTCTGATCTTATATTAATAAAAGTCATTCGTATATTCATAGATAAAAAAATATTCGTATATTCATAGGTTCCTGTATTATAACTATTACCGTAGATAGAGACATAGTAACTTAGTCGGCAAAAGCTTCTCATATCCGGACGGTTGTGGGATTAAGATTCGAGACGGCGTGTAAATTAATGGAAGTTGAGGTTCGGTTGCTTGGTTGCAAAGTCCACCAAGTTTCCTAACAATTCCCCTGGAGGTGGCAGGCAAAGCCTGGGGATCTTTTACTTGGTCCCTGCTTCTAAATTACTAAGATCCATTCTTAGAAGTCCAACCTGTCGAGGCGATGATAACTATCTTTCCATGGAAAGTAATATGATTTATGAATGGACATGATACAAACCAAGCAAGCAAGCAACCACTGTTTAAACTATCTGTTGGCGAAATGTAAATTAGATATCCCGGAAATATGTTTGGAACAGTAACATTGCAAGAGGTAAGATTTTACAATGGGGTGTAATAATAAGGATAAAATAATATGCAGAGTATGTTTAAGTTGTCTAGGTTATTTTTAGTGATAATGAAAACTTTACGATGCTGTTATATCTGGTATCTTTATTAATGTACTAATACACAGTTACAGTTACAATGAAAACAGAATTACACAGTTACAAATGCAGTTATATACACTTCCCTTTCACAATAGTTTCTGACACGTGATAGCTCAGTCGGCAAACACAAAGATCTCGTAACTGAGAGGTTGCAGATTCGGAACCCGAGACGGCATAAGATCCGCGTTTTCGCTAAAGGTGACTGGGGCAAGTAAAATATGTTCGCCGTCACATTGTCCTCCATGTTCTCAATCAATACCTCTGGGGGTGGCAAGCCAAGTCTATGGCTCTTCTGCTTGGTCCCTGCTTCAAAGTTATGAGGACCCACTTGAGCCTAAGGCTTACTTTCACCCTTGATATGCTCGTTGAAACGAAAGGTGCAGCCTTTCGCCTTAAATCGAGTAGCCTCCGAGCTTGGTTTGGCCTAAGACAGCATGTTTGACATGACCTAAGACAACAGGTTTGGCATAAGACAACAACAACAATAGTTTCTTACATCGATGCAACACCAAATCATTTTGGGCTTTTAATTTCTCTGCCATATCGTGGGACATATGGTTTCACATTTTTTTGGATCAATCACAATAAAAAGCATAAGAATAGAACCACTAAGATCAGCATGTCTACCACTTCCAACATCTATAATAAACGGTTCGCTTCTTGACGGTCTTAAGTGAACTCTGTTCCTTTTCAAGGTTTGATTATTTTCATTTTTAATCCAATAACTTCGAGGATTCTTATCGTTTCTTAGTACTTTACCTCTTTTTCACACGTTATTGTTACAGATGTCAATAGTTTTCTCGGGGATTAAATCTCCTTCTCTTAATAACCTTTCTTGCAATATGTAATAGTCGCGTCCGTCTCTGTCGGTGGTCGGGTGAACTTCTAATCTTTTGGTTCATTGCAAGGCGCCGAACATTTCAAAACGCCGAACAATTGGAAAACGGCAGTAATGGTCCTTTTGACGCACGGACGATTAGAAGTGTCAAATCTGCCGTTTTGTCAACGCACCGACAGAAAGAAGAAATTGTTCTTTGTGTGACCACTCCAAGGACCACTCCAAGGGGCTACTCCAAGGACGAAGGTCAACTGGGGGGGGGGTGTCGATCTCCCCTAAAACCGAGGTTTCCTGTTTGAAAAAGGAAAAACGGGAGAGGTCTCCCGGCGGAACTTTCAGATGAGCAGGTTGCCTAGAGTGATCTCCTCTCAGGAAGACTTTACATATTTTTTCTTTAAATGTTTTTTTTGTTGTAATAAATCAGCATTGTTAAATTTAATCTTCTACGGCTGATTTTCTCGTCTCCATACCTGCTCCCTATACGAGACCCATGCGAAGTCATACTCGAATAACTTACAATCGGAAATAGAAACATCGCAAACCGCTCGGCGAGTTTACACAATAATTTGTCAGAAACACCAAGTACAATCCGATCTCTTATGACACTTTTGCTTTGATCTCCATACTCGCAATGTTTTAAGACCTTTTTTAGTTCCTTTACGAATTTGTAGATGCTTTCATGCTGCCCTGACAGCTGGTAATAAATATATATCTGTCCATAACTATATTTATTCTCGGATTAGCATAATCTTCAAATGCTTTTAAAACTGCTGCTAAATTATTCTTTTGATCGCGAGAGAGTTGAAAAGTATTAAACAATTCTACGGCTTCTTCACCAACACAATTTAGAAAAATCATCCGGTTTTTTAGCATGATTTCCAGCTTTTAGAAATTTTTCGAAATTCTGTTTAAACTTTCTCCACTCTTCGGCCATATTTCCAGTCAAATTCAAACAGTTAGGTGCTTTAACACTAGAAAGGCCAACGTGGTCATTTTGACCGCAAATGCATTTTAATATCGCATGTCTCTCGTTTGTTTTCATCTATTGCTGCGATAATTTTTTTTACTTTTCCTTAATATTCATTGGTAATACACAAAAAAATTTCATTCAAATATATTGTTAGTTTAAAAAAAGACATTGTTTACCTAGAACGGCCAGAAACGGTCAAAATGACCGTTGTCAGAGAAAGTATAATTTTTTTCCAGTAAAGGTGTTTTTTAGCCAAAGAATGTAATTATGGGGAAGGTGGGTGCTGGACAACTAGTTTAGTCCAGTTTCTTCCAAGAACACCTGTATAAATTGTTTTTGCACATGCGACGCCAGGGAAAAATAACCAGAAATAAGGTTCGATAAGCGATCGTTTTATCAGCGAAGTGATACTTGAATCTGTTATTTGCTTTTCAGAATTATGTAAACAATATTAGACTAATAATAATTATTATTATCTCATTTAAAAATGCCTCGTAGAACTGTAGGGAAGAATTTTCTGACTGTGAATTTGGTTTGGTTTGGTTTGGAGCGCTACGGTCTACTGTTTTGCACACGAGGGCTAATGAGACCGGGGCCTACTGCTTAAAGCCGATTCCGAACGGCTACGAACATCCATGCCATAGCGGGATTCGAACCCACGAACTCCGGTACCGACGATCAGCGCCCTAACCAATCGGCCATCGTTCGGATTCTGACTGCGGAAGAAATAGTAAAATCAATGCAAGATTTATCATCCGAAAATCTTGCTTGTGAAAATGAGATTGAAAAAACTATCGAAAGAGATATTCCCCTATATGCAGACGAGTCTTATTCAAACTTTGATTTCAATATACAACAAATAGATAATAAGCATAGTATTTCATCTTCTAGTTCTGATAATGAAGTAGATGATAATTCAAATACAGTGTGTATAACTAATAATAATGCTCAAGTAAAAAGAAGTTATTCCAAGACGTAATCGTATGCGAATTATTTGGATTAGAAGATTTCAAGAGACGATTACGAAAGAACTATGTTTCTATTGTGATTTTTCATTAAACTTATTACCTAAAACGGTGTTTTAACCCTCCGAGTGGAACACACCGATTAAAAAAAGTCTCCAAAAATACGCTAAAGGTTTATTGTGTCAATGGTCAAAGCGTTCTATGATTTTTTACTTCACCCTTTGTCGACTAAATGGAATACGGGAGACCCACCCTCGTTATTGTCCCTTTACTTCCGGTTATAAATAGATATATAAATAGATATTATAGATTGTTAATTTTTAATACACATAAAGGTCGTCAAGTCTCGAAGATCACCCCATAAGAAATAATGGATTCTAAAAGTACAAATAAAAATATTCTTTAAGAGAATTATTTATATTTTTTTTACGAAAGTTATCCAAGATATTTAAGTGGTGCAATGAGAGATACATCTGTTACCGCAAACGAAATACTATAATAATGGCTTTGTAAATAGAGATTTACAAAGCCATGCAAAGCTATCAGCGTCTTTGTGCCTCAGGGAGTAGGGGTGCATCCCTCAATAAATGTCAGTCAAAGAGGGATGCAGTTTCTAAACAATCAACCTGACCCTCCTACCTCAAACACTGGCAGAAATGTACATTACATCCATTTTCGGAACGTTTTTGGAGGTCGAAAATTGTACGTGACAACCGCTTTGAAGACATCATCGGTTTGGCGGAATTGTACGTGCGAACCGCTTAGAGGGTTAATATTATTCTAGTTTAAAATATATTTTTTAATTTTTTGAATGACTGGTCAAAATGACCGTTCACGGCCGTTCTAGGTATATTGAAACCGCGGCCGTCGGAGTGTTAAGATACGTAACCATTATTTTAAAACGTATTATTATTTTAAAAGTTTGAACTGGACTAAGCCATATTATAACTGGTATCTTTATTAACGTACTAACACAATTACAGTTACAATGAAAACAGAAGTACACAGTTACAAACGCAGTTATATACAACAGATAGCCCATGTATAACAGAAAATTGAAGTAATTGGATATAATTTATCCTATAGATCAATACCAATAAACTTCTTAAAACATAGTTAAAAAAAGCACTGTTTCATTTTTAACTCAGTTTAAATGTCAAAACTAATGTTTTCAGAAAATATACTTCCTGGAAGGAAACTTTTTGGGAGTTAAAAAAGCCTCAAGTAGAAAAAAATGATAGAAAAGGATTTCATCACCGTGAAGTATTTAAGTTAAAAAAACCCTCTAAAGAAAACCCAAATATTTGCGCCATACTCACTAAATGACTTCTCCAAACAAAGTCTGAATAATTCTTTTGGGACTCCAGAGAAAGCTATTTTTTAATACTTTCTATAATGTATAAAGAAAACACAGCGCTTTGGAAAACCATATATTCTACTATAGCGGATAAAAGTATGTTGTTCATTTGATATTTTTTAAAAATAATTTTAAAGCATATTCATGTTTCGTTATAAGAATACGGTAATATGTTTATTTAAAACTATTTTAGGCATCTTGCACACTATTATACTAGACTTTTTGTTGCCTAAATAAATAATATAGTAAGGGTAGCCATAGCACGGCTCGCAGCAAGAGGCTGTCATAAAAAAATATGGTAAATTAATGGTAAGTTAATACTAATTAATCCCCCCCCAAGTAATAACTTTATTCTTAGTTAGAGAAATTTATTAATAGTTAAAAACATAAAAACAGATATTTTGTTGCTAAAAATAATGTAGTAAGGACGGCCATAGCACGGCTCACTAGCTGCTAGCTCATGGTTTTAATATGAAATATGGTAAACTAAGACTAATTAGTGTTACCAAAAAATTTATATTCTTGTTAATTAAATAAATTATTGGTATTTACAAACATAAGAATATGCTTTTTATTGCTAACATAAATAATATATTAGGCCATAGCACGGTTTGCGAGCAGCATGCGGCTATCGCACGAAATATCGTAAACTAAGGCTGATTAGTGTTCCCAAATAATTTAAATTCTTGTTTTTTAGAGAAACTCATTGGTATTTAAAAACAGAAAGATAGGCTTTTTGTTGCTAACATAAATAATATAGTAATTGTGACCATAGCACGGTTCGCGAGCAGCATGCGGCTATCGCACGAAATATGATAAACTAAGACTGATTAGAGCCCCCCCAAATAATTTAAACTCTTGTTTTTTAGACAAACTTATTGGTATTTAAAAACAGAAAGATAGGCTTTTTGTTGCTAACATACATAATATAGTAATTGTGACCATAGCATAGTTCGACAGAGTCATGAGGCTATCGCACGAAATATAGTAAACTAAGACTGATTAGTGTTCTTAAATAATTTTAGTTTTTGTATTTTAAAGAAACTCATTGGTATTTAAAAACATAAAAATAGGCTTTTTGTTGCTTACATAAATAAAATAGCAACTGTGATCATAGCACGGTTCGCTAGCAGCATGCGGCTATCGCACGAAATATGGTGAACTAAGACTGATTAGTGTCCCCAAATAATTTTAATTCTTGTTTTTTAAAGAAACTTATTGGTATTTAAAACATAAAATTAGTCTTTTCGTTGTTTATTAAATAATATAGTAATTGTGACCATAGCACGGTTCGAGAGCAGCATGCGGATCTTCCAAGAAATAAGGCAAACTAAGATTAACTAATACCCGAAATAATAATTTTATTTCTTTTCAGTTAATGAAACTTAATGGCATTTAAGAAATATAAGTATTTTACTGATTCTACTAATAATTTTGTAGAGGAAAAGTTAAAAATAAGGTTTTGATTTGTTCGCAACTTTATTTGAAAACTTTTCTTAGCAGTGTTCAGAAAATATTAGAATATCCGGATTCCAAGTTAAAAAATACCACAAAAATTTAGACCGGAAATGTCAATTTTTAAGCCACGCTAAATAAACCTCCAGGTTAGGAGAGGCAATGAGATCTGTTCTGTCTTACAGCTGTACTGACAAGTCCACTTTACAATGACGTTCGTAGCTTTTCGGTATTGGCTTTTAGCAGTAATTTCCTGTCTCATTATCCCTTATGTTGCACACAGTAGTGTTTCAAACCAAACCCAATCTTTTATGGTTATTGAGGTAAGTCTAAATCATTCTGAAAATTTTGGTTTTACAGCCGTGCCGAATTTTCTTTGGTATATCAGGATTTTGTTCCCAAATGTCACAAAATGTGCACCAAATGTTGAAATTGGGCGACCTTTAAGATTACCAAACATGGTTGCCTAGAGCCGCGGTAGTTCAGTCGGCAAAGGCAACGCTTTCGTAACTGAAGGGTTGCTTGTTCGAAGTCCGAGTCGGCCTAAGATCCGCCGTGTTCGCTAAAGGAGACTGGGGCACGTAAGATATGTTCGTGGTCTCAATGCCCTCTAAGTTTTCAAACGATACCTCTGGGGGTGGCAGGCCAAGCTTGGGGGCCTTCTGCTTGGTCCCTGCTTCTAAATTAGGAGGACCCATAGGGGGTAATGTTATGCTTCCGTAACATACCTTATCTATGCCTGCTCCTTGATTGGTGCTAAATGGGTAACAGCTTCTCAACCTTGTATTGGCATAAAGGTATGTGCCTGTATTGCCAGCTGCGCTGAAAAAACACAATCTTTTAGGTGTACCTTCTCTGCTAAATTAATGTAATCGCTTGCCGAAAGCAATAAAAGATTACTCTTTCAGGAAGTTATGCTTTTACAAATGTGTTACAATTTGTAACAATATTCTTTACACACTGTTCTTATAATACACCTAATCTTCTCTTTTGCACTAATATTTTTATTTCTCAAAAATTTCTGCTTTTACACTTTTGTGTTCCGATAGTTTTAGCTAAGATTTATTTTTGATTCGCTTTCAAAAATATTTTGTTAAAACACTTGAATTTTTTTAAAAATAATATTTTTCCTAAATGATAAAATATATGGGGAAGTAAAAAAAAGTACGTGGCAGTAAATAAATGCCAAATTGACCGGCATCGAACATTTACAAGTCAAGTTCAAAGAAATCAAATATTTGCTTTCCTTTCGAGTTTATTAAGTCTGCAAACAAGTGACAAAAGATTCACATACTTTCTCTGTCTGGGAGATAAACAGAAAGATAGAAGAAAAAAAAAATTGTTCTGACAAATTATTTTATCTCTGACTTTCACCCCATTGACTCCGGAATCAGAAAGAGTCATTCTGGGAAAACACTTGAAAAATCTATTTGTCTTCGAATTATTCAAATCGTAATTGAGGTTAATTACTCGAAACCATTTCGAGGAAGACAATCCGGTATGATTGAGTGGATAATTATGATGTATAGATCGAATTTTTTGTTAAATTCAGAGAATCATTTCTCAATTCGTGGAAACTGAACTAAGGTCGATCTTAATTGATGAAAAATAATAAATAATATGTAATTACAACATTTAGCTTTTTGGAAATTCGGCTGTAGTAAGTTGCGTATCCACATTAATTAAAGTTCTGAATTTCAAGACAGAAGATATTTTAGAACTTTAAGGCAGTTAATTTTAAATGTTACTGACATTTAATCCATTAAACTATAAGGCAATTTGTCGCAACGTAACGAACTACTATAATGCCCTTCCCATACATTTTCATGTTTACAACAGCCAATAGACAAACAATAAACTGCCCTTCCGATTGAAACTAAATCCAGAATTGTCGTAATTTGAGAATTGCCCTACTGCGTGAAATCGCCTTATTACATTCATACACTAGGATTACTGTTAAGACGTTCATTGTCAATCACGTGATATCGCGTGATGCGAGTTATCTCCAAATGGCCGACCGTGCGTTATCGCGTAATCGTCGCTATCAAACTTTTAGAGTGGAATAGTACAGCGCACACAGCGAAACGGTTCGAAATTTTTATATTATAGGGAAGGGATGGACTTCAGTGGAGTGAAGATGGCCGCTAGTTGTTGTCTATTGTTTTTATTAGCCAGTGCGCACAGCGGCGACGTTGAGACAACGCGACAACGCAACTATTTTGTTTAATTATTCGTTTATTAAGCGTTCTTAAAGTTTGATTTGTGTTTATTGAGTACTAGTATATAGCTCGTCATATAACGGGATCAGTAAAATTTTTAATTTTCTAAAATTATAAAGTACTTTATGAGGCAGGTAAAAAAATTGGTTTGTTTTTTGGCTGATAATTATCTAGGACAAGCTCAGTAATTTTTTTTCTACATGCTCTTATAAAGACTCCCGATACTGTGAATGCAGTTTAGAATCCCGCTGAATTAATTTAGAAAGATAATTCAAAGTGTTCTTAGCTACGTCGAAATTATCGTTAATTTCTTCTCAATATTTTTGCCACAATAATTAAAGGAAGTAAAGGAGTGGAACTATCATTTCCACTACACTATGGAGGTAGATAGTTTGTTATTAATACTGGTGATAAAAATTTCATTGCAACAAAAAATAATCGATGGTTAAATTTAAAATGATCACATATGTACCTAATCTATTATTTAAGCCAAATATAAATGACAATTATTTACGTAATATCTAAGTTCAGTGATGAAACGTATGAAAGTAATGCAGATGATAGTCTCCCGATACTGTGAATGCAGTTTAGAATCCCGCTGAATTAATTTAGAAAGATAATTCAAAGTGTTCTAAGCTATGTCGAATTTATAGTTAATTTATTCCCAATATTTTGCCACAATAATTAAAGGAAGTAAAGGAGTGGAACTATCATTTCCACTACACTATGGAGGTAGATAGTTTGTTATTAATACTGGTGATAAAAATTTCATTGCAACAAAAAATAATCGATGGTTAAATTTAAAATGATCACATATGTACCTAATCTATTATTTAAGCCAAATATAAATGACAATTATTTACGTAATATCTAAGTTCAGTGATGAAACGTATAAAAATAATTCAGACGATATTTAAATAATTTAAAATAAGATATGATTAAATGATATGGTTAAAGGGATAACATCATAATGGTAGGAAAAATGTTATTTTACCTATTAATTATGTGGAAAATTGATAAATTTAATCGCCTGCTCTTATTCGTGGAAAATAGGGGTTGAAATAATGGCATTAAATACTAGAAAAGGGGGGAAGGGGTGGATTTCGAATGTTGCTAACCCTAACTCATGATTAATCCAATATGGATGCCTCTATCCATTTAAGGTATAACCGCTTCATAAATTTGAAGGCAGACGGACATATAATTTAGGCTATTATTATATAGGGGATTAATTTTGTTTTATAATGTGACCAACCAGAATCTCGAAAAGATTCAGTTGAATGTCGGATCGTGCTAAAAACATCTATAAAGTACAGAGGAGTTATTACTCGATTCAGACAAGGTCGAACGCTGGTCGATTGGTTAGGGCGCTGATCGTCGATACCGGAGTTCGTGGGTTCGAATCCCACTTTGGCATGGATGTTCGTAGCCGTTCGGAATCGGCTTTAAGCAGTAGGTCCCGGTCTCATTAGCCCTCGTGTGCAAAACAGTGGACCGTAGCGCTCCAAACCAAACCAAACCAAACCAATCAATTCGGACAATGAGTTTTATGCAAGGAGTGATATAAACTATGTTGTAAATTATGAATTTGTTGATAGTGAAAGTTAGAGGACAATAAAAACTAAATAAAAAAACTGGACCACCCATGAAATTCCAATTTTCAAACTGGCAATCGACATGTTAAAACGGTCTTTTAAGAAGCACTGTAGGGAAAGTATTTTTATTTTCATTTTAATAATTCTTTACATTTATTCAAGGTGTCTCGGTTTATTATCTGTCAATAAAATTTTACGTTAATTTTATTTGTAGTAAAGCTAAATGGATTGAATCTAATCGATGCTGCTTCGAAAGATGTCCGACTGGTTACGGGTGGTTCGAATCCCACTGTGGCATGGATGTAAGTAGCCGTTCGGAATCGGCGTTAAGCTGTAGGTCCCGGTCTCATTAGCCCTCGTGTTGCAAAAAAGTAGACCGTAGCACTCCAAATTAAACCTTATCACTGCTGCATGTAACGTATGTGTTGCTCAAAATCGAACTCCTATTAATAGAAGCACATAATATTTGATGTGTATGCAAATTGTAAACAAGGAAAATGATATTTCTTTCAGGAATTTTAAATGATTTAATGAAAATTTTATTTTGTTACAAAAGATATTTTACCATTTCACAAGATTTGCCCTTACCGTAATCTGGAAGGGGGCTTACCCGATTTGACCAATATCGGTCGAGCTACTTATTTAACCATATTAGTTCGGTCCTTTTGTATCGAACGATGGCCGAATAGTGAACGATATCTTTTATTACTGCTATTCGTGGATTCGAAGCTGACTGTCAGTTGAGATATACATTCGGTGTGGAATGTAGCAATATATCCCGATATAATTACCCTTCATGTTTGAAAGAAAAGAAGCATAACACTTCAAGTAAACAAGTTAATAATTTTCCAAGTTTCATATTTTTTTTAACCAGTTAATGCCTAGCGTCCCTTTTTAGAAACTGCTAAAACTGGTTTGAGGAATTTTTCTGTTTTGACTAGACGAGTTTTCGTTCTCAGTGAAGGTAAATGGCGATTGTATAAACGATATGCTAAATATCCTAGTATCTTCTATTATTTATAACTTTTTCAGTTGGATCTGGTTTTTATAATTTTTCAATCAGTCGCACATAGTTTTAGTTGTCTGGTAGATACACCAACTGAAATAAGAACGAATAGATTTGGTTATAAAGCTTCACTTTACAATACTGTGTTTACACAAAATAACAAATAAATCTCTTATCCCGAAGTTTTTCTTTTTTTTGTAAATGTCATCCTTTGATGTTTAAAATGACAACTGATTACTTAGGAGAACATACTGTATTATTCAAAGTTCTTTAAATTTCATATTTTTATTACTTTGTGCAGTCGGTAACAACTTAGATAAAATATATTCACTGACATAAAATCGCAAAAATGACTAGTATGCTAATGAGTTAAGCTTGAATTGTTTTTAACACAAGGATGTGGTACATTAGTAAAGCCTGGATTGCAAAACAAGTGTGCAAAGTTTTGTAAGGCAAGTTTTACTGATTTTCTCTTTTACACAAGAAAAGAAGTGAGTTTTGTTTTCACTTTCTTGGCATTTCATTCCCTGGTAACAATATTTCGTGTTTTATAGTGCTAAATATTTATGGAAATACACATAGTATGAAAATACTCATAGTATTATAAAACACGGAATATTGATCTTTTTGAACGCATTTTTGTGTAAATTGTTCTTTTCAGTTATGTTAGCATTCCTATGAAAAAAATTTGCACAATTTAATAAATTTAATTTAATACTTCAAGATTTTTGAATGTGGATTTTAATGTCTATAATCTATTTGAACGTAAAATTATTCATCAAATATATTTTCTAGTACATTGCATGAGAAGGTACAGAAGTAATACAAGGTGTGTTCAGTACAATCCGAACTTCTGCTGTAAAACATTTTAAGAACTGACACCTCAAAATATTTCTCTCTTGAGGCATTAGAGCTTTCATAAAGCTTTTTCTGGCTATGGAAAGCCTAAACCTTCATGTAGGAATTTTCGGGGTTGGCGAACTGGTCGTTTCTTCTTTCATTATACTAAATTTCCTCTATGGCTTGCAAACAGCGTTTTTTCAAGGTGCCTTTAAGTTTGTAAAACTGGAAGAAGTGTGTCAGGGCTAGGTTCAAATAATAGGAGTAGAGGAGGCACAACAGGAGTCTGATTCTTTGCAACATAAGTGCCGATGAACCTGTATTTATTCCTCCTGTATTTGTTCTCAAATAACCGAAATGTTTCCTTAAAAGATTTGCCAATTTTAACACACACACACACATACACACGTTGTTCAAGCTCTTTTATTGTTAATTTTTCATTAAAAAGGCGACCAGTTTGTGCGGATGCTCCTTGTAAGAGTCGTACCTCATCGTTTAACGGTGAGAGCGAAACGTAGTGAATGGCAATTGGTTGTCCAATCAGGTTTCCAAATACACTTAATAGCTGCAACTGGATCACTGTTCCAGCTAATGTGCTATTTCAAAATTCGGTATTTTTTGAACCTCTATTATATGTTTTATTCTTACTATAATATTGGACTCAAATCCATGGCACTAACAACTACCTATTTTATGTAAAAGTTAATTCCATACGTAGATTTTTTTTCATGTAGCTGAGAGGATCCCTTTGTTGATATGAGGATGTTATTTTTGATTTTATATCATAAAATAGGAACGTATTTTGAACATTCGTCCACCCGTTTCACAAACAAGTCACCAATTCTAACGACTGGCACAACCAGTGGTACATGCACGAAAGGGTACAGCAGGCACAATATTGAAATCTTACTCGAGAATCAAGTTCGGGTCTGTATGATAAAAAACTTTCGCGTTAACCATTGCACAATTTTATCAAATTATTAAAAAGCAACTTTGGTAAGCACATGTACGTCTTTCTTTTAAGCAGATGGCTGGAAGCTGGTCAAATGGGTAGTTTGGTTTGGTTTGGAGTGCTACAGTCTACTTTTTGCAACACGAGGGCTAATGAGAACGGGACCTACAGGTCAAATGGGTAGAGCACTCCTCTTTAGAACTTGAGTTCGTGGGTTTGAATCTCCCTGTTCGAATAGATGTTCGGAGTTGGCTAAGAGCATATCTCATTATTACTCGTACAACAATAAAACATATAGTAGTGTTTCAAATCATACCAACTTGACAAACAGACAATTGTTCTCGGTACCTTTGTCATTGGGAAGTTCTGTTAGGCTAGTTACATTGTCATGCATATCTATTAATTTATTCTGATACTTTTAAATTTTATATATATCTCAATTGAATGGATAAGAACCAGTTTTTCTCTATCGGTGTTAATATTATACAGCTTATCTACTAAAATTTATTAATAGGTCATATAAAACTGTGACAATATTCTGTATAAACTAGGAAGTTGATGTGTTAGAAAAACTAGAATGTTATAAATTTTAATTTCACTAGTATTCTTAAATTCATTGTAAAAATATACTCATGTAGCAAAAGTTAACACATTGTAAACATTTAGTGTTTCCAAGTAACAGCTAATAAATCTGTCATCCTATCAACCATTGAAAATGTAAGAGTTAATAAAGTTATGAAAAAATTGAAACATTTTAACTTCTGTATTTACTTTAAATCTCTTTTTAATTATTTGACTTCTATCTTTGTATCCTTCTAAAAGAATATTTCATTCTTTTATTTATATTACGTAACTTAACAAAAGTAATAGTGTCTCATAAATTTGTTATTACTGTGAACTTTGGAACTGTTCAAAAATTATGGGAAAACAAATAAATAAGACCGAGTAACTCGGCATCAAATATTTACTAGCAAGACAGGTTGAAAAAGAAAAAAAAATCAAATATTTGCTTCCTTTTGAACTTATTACCTCCGCAAACAAGGCATGAAAGATTCAGGCGTCCGCTGTCTGGGAAAACAAAGTGAAAAATTGTTTGGATAAATTGCTTTACCGCTTACTTTCTCTTATTCTCGAAACAAGATGTTCGGGATGAATAACTGAGTTTATTTGTTCTCATAAATTATCGAACTTTTGTAGGAGATTTATTTGGTGGAGGTGAACAGTTTTTTTTGTAAGGCATATAAACCATTAGTTGTTTATTTGATTTGTAGTCTTATAGAATGTCGGGTTAAAATCTCGATTTTTAAAATTCATTAAAAAAAGCTTTTGTTCTGTTTAGAGAGCAGCCTTTCCGTACTAGAATCTGTTGGTTCGAATCTCAATGTTAGATGGATATTTGTAGCATTTCAGTACCCGCTTACAGCTTGAACAGGAGGCTTTAGTAGTAAGCGTGCAAGGACCACTAGTATTTTGTGGTACTGTATTAGAGCACTAGTAGTGGCCCAATATTTCAACCAATATATCCAGAGAACGTGTAGGAAAAATATTTGGGTTTGAAGATCCCCTCGCTGGGAGGTCGTTTGGTGAAGAGGCTTACAGAATCAGGAATTAGGATTATCCTCTTGATGAATAGGGCGAATATTTGGAATTTAATGTCCTCTCTCTGAGAGGTAATTTGATTACGTACTTGTACAGAATAAGGAATTAAAATTCTGCTATTGAGGATGAGGAGGGCAAATATTTGGGTTTGAATCTCCATTGCCGTTTGGTGGAAAAGACATACAGAAACAGGAATTAAGATTCTTCTCTTGAGGATGAGGAGGGCAAATATTTGGGTTTAAATGTCCCCTCTCTGAGAGGTCGTTTGATGGCGTAGGTGTACAGAATAAGGAATTAAAATTCTGCTATTGAGGATGAGGAGGGCAAATATTTGGGTTTGAATTTCCACTCACTGGGGAGTCGTTTGGTGGAAGAGACGCACAGAATCAGGAATTAGGATTATCCTCTTGAAGATGAATAGTGAAATATTTGGGTTTAAATGTCTATTCTTTGAGAGGTCGTTTGATTGCGTAGGTGTACAGAATAAGGAATTAAAATTCTGCTATTGAGGATGAGGTGGGCAAATATTTGGTTTGAATCTCCACTTCGTTTGGTGGAAGAGATATACAGGGTCAGGAATTATGATTTTTCTCTTGAGGATGAGGAGGGCAAATATTTGGGTTTAAATGTCCCCTCTCTGAGAGGTCATTTGATTGCGTAGGTGTACAGAATAAGGAATTAAAATTCTGCTATTGAGGATGAGGAGGACAAATATTTCGGTTTGAATCTCCATTACCGTTTGGTGGAAGAGACATACAGAATCAGGAATTAAGATTCTTCTCTTGAGGATGAGGATGGCAAACATTTGGGTTTGGATATTCCCTCTCTGAAAGGTCTCTTGGTAGAGGAGATGTACAGAATCAGGAATTTCTCTATATCAGATGAAATTCTAGAAATATGAGCCTTGTATCCTTACTTTTTGATCACCCCTTGTAAAAAGTATTTTTGTTAGAGAAAGTTACTAATCAAATCCTTTTTTTTTCTTTTGCTCTTAAAGAAAAAACACTTTAACGAGATTTACTATTTAAAAATGTTTACTAAAAAATGTAAAATTCTTAAAATAGGTATTTCATGCATTACAAAATTCTAAAAAGAAACGCATTTATAACTTAACGATGTGAAAGGAGAAAATATATCAGTGAAAAAAAGACAACTGTATAAGGCATTCCATTTAATCCAATTTGCAAAAGCATGTTATGCAATGTAAACCCCTGAGGCATATGGGAATATTATTCAGTATAATATTGTATAAATAGAAATTTCATACTGATATTATGCATGTAGAAAGCTCCTTAAGTTATTTTGAGGCCTATGCTTTTTTAGCACATTTTCAGGACTTAATGCCCTCCAGACTTGAAATAATGACTGATATGGAAATAAAATATTTAAATTATTCGAACTATAAAATATGGCAACAGTTATGTATCTATTTATGAAAATTCAATAGTGAATACATGCTGTAAAAATTGATATAAATGCTTAGATAAAAGCAGCAATACGTTGGAAACATTAATTTCTTAATTTTGATCTTTTGAAAAAGAATAAAACGCTATTATTTTGTCTTCCGAACTCATCTAGCTTTAAATTGGAGCTAAAGTGGAATTTACTTACTTACTTACTTTTGATATTTAGTTCAAAGTATTTATTCTTCGTTATGGTAATATTTAAGTTTTTAAAGTTTAACGTAGATATTACAATTCTTTCTATTTTAAAAATGAACTAAAAAATGCTTCACATGTTTTAGGAAAGAATGAATTTTAAAAATACCGACTGTAAAGTAAATAACTCTATACGTGACACGTGGAAAAAAATTAAGTCTTCTAAATTTAAATAGTTTTTAAGCATTTAACTAAGGTCTAAATATAAAAAGTAGACAAGATTTATTTTAATGCCTATTATTAGTGTATAAAAATAGTTAACAGTTTCATATAAGAAAATTTAACCGCAATATCTGGTTTAAAAATCGATGAAATTTCATAAAATGTGAATTTTTTTAAGCATATTACTTGATTTTAAGGAATAAATGTGGCTAATTTATTTATATTTTAATTTTTATATGTACAAAAGTCGTTTAGTCTGTTGGCATACTGGAAGGTTTGGGTTTAAATCCCACGTAAGGCTATTATTTGTGCTGTCTCTTCATAGGGTACAAAGTTGATTTACCTATAAAGCTCCCTACAATAAAAGGATCATCAAAATACCTGCAGTTTTGTAAAAAAAGGGAAAGGGTTGAATGATATCAATATAGTGCACCTGTATTCAAAAAATGGTTGTACAAAGTTTCATGGCTCTAAGTTAGCAGTTTATAAAAATGCTTTGTAACACCCCCCCCTAATTCTTCTAGAAAGAATTAAAGTAGAAATTGTCGTTTGGAAATTTTTTAGAGATTTCAAATTTTATATCGGAGATGAAATAAAAATATACAAAATGAAGTCAAATGTAATTCGATTTAGTACATTCCCAAAAGTTAGAACTGTTTATGAAGGTATTAGCAGTTTGTGAAAACTCATCTTTATTTCTTGTAGCTGATACATCAAAATATAGGTGAATACCATTAGATAAGTTTGAACTACATAAAGTGTATTGTATTCTCTTCTCAAAATTTCACTTTGTACACGATGGTACGTATCACAGCATTAAGATCAAAATACATTTAAACGTTGATAGAGTATGGGAATAACTTGTAAAATTATAAACCCAGGAGCTGCGGTAGCTCAATAGGCAAAGGCAACGCTCTTGTAACTGGAGAGTTGTGGGTTCGGAGTCCGAGTCCTAAGATCCACTGTGTTCGTTAAAGGTGATTGGGGCAAGTAAAATATGTTCGTGGTCACAATGTCCTCCAAGTTCTCAATCAATACCTCTGGAGGTGGCAGGTCAAGCTTATGGGTCTTCTGCTTGGTGCCTGCTTCAAAATTACGAGAACCCTCTTGAGCATAGGTCCTACTTTCACCCTTGCGGTGCTCGTTAAAAAACGAAATGTGCACCCGTTTGCCTTAATACGAGTAACCTCCGGCTCAAATCGTGCTTGGTTTGACCAAGTGGCATGAGACAACAAAACAGCAACTATAAACCCAGAGGATGACAAAGTTGGGTTGTCATTCTATCTGAATTTCTGATATTTAATTTTTTGTACGATCTCTGCATAATTTCATAATAAATAATTTGATTTGCTTTGGTGTTGTACGATGTTTTGATGCACGGACTGATCACCAACTATTAGATTAATTTGGTTTGGAATGCTATGGTCTACTTTTTTGTATCACGAGGGTTAATGAAACTGAGATCTACTGCTTAAAGCCGAATCCATATGCCCACGAATATCCATGCCCCAGTGGGATTCGAACCCACGAACTGCGGTAACGAAGATCAGCGTCCTAACCATTCAGCTAGTGTTCTGCCAACGCTGGATTGATTTAATTTTATATTATATAGTTTTAAGTTACAAAGAGGTAAAAGTTGTACGCTTAGGTTTACAATTTAATTTTGTTGAAATTACAAAAAATTGTAAAAAATAAAGTATAGTTTTTAAACATCTTCCCAGAATATTTGATTTCTGTTCTATTTTTGTTAACTTTTTGAGTTAAGATATTGAATCCTCTTAACTCTTGAAATCCCTGTGTATGTCGAAAATCCCTGTAGCACAAAACAATTTAGACAGCACATTTACAGCATGTTCAGCACACATGTTTCAGATCATAATCCATTCAAAAGTTCTTAAAATTTTACTAGATTCATTTTTAAAAAAGTATTTTGAGGATTCAGAAACTTTAAGCTCACCTCCTTTAACAGTGTTGTTTAAAATTTTGGAAAAAAGTTTTAGTTTCTTGTTTCAGATTAAACTGTAAACTAGAATAAGAATGGAATTACCGAAAGAGTTGCTTAAAATTCTATAGACAGAGTATTAAAGAGTTACTTTTACCAACTGTTTACAAAACTTCAAAAAGAGTATTCGAATAAATTATTTTGCATATTATCTCCATTATATTCCAGAAAGGTTTAAACAAAGCTCTTCTGAAGTTTACAGCATTTTCAAAGTATCTGTATTTTGTGTGTTTATATACTTCTTTTGTAGTATCTGCAACAAATTTTCTACATAGTCTTTTAATATAGCAACATCACTTCTCATTAAAATGATGCATTTTAACGGTGTGTTTAACACGTTGACTGACAGACGCATTTTCAATAGTTTGCTCAAGGCGCCGACATAAACTTTTCATTATGCGACGCATATTCTGAAATATTATTTGAAGCAGATAAAATGAGTTATAAAATCATGCTTGAAACAGTTTTCGTGCTGTTGGTCACCAGTGACTCCCATGGCAAGGATGTTCCTTTTTTACGATTGTCCTTTTTTTTTCAAACAATCGTTCTTCGATTGCTAAGTGATTACTCTCATTCTTTAGAATTCAAAGCAGCTAGGAAGAACTAGAGAAAGAATTTGACTAAAAAAGTGGTGACGTATTGTTTCGATTGCCTTGATTCACCTTTTCTTTGCCTTGATGTTTCAATCTGACTCATCACAATATGCACTGATAAAATGAATATTTTTCATTACTAATAAAATTATTTTTGTATGTTTTATATTGCATTAATTTCTTCAAACCTTTATAACAACAATGGTATTATTGAAAAATTTATTAGTATCCACATTTACTATAATTATGTACTTTTATTATTTGTTACGTCGCCGGTCACTGTTAGCCCTACGGCGCTGTAGGTAGCGAAGTCGAGTGTCGGTCACCGGTGACTCCTATGGCAGTCAACATATTAAGTAAAAGAATAACTATAGTTCGACGAATTATATAATTTTGACATATGACGCTTAACCTGTAACGTCGTTGATGTGCCCATATGTAGAAAGCACTTGTTAGACGCTGAGTGTCGAACACTGGCCGATTAGTTAGGGCTCTGATCGTCGGTACCGGACTTCGTGGGTTCGAATCTCACTATGGCATGGATGTTCGTAGCCGTTCGGAATCGCTTTAAGCAGTAGGTCCCAGTCTCATTAGCCCTCGTGTGCAAAACAGTAGACCGTAGCGCTCCAAACCAAATCAAACCAAACCAGACGCTAAGCGTTAGGACATCCACATTTATTATTACACCACTACACATAATAAACATGTAAAAAACATATAAAACTACAAAATATAATGAATTGAATCATAATTCCTTCTTAAACTCTCTTCATTCTCTTTGAGCGATCATAATTTCATTCGCTTCACCTTTTAGTAGAAGTTCAGGGAGGAAAGGAAAAATGGATGTTACAACCCCTACCAATAGTGCGCAAGTAGAATATTTCATTTTTTCGAATGCAGCTGGCAATAAAGACATCTATCTTTATGTCAAATGCGATTGTGAAGCTTTTACTCATACAACACCACCTCGGGAACATGTGTAGCTTAAGGAATGCTAGGGATGCCAGTAATATTGTTCCCATTGGGTCTTCCTAATTTAGATTCAGGAATCAAGCAGAAAAAACCCCCAGGGTTGGCCTGCCACCTCTAGAGGTATCTTGTTGAAATGTGAGAACCTATTTTAAGTGTCCCAGTCACCATTAATGAACACAGCGAATCTTGCATCAACTCGAGCTCTAAACTCACAACCCTCCGATTGTGAAATAGGCTCTTTTGATGACTAAGATAATGTCGCTCTCCAATAAATACTATAGGATAGGGGTGGCCAACATGCAGCTCGCGAGCTACATGCGGCTCTTTGAAGGATTATTTGTGGCTCTCGATAAATGTACTCAAGTTCCCTTTTCATTTTTATGTTATATTAAAAAAAATATTACAATTGATGAAGCTCCGGTAATGCTGGGTAAAAAAATCGGTCTTATTGTCCTTTTAAGAGATGGTTCTCAAATTCTCCAATTCATGCCGATTCACTGCATAATTCACCGAGAACAATTCATTACAAAATATTTAAAATATCCTGATGTTATGAAAACAGTGTAACACATTGTAAATCACATTCGAACCAAGGAAAAAATCCTCGACAATTAAAAAATTTCCTTGAAAAATTTAAAGGACGAAGAACTTCCAAATGACATTCATTAAATATAATTTTTGTAAAAAGAAAATTAACACCTTTTTTGCATACCTTTTAAATACGTATTTAATTGCGGCTCGTGAAAAATTTCAAATTTTGAAAAATGGCTCGAACTATCAAGGAGCTTGGCCACCCCTGCTATAGGATATGGGTTGCAGACAAACCAATTGCTACAGTACAGCATAAAGAATTGCAAGTCCAGGAGTTTGAACGAGAACAGAGTTCAGCTGCGGGAATTGATGTTCATAGCTGTTCGGTATAGGCTTTAAGCAGTAGTACCCAGTCTAATTAGCTTTGAGGTACCGTAATAATAGCCAGATTTTTAGTTCATACACAAACAATCATATGTATTCATAAAGAATACATATTTCATAAAGTAAAAATTTCTATACATTATTTAATTACACTTAAAACAAAGTAAACAATTAATGGTAGGGATTAAAGTAAAAAATCTTTCCTTGATAACTGCGTTTGGAAATTTCCTCAGTTGGCAACCGTTGTTAAATTTAAAATTTCAGACACATGTATACGACATTTTGCGTTCAATGCCAATTTATTTTAATCCTGTAAATTTTTCTTTTAGTACTTCAAGAAAATCTTGTCTAGTTATGACATAGATCATCTGGATGAACTGTCTGAATAACAAAACAAACAGCCGTATTAGAATGTTCTTTGGAGACTGGCCCAGTTTTTGATGGTAAAATCATGCCAGAAGCATGATTCATAACTTCGTAGTAGAAAAATTCAATTTTGATACTTTAAGGGGAGTTTTATTTATGCTAACTTGAAACAATTGTTTACATAAAATATACATATAATTGTTTTTTTATACTTTAAGAGCTACATCTGTATGTAAAGATTTTTTAAAAACCGTGTTGGAAATCTATCAGGAAAGAGCATTGGGGTAGAAAGAAAATTTCATACAGTGTGTGCGAGTGCAGCTATGTTTTACATAAGGTTTGCAAAACTGATTTGATCGCCGCACTCACACGTTGTGGGTTGCTTACCCAGGTATTTTTTCGTGACTCCAGGAGGCTTGTGGTGTGGTCTGTGAAAAAGATTGCACTTAAACTTCACCATGTTTCGATAATTGTGATTGGTTATCAGGAGGCGATTTAGGACCATTCCTGGTGTCCTGGTCAAGCTGGACAGAGCCGGGAAAGGACGCATTGTGCACAGGACAATGGGACAACGGACGCATCAACTCAGGATAATGGATAAAGTATAGGGTTGCTGGAGTAGTTCAGAGGGAAGGAAAAGAATGCAGAGTGCTCTTGGACATTGGCAATTTTTCTTTCAAGTGTAGCACGTGGAGAGCTTCTTTTACTTTTTATTTATATATATATATATATATTTAATATATTTCCTTATCGTTTGATATATACTTGAATATTGTAATATAGATCAGGGGAATTTTACTGTAATTAAAGACAATATAAAGCAAATTTGGGTTATTAATGGATTTGAAGTAACAACAGCAATGTGCTACACCACATCAAGTGAAGCTGCTAAGGTGTTAAGTTTTTGTATCTGTCTTTACTCAGCTTTAGAAGCTCAAACATTTTCCTCTTTGAAAAAATTGAAAAAAAAAATTAAATCAATCAAAGTATTTTTGCGATTTCTGATACTAAACGCTTCAGAGAAACCAATTTAGAGAAACACTATTTTCTTGCTGTTTGCTAAAATGCTTAAATATTGTCAAAAATATTTTTCAATCCTCAGACTAAATGACGAGTTAAAATGTTGAATTTCAGCAGATCACAAGGTTAAATTCAAATAGGACCGACAAAACAACAACAATATAATTTTAGAATTTTTCAATTATTGAAATGTAAGTGAGAAAACTGCAGAATATCAAAACTTTGGTAATTTTATTTTCATTTACATTAGAAAGTAATCGTTATATACAGTGTTTCCTCGCCACATAGCAATTCATGTTTTGCGGTTTTAGTGCTTAGTGGATTTTTCCAAAATATTCATCAAAAGATAAAAATGAAAAAATACAACCATTTCTGGAGCCACATTGAGGAAAGGAGCGTTGTTTCATGTTGATGCGCGAGAGAAGGGTCCCTACATGTAAAGCAAGAGTTGAGATGACTTTACTCAGAATACATACCATGGCCTCTTGAGATGACAAAGTCTGCAAGTGAGGAAGAAAATGAAGAGAAAGACGAAGAACGAATTGAAAAGCGTGGCCTTACCCTGGAGAATCTGCAACAATTGTGCAACATGGCAAGAATTTGCACAAGACATTGACGACAATATGGTTCGAGCTGTCGAGTTCAGCAATCGCGTTGAAGGGGTTATATCCTTGTACAGGGGAATTTTGAAGGAAAAAGAAAAACAGAGATAATAACTACCCATCTCTATGTTTCTCTCCAAGGTAAAGTCCCCTGGCTCTATCGTCATCGTCTCCTAAGAAGAGTTTCCGAGGGAGCCTAGAACTTCGACGAGTCAAGTGAGAACATCTCCTCCGCCACCAACGAGACTTCGCCTCTCTCAGAAAGCAATGTTGATTAATGTTTATTATTCTATAAGGTTTCGTAATTAACCTTAATAAATAGCACTGACACGTTTAAGTAAATAGTATACTGTTGTAATTTTTGTCTTAACCCTCTAAGTGGTTCGCACGTACAATTCCGCCAGTTGTCACGTACAATTTTCGACCTCCAAAAACGTTCCGAAAATGCATGTAGTGTACATGTCTGCTAGTGCTTTCCCCCGTGGAGTTTTGAGGTAGGAGGGTCAGGTCGATTGTTTAGGAACTGCACCCCTCTTTGACTGACATTTCTTGACGGATGTACCCCTACTCCCTGAGGCACAAAGACGCTGATAGCTTCTCATGGCTTTGTCAATCTATTTCGAAGTATTTCGTTTGCGGTAACAGATGTATCTCTAATTGCACCACTCCAATATCTTGGATGACTTTAGTAAAAGAATATAAATAATTCTCTTAAAAAATATTTTTATTCCTACTTTTAGAATCCATTATTTCTTATGGAATGATCTTCGAGACTTGACGAGCTTTATGTGTATTAAAAATTAACAATCTATAATGTCTATTTATATATCTATTTATAACCGGAAGTAAAGGGACAATAACGAGGGTGGGTTTCCCGTATTCCAATCTAGTCGACAAAGGGTGAAGTAAAAAATCATAGAACACTTTGGTCACTGACACAATAAAACTTTAGCGTATTTTTGGAGACTTTTTTCCTCCGTGTGTTCCACTCGGAGGGTTAAATGTGTTAAGTATAAATACTGTTTACACAATTAAAACATTCGTGTACCCCCATACACGAAAATTCCTAGGGGCAAATCCTACTTCGTGGTTTTTCAGGTTTTGAGGAAGGTTTTGATCCTCATTAACCTAAAAAAATCAGGAATCACTGTATTCGTGTAAGAGTGTTTTTAGACTTTTCTAAAAACATTTACTACTTCATAGCAATTCCATTTTGTGCTTTCTAGTTTTTACGATTTATTTATAAATTTATTGAATATTGAGCTCTTTTTTATGCTTTAAAATATGCTTTTGAAGTTTTTGTAAAATATGACGAGGTTTATTTTTACTCACAGGAGGATCTTGGAAAACTGATGGCAAAAGACATCAAGTTTGCATTTACCTGTAGCAGTCCCATAAAAGAAGTACCAAGGTCAAAGAAAAGACTTGGAAATAGCCAGTCAACAATGTCAGATGTCAACGAAATCAGATATGGAATATACAGTCAATAATGAGAATCAATGAATTTACCATGTGCCTTCGCTGAACGTTTCTGAACTGTACGTCGACTGAATTTTAAATTGATAACTAACTGCTAATGTTCAATGGAAGAGGACCAAACTTTTACAAGCAACTAGATGTGTTGAAGAAACATAAACATGTAAGAAAACATTGCATCTGGTTTTGCATTTCAAATGTTGGATTTTAATAATAAAAAGTAATATTTCTTTGAATTTTTGGCACATGAAAACAAAGTTTACGGGTTAAACTTTGAGAGATGACATCAGATTGAGAGTTGTATGATAGCGAAAAAATTTCATTTGCTTTATTTTGATTAAGGTTTGCTTGTGATAAGGTATTTAATTTGTTGAAAACTTTTTGCAATTGCTAGAGAAATCCACGCATGTTTCATCTCCAAAAGAATCATAAACCAATTCATTCCTTTTTCGAAGTGCCTATGTTGACGTATGATAAAACCTTTTGTTAAATAAATAGTTTTTACTAAAGATGACATCAGATTGAGAGTTGAAAATAGAAAAAATTTCAACTCTCAATCTGATGTCATCTTGAGTAAGAACTATTTCTACGGTCTTGTACAAGCACTGTGAATATTTTTGGCTATAAAACTTTTAAAATATTTTTTATCACACGCATTTGAGAAGTGGTCTAGTTCCAAGAGTAATTATAACAAAGTTTTTATAAAACTAAATTCACATTCGAGTTAAATTATTCGAATTATATTCTATTGATTTAAATTTTGCTATGAATTTAGTATGTATAAAACTAAAATGAGAATTTAATTTTAATTTATAAATGAAAGAATTTCATACTTTTATTAACTTTATTTTAAAATAGTAAATATAGTTATATCTTATGTATAAATTTTGTCTAATATATTAAGTTTTATACTCGTGACTTTATATTGTGAAAGAGACTCACTTTAAAACGTACTCCACCTTTTTAAAGATAATTTTTATTGTTAATAAGAGGTAAGATTATACACATTTACTGTAGATTAAAATTTAAGAATTAATATTAAGCCGTTATCACTCGTTAACCTGTACGTCTTAAAGTAAAGGTTTACTATATCGTTTACCAATTCTAGTTTACTATATCTTTTACCAATTTTAGTTTATCATATCTTTTACCAATTTTAGGTTACTATATCTTTTACCAATTTTAGTGTACTATATCTTTTACAAATTTTAGTGTACTATATCTTTTACCAACTTCAGTTTACTATATCTTTTACCAATTTTAGTTTACTATATATTTTACCAATTTTAGTTTACTATATCTTTTACCAATTTTAGTTTACTATAGCTTTTACCAATTTTATTTCACTATATCTTTTACCAATTTTAGTTCACTATATCTTTTACCAACTTTAGTTTACTATATCTTTTACCAATTTTAGTTTACTATATCTTGTACCAATTTTAGTTTACTATATCTTTTACCAATTTTAGTTCACTATATCTTTTACTAACTTTAGTTTTCTATACCTTTTGCCAATTTTAGTTTACTGTATCTTTTACCAATGTAGAATGCACAATTTATTTGTATGATAGCGAAAAAATTTCATTTGCTTTATTTTGATTAAGGTTTGCTTGTGATAAGGTATTTAATTTGTTGAAAACTTTTCGCAATTGCTAGAGAAATCCACGCATGTTTCATCTCCAAAAGAATCATAAACCAATTCATTCCTTTTTCGAAGTGCATATGTTGACGTATGATAAAACCTTTTGTTAAATTTAGAATTAGTAAAAATATTTCATACACAAAGAGAATCGACATAAGTCGAGACTCGAGAGAGAAGACGTCAAACTAGTAAGTATGAATAAAAACCTAAAAGCATTTAAAAATGATTCATAATAAAATAATAAATATTGAACTTATGAAATCAGTATGAAATCTTATAGTAAGTTACTTACTAATGGATAGGTGCCAACTTCCAAAAGAGAAAAATCTGTAGTTGACCGTAATTATCTGTAGTTTATTGCAGTAACGACAGTTTTTAGCATATAGATAAAAATGTAAATTTAAAAAAAGAAAAAATAGGGAAAAATGGCAAGGTTTATTTAATTTATGAAAGATATATTAATTAGCACTAGATTTACGGACTGAGCCAATTTAACTCATTAAAAATTTGATCACTATATATATATAAAACTTTAATATCACTTTTCAAAAACATACGTTGGTTTTTAGTTAAGTAATAAAATATATGTAAACTTCATTCCTCTTCCCCGCAGACCCCTTCATTTCGCATTATCAAATGTGGTATACATATTTTCACGGTTGTGAACTAATTTGATTCATAGAATGTACATGAAAAAAAAATATAGTAATAAATATAGTATAAAGTAAATATAAAGTATAAAGTATATAAAGTATAAAGTATATAAAGTATAAAGTAAATATAGAGAAGTCGAGAACACTTCCATTCCAATGACAGAAATTCATGCTGCTGACGCACGGAAGAATTGTCTAGTTCAACAATCATTCAAAAGAAACAGATGTAGAAATCATTGTGTCAAACTTAATAGAAATATTTGCGGAATATGTGTTTCAAAAACAGATTTTATATGTAAAAAATATTTTTCATGAATTTTTTGACAATAAACATTTTATTTAAATTAATTTAGAACTATTTTCTCTGCAAAACTCTTCAATTTTCTTGTATGAGTCAAATTAGCTCACTTCAGTAAAAATAGGTATATGATCAATATCCGTAAATCTAGTGTTAAGTATTCACAAATGCTTTAAGAGTAAAAAAATCTGTAGTTTATTGAAATAATATTTTTTTAGTGTATATATAAAATATAATTAAAAAGGGAAAAATTGTAATACTGTTCCACCAATATATAAAACAAACATATTAGCATTTACCACTTACAAATGCTGTTGTACAAGATTTTACTTTTTCCAAAACTTGTTTGTCAAACTAATTTTCTAAATATTTTAAACATTTGCAGCATTTTACAATTTAAAACTGTTCTAATGTTTCATTAGACAGAAATTGTCTAAAATCAGTTCATCATTCGTGTTTTACTTCATGATAGAATACATAATTATCAATAGAGGAAGAACAAAACGAGAAAGGGATATGTAGGGAGATTTTAGGGATTTTAGAATATATCACTGAAAATCGAAAGAATAAGTTTCCCGATCGGAAGATCGAAAACACACCAAAAAGTCGGAAAATTTCCTAGTGTATCGGAAGCATTGGCACCTATGCTAATATTAAGATTATAGCTAACATTAAGTTTATAGTTATTAAGAATGACATTTATATTATTCTTATATATTTATCTGATATTACATTCCCAGTGCTTTCGCAGTCTGTTTATAACTTTTTAAATTAAATTGCAATTTTGAAGTTTAAATTACTCGTTAACAAACAGGAAACTAAAAATAAAACTTTTTTGAGTCATCATTAAAATTACGCTTGAGATTAAATTTCCCAGAAGGTAAACACAGTATATCGTAATAAATTGCAATCTTACTCCGTAGGATTTAATCTTGTTTCATAAACTCATCATATTTTTCCTCATTTTATCACCGCTAAGTAAACAAAAATGAAAGTTTTAACAGATTTAAAGAGATCGTAGTGTGTTTACAATTTTTTTCTTTTAAATAGAAAAAAAAACTAACTGAAATATGATGAAAGGAGATTTTAAAATATTATCAGATTCATATCTCAATTACTATATAATTGATGTTTTACCTGGATTAGACAAATTGGGAATAGTTATGTCATATGTTTTAAATTTATATGAAATGAGTTGGAATATTAAGCATATGAAACGGCTATTTTACTCTGAAACACTTGAAGAAAAAATGCTTTTGAGTTCTGGGGAGATTTAGGAAGTATGAATATATAAAGGTACCATTGAATAACTTGAAGAAAAAGTGTTTTTGAGTTCTGGTTGAGATTTAAGAAGTAAGATTATATAAAAGTACCATTGAAAAACTCCAAGAAAAAATGTTTTTGAGTTCTGGGGAGACTTAAGAAGTATGAATATATAAAAGTACCGTTGAAAAACTCGAAGAAAAACGTTTGTTTTCAATCTGTGGAGATTTAAGAAGTATGAATATATAAAAGTACCATTGAAAAACTTGAAGAAAAGATGTTTTTCAGTTCTGGGAAGATTTAAGAAGTAAGATTATATAAAAGTACCATTGAAAAATTTTAAGAAAAAATGTTTATGAGTTCTGGAGAGATTTAAGAAGTATGAATATATAAAAGTAGCATTGAAAAACTTGTAGAAAAAATGTTTATGAGTTCTGGAGAAATTTAAGAAGTATGAATATATAAAAGTAGCATTGAAAAACTTGTAGAAAAAATGTTTTTGAGTTCTGGGGAGACTTAAGAAGTATGAATATATAAAATTACCCTTGAAAACTTGAAGAAAAATATTTTTTAGTTCTGAAGAGATATAAGAAGTATGAATATATAAAAGTGCCTTTGAAAAACTTGAAGAAAAAATGTTTTTTGGTTCTGGGGAGACTTAAGAAGTATGAATATATAAAAGTACCGTTAAAAACGTGTAGAAAATATGTTTTTAAGCTTTGGGGAGACTTAAGAAGTATGAAAATTACCGTATTCTTATATGATCAAAACAAATAAACTTCGTTAGAGCAAGTAAAAATTTTAATGGGACTTGGTCTATAAAATTAAATTTATTTACAATATACGGATTTGGGAAGGAAGAGGCTCGCACAAGAAAAAAGTAATTTTATATTAAATACTTTTTCTTCTCCCGTTCTGAATGATATTTATATAATTCTCATACATTATTACACACATTCTCATACTGATATTACATTCCCAGTGCTTTTGCAGTCTGTTTATAACTTTTTTAGATTAAATTGCATTTTAAAGTTTAAATTACTTGTTAACAAACAGGAAACTAAAAATAGAACTTTTTTGAGTTACCATTAAAATTACGCTTGAGATTAAATTACCCAGAAGGTAAACACAGTATATCGTAAAAAATTGCAATCTTACTCAGTTGGATTTAATCTTGTTTCATAAACTTCATCATATTTTCCACTTTTTATCACCCCTAAGTAAACAGAAATGAAATTTTAACAGATTTAAAGAGATCGTAGTGTGATTACAAAATATTTTTTCTTTTAAATGAAAAAAACTAACTAACTGAAATATGATGAAAGGAGATTTTAAAATATTATCAGATTCATATCTCAATTACTATATAATTAATGTTTTACCTGGGTTAGAAAAATTGGGAATATTTATGTCACATGTTTTGAAAATTTATATGAAATAGAGTTAGAATATTAAGTATATGAAGTGGCTATTTTACTCTGAAAAAATCGAAGAAAGAAGGCTTTTGAGTTCTGGGGAGATTTAGGAAGTATGAATATATAAAAGTGCCATTGCAAAACTTGAAGAAAAACGTTTGTTTTCAATGTGGGGATATTTAAGATGTATATATATATATATATATATATATATATATATATATATATATATATATATATATATATATATATATATATATATATATATATATATATAAAAGTATCATTGAATAACTTGAAGAAAAAATGTTTTTGATTTCTGGAGAGATTTAAGAAGTATGAATCAATGAATAGTATGTATGAATATATATTTATGAATGTATGAATATATATTTAAGAATATATAATAGAAGTATGAATATATATTTAAGATGTATATATATATATATATATATATATATATATATATATATATATATATATATATATATATATATATATATAAAAGTATCATTGAATAACTTGAAGAAAAAATGTTTTTGATTTCTGGAGAGATTTAAGAAGTATGAATATATAAAAGTAGCATTGAAAAACTCGAAGAAAAATATTTATGAGTTCTGGAGAGATTTAAGAGGTATGAATATATAAAAGTACCCTTGAAAAATTTGTAGAAAAAATACTTTTGAGTTCTGGGGAGACTTAAGAAGTATAAATATATTAAAGTACCGTTAAAAGACTTGTAGAAAAAATGTTTTTGAGCTTTGGGGAGACTTAAGAAGTATGAAAAGTACCGTATTATTATATGATCAAAAGATATAAACTTCCTTCGTTAGAGCAGGTAAAAATTTTAATGGAACTTGGTCAATAAATTAAATTTATTTACAATATACAGATTTGGGAAGGAAGATGCTCGCACAAGAAAAAAGTGATTTTGGATTAAATAATGTTTCTTCTTCCGTTCTGAATGATATTTATATAATTCTCATACATTATTACATACATTCTCATACTGATATTACATTCCCAGTGCTTTTGCAGTCTGTTTATAACTTTTTAGATTAAATTGCAATTTTGAAGTTTAAATTGCTTGTTAACAAACAGGAAACTAAAAATAGAACTTTTTTGAGTTACCATTAAAATTACGCGTGAGATTAAATTTCCCAGAAGGTAAACATAGTATATCGTAACAAATTGCAATCTTACTCAGTTGGATTTAATCTTGTTTCATAAACTTTATCATAATTTTCACTTTTTATCACTTCTAAGTAAACAAAAATGAAAATTTTAACAGATTTAAAGAGATCGTACTGTAATTAGAAAATTGTTTTCTTTCAAATGAAAGAAAACTAACTGAAATATGATGAAAGGAGATTTTAAACTATTATCAGGTTCATATCTCAATTACTATATAATTAATATTTTACCTGGATTAGAAAAATTGGGAATAGTTATGTCACATGTTTTAAAATTTATATGAAATGAGTTAGAATATTAAGCATATGAAGTGGCTATTTTACTCTGAAAAACTTGAAGAAAAAATGTTTTTGACTTCTGGGGAGACATAAGAAGTATAAATATATCAAAGTACCGTTGAAAAATTTGAAGAATAAATGTTTTTGAGCTTTAAGAAGACTTAAGAAATTTGGATAGATAAAAGTACTGTTGAAAAACTTGAAAAAACATGTTTCTGAGTTCTGGGGAACTTAAGAAGTATGAATATATAAAAGTACCATTGAAAAACTCCAAGAAAAAATGTTTTTGAGTTTTGGGGAGATTTAAGAAGCAAGATTATATAAAAGTACCATTGAAAAGTCGAAGAAAAAATGTATTTGAGTTCTGAAGAGATTAAAGAAGTATGAATATAAAAAGTACCACTGAAAAACTTGAAGAAAAAGTGTTTTTGACTTCTGGGGAGATTTAAAAAGTATGAATATATAAAAGTACCACTGAAAACTCGAAGAAAAAATGTTTTTTAATTCTGGGGAGACTTAAGAAGCATGAATATATAAAAATACCATTGAAAAACTCGAGAAAAACGTTTGTTTTCAATCTGGGGAGATTTAAGGAGAATGAATATATAAAGGTACTGTTGAAAAACTTGTAGAAATTTTTTTTTTTGAGAAACATAAGAAGTATGAAAAGGACCGTATTCTTATGTGATCAAAACATATAGACTTCCTTCGTTAGAGCAAGTAAATATTTTAATGAATCATGGTCTATGAAATTAAATTTATTTATAATATACAGATTTGAGAAGGAGGATGCTCGCACAAGTAAAAAGGGATTTTAGATTAAATATTTTTCTTCTCCCGTTCTGAATGACATTTATATTATTTTCATACATTTATCTGATATTACATTCCCAGTGCTTTCGCAGTCTGTTTATACCTTTTCAGATTTAATTGCAATTTTGAAATTTAAATTACTTGTTAACAAACAGGAAACTAAAAATAGAACTTTTTTCAGTCACTATTAAAATTACGTGTGAGATTAAATTTCCCAGAAGGTAAACACAGTATATTGTAACAAATTGCAATCTTACTCCGTTGGATTTAATCTTGTTTCATAAACTTCATCATATTTTCCACTTATTATCACCGCTAAGTAAACAAAAATGAAAGTTTCAACAGATTTAAAGAGATCGTAGTGTGATTACAAAATTTTTTTCTTAAAAAAAACTAACTGAAATATGATGAAAGGAGATTTTATAATATTATCAGATTCATATCTCAATTACTATATAATTAATGTTTTACCTGGATTAGAAAAATTGTAAATAGTTATGTCCCATGTTTTGAAAATTTATATGAAATGAGTTAGAATATTAAGCATATGAAGTTGCTATTTTACTCTGAAAACCTTGAAGAAAAAATGTTTTTGAGTTCTGAGGAGGCTTAAGAAGTATAAATATATATAAGTACCGTTGAAAAACTCGAAGAAAAATGTTTGTTTTGAATCTGAGATTTGAAAAGTGTGAATATTTAAAAGTACCATTCAAAAACTTGAAGAAAAAATGCTTTTGAGCTCTAAGAAGACTTAAAAAGTTTGAATATATAAAAGTACTGTTGAAAAACTTGAAAAACATGTTTTTGAGTTCTGAGGAGATTTAAGAAGTATGAATATATAAAAGTACCATTGAAAAACTCGAAGAAAAAATGTTTTTGAGTTTTGGGGAGATTTAAGAAGCAAGATTATATAAAAGTACCGTTGAAAAACTTTAAGAAAAAATGTTATTGAGCTGTAGGCAGACTTAAAAAGTATGAATATATAAAAATACCGTTGAAAAACTTGAAAAAAAAATGTTTTTGAGCTCTAGGAAGACTTAAGAAGTTTGAATACATAAAAGTGCTGATGAAAAACTTGAAGAAAATTGTTTTTCTGTTCTGGGGAGACTTAAGAAGTATGAAAAGTACCGTATTCTTATATGATCAAAACATATAAACTTCCTTCGTTAGAGCAGGTAAAAATTTTAATGAAGCTCGGTCTATAACATTAAATTTATTTACTATATACAGATTTGGGAAGAAGTATGCTAGCACAAGGAAAAGGTGATTTTGGATTAGCTTAAATATTTTTTCTTCTCCCGTCCACTTTTAATATTTCTTCGATCAATTATTAACATTTTTATAAGAAAGCCTATTTAAATGTTCTGAAATATGTAAAATTAAAAATTCTTTGAACATTTTTTTCAAAATTTGTTTTAAAAGCTAAAATTGTATACACTCTAGTCTGCCAAAAATTAAGATAGTTTAAAGGAATCAATTAAATTAAAGCAAAAAATCTGTATACATTTTTATTTCATTCTTAAATATGGAACTAAATCAGTTTAGTACTGAATGTACAGCTACTTCAAAATAAGGTATATATATATGTATATATATATATATATACATATGTATATATATATATATATATATATATATATATATATATATATATATATATATATATATATATATATATATATATTTAAAGTAGTTTTTAATCAGATATTTTTAGTTAAGTTTTATGTCATACAAATTACTTTATTTACTAAAAGATGTTGCAAATTTAATGGAATATTTTTTAAATAAAGGAAGGTGAGAATTGCTACTCATTTCTCATGCTTGTAATAAGCAATTTTAAATTTTTTTTTTCTAAATAATTGGAAATCAAAAGTTTGATATATCTGGACATGAATAAATATCAAGGAAATCAAAACTGTAATAATAATCTATGTAGTATATAAAATGACCAAGTGGGTATTTTAAATAAATGCTTGTTACGAATAATCTTGGATAGCTCTAGTAAATTACATTATTATTTTTCTTGCAATACCAATCTTGCCAATTTAAAACTTTTATGTTCTTTTACGTCCTAAATATTTTCAATTTGCCAGAAAAAAAGTCATTGCTAACATTTACTTTTGTACTTCTTAAATTCTAAATTATACAACGTCGCTGTCTTTCAGTATAAATAAACTTTTTTACTACGTCAATGTATTTTTATTTACTATTAGATATATAAACAGTTTCATAATTATTTTAAAATTACATACTGTTCCTACTGTTGCAGAAAAGAAAAAACAGGGTTTTAGATTGATATACACTCATGTCCATAAATTAAGGATAATTCAGAATCACATAGAAATTGAGCTCTAAAATAAAAATTTCACCTGTAGAATTATGACACACATCTTGAAGAAGAATATGCAAATTGTAGGAAACCACCAGGTGGCTCGGATAGTACGTCACAATGACGAGAGTGTATGAAATTGGTATATAAGGAATGGTAGCAAAGAAGTAAAATTGTTCACAAGCGCTTTAAAAGACTTTCAGTGCAATAACCGCGTACTTATGGCACAAAGGAAGCATTTGGATGATTTTTTACGTGGTAGAATTATCGGACGACTGAAATGTGGACGTACCCAGCTGGAAGTATCCGAGGAACTTGGAATCGCCCAGAGTGTCATCTCCAGGCTTTGGCAACGATTCAAGCATGATGGTAATGTGAGTAGATGTTAGAGCACAGGTCGCCCCCGAGTTACTACGCCGAATGATGACCGGTATTTGGCAGTTACTGCCAAAAGAAACAGACGGAGCACAGCATCACACCTGTCTCGTCAGCTCTCTTCAGCTACCGGTACGACAGTTTCAAGGCAGACCGTGTACAGACGCTTAGGGAACATTGGTCTATATGCTCGTAGGCCTGTCAGATGTGTGTTCCCCTTACCGCAACTCACTGTTGCCTGCGATTATGCTGAGCAAGAGAGCATGCATTGTGGACACCGCAACATTGGTCTTGTGTGATGTTTTCCGACGAGTCCAGGTTCAGTTTACATTCTGATTCTCGCCGGACATTCATATGGAGAGCGCCAGGTACCCGTTACCACTAAGAGAACACCATTGAAAGACACCGTTACGGTGGTGCAGGATGGCTCGTTTGGGGAGGAATTATTTTTGGTTCCAGAACTGACCTGCATGTTCAGAGTGTAACGATGACAGGCCACATCTATCGGGATGTCATTCTGGAACAACATGTACGTTTGTTTCGGGGCGCCATGGGTCCTGAATTTCTGTATAGGGATGCAACGCCCGACCTCACCGTGCAAACATTGTAGACGAATGCCTTCAGTCGGAGGATATCACCCGTATGGATTGGCCAGCATACTCACCGGACTTGAATCCAATAGAGCAGGTGTGGGACATGCTTGGCCGACGAATTGCAGCCCGTCAACCCCCTCCCAACTGTCTATCGGAACTTCGGAGGGCATTGCTTGATGAGTGGTGTAATTTTCCCCAAGATCAGAGTGATAATCTGATACTCAGCATGCGTAGGCGTTGTAACGCTTGTATTGCATCGTCCGGGAGACATATTCCGTATTAACCATCATACTAACCATGTTATATTGTTTTCTGTAAATAGGTTCTTTTTAAAAATTTGCTCCAGTTAGTAAAAATCGCAATTTTTATTAATTATGTCAAACATATAGCATCTTTTTTGCTCTTTACCTTTTGTTTAATAAATAGACTTTAGAAATAAGTCAAATTTGTTTTGCTTTTGTCTCTTTCATTGCCTGAACTTCATTATCCTTAATTTATGGACATGAGTGTATGAATGATAGCATGAATAATTAAGAATAGAATTGATTTGATTTGCGATACAAAATCTTATCATTTTGTGTTTAATCAATTCACCTTGCATGAATTTGATTTATTTTATCTAAAATAATTCAAATGATAAAATCCTTCAGAATCATAGTTCGAGAGTGTGCTTGGAGGCTACGGTCTACTTTTTGCTATTTGAGGGCTAACCGTGTTTTCAGTGGAGTTGTTTTTTTAGTTGTTCGCAATCTCAGTAGCTAGTAAATAGATGAGTACCCAAGTAACAAAACATTACATAGAGCAATTCTACCCTATGAGACATGGTATCACATGCTTTACTGTTCGGATTTCTATTCCATCATTGCAAATATTTTGGATACGATACCCGAAAAATATATGTATAAATTATATCATATTAATCGTTGACACTTAAAATGTGTATTAAATATATACTACAAACTGGTATTCTTTTTAAAGATAAAATTAAGGCATGTGTAGGTATATTAATGTTTTATACACAACGAAAGGGCTTATTATAAAATGAATATAAAATGAAAAGTTTTAATAAAATTAAGCATTTTAATTTCTGATAGCTATATAGATCTTTACACGAATAATGCCTCAAGTGCTTGATCTTATACAGACATAATTTATATTATTTAATTTAATCGAATTCCAGAAATATAATGAATGCACTGTCTACCAATAAATATTTGGACACTTATGCAAATGACGATATCTCCGGTCTTGAGGTACGTCACGGACTATATAATCGTGTAGGAAACAGCATCGGCATTAGTCGCATGCAAGATGTCGCGCAGTTCCGAACTCTCTGATTACGAGAAAGGTATAATTATCGGGTAATACAAATGTAACCGATCCTTAAGGGACATATCTAGCGATCTGAAGTACCCAAAATCGACAGTGGTCTGTGTGATCAAGAAGTGGAAGGTGAGCGGTGATTGTCGGAATGTGCCCTGAGTTGCAGACCAACGGAACTGGGAGATAGAGACCGACGAGTGCGTCCAGATAAATTCGGAAGAACCGCATCCAACCGATAGCCCTCATCCGCGAGGAGTTTCAAAAGGCATCCGGGAGTATTGTTTCATGAATGGGGTGCAAAGCACATCGAAATTGGACCGTAGATCAGTGGAAACGGGTTCTTTGGAGCGACGAATCAAGGTTCACCCTTTACCGTTCGGATGGCAGGGTCTGGGTCTGCCGTCTTCCTGGAGAATTTCTCCTGCCAGAATGCATTGTGCCAACAGTCAAGTTCGGCGGAAGTGTAATTATGGTCTGGGGGTGTTTCTCCTGGTATGGACTGGGCCCCTTTTTTTCTACCAATATGACGTCATTCCTTAAAACATTTCATTTAATCATTTCTTGTTTTAATTTACTTAAACATCGTCTGCATTTAATTTTCATACGATTTATCACTGAACTTCAATAATACGTAAATAATTTTCTTCTATATTTGGTTTAAAAATACATTAGGTACATTTTAAATTTAATCGTCGATTATTTTTTTGTTGCAATGAAAATTTTATCACCATAATTAACTGCAAATTCTTTTCATAAAAGTCTAGAAGTCTATATCACACTAATAAATATCTAGCGTTTAAGTTATATATCTTTGAAAATTAAGAAGTTCGTTCGTTTGTGTGTTTGTTTTTGCTAAATTTTCAACACATTCATATATACCGCCAAATAGTCCCCGTCAATATTAAAACCTCTGCTGTCCATCCTATCAGGTAATATGACAAGATAAATTAAAGTTAGCAACTAACATGCGGTCATTAAAGGTAAACAAAGTATTGAGCATGTACCAGATAATTCTCAACCAAAAAACATACTATTTTTTTACCTGCCTCATAGGGTGCTTTACAATTCTAGAAAATTAAAATTTTATTGATCCCGTCATATGACGGGCTATTTGCTAGTTTTGCAATAGTAGACACTAATTACCTACATAATATTGAAGAAATCCGAAAGAATTGAAATATGTGAATAGAATTGTATTATTGAATTATTTATAAAAAGTCCCATACTAATTATAACCTCTGACTTAATACTACCTTACCGTTTTTTTTCTTTAGTCTAAAATTTGGCACAGACTTGCGGTACAACAAAAGGCAAATGAAATGTGTCTGCCGTGAACAAGAAAATCGAAGAAAACAGAGCAATAAATTACCCGTTAGTTGTTAAACAAGATCTATACCCGCATATTTCCCCCATTTTATGCGAATTTAAAGACGGTGTCTTTCTCGTTGCATGCTGATCCTATAACAAAGTTTTAAAAGATGTCGGGAAAAAGTTGGCGGTCCGTCAAGAATCGGGCAGGTTTTAAAACGAGAGTTTTTGTTTCGCTTTGGCAACGGCATTCGTTTACATTTAAGAAGTTAAAGAAGGTTGTTCCCGTCAGTATAGTGGATCAGCATGTTAGCGAGTGTAATTTCTACAGTTTGGCAAAATGAAGAAATTGCTTGCTTTCGAAACATAATTTGGAGTTTTTAACAGGAGATTTGAGGTGATAGCCTGTAAATCTTAATTACAACAGTTTAAATGACTTTGCAGGATTATATTTTTCAAATGGGGGACTTTACGGTGAATGAGATATAAACCAACGACGGTGACTGAACGCAGTATAAAGAAAAAATACGTCTGTCAGTTATAAAATCCACGGTGTTCTCTTTACACAATTCAGCAGTGAAACATTGATCTCCCTCGTATAATTTACATGAACTAATCGCAAATAAAATTTAAAATGCTTTCATAATAGAACAATCAATGATTAGTATCATAAATTTATTATAAAACAATGTTCATATTTTATTAATAAAGGAAAAAAAATATTGTTACCTTGTAGTCTCCATATCCCTATGGAAATAAATTTTATTTGAATAAATTCATGTTGAGGGATTTTATACATATATAGTTGAATTTTTCCAGTAGCATAATTTCTTTATTAATATAAATTTAGATCTTAAGATGGCGTACTTTAGCTTAATTAGTGACACCGGCTTGAAAAAATATGAGATAACATAAACAACTAGCTGTATTATGCAGTGAAAAATGGTTCTTTCTTAAAAAATACGGTAAAGCATTGATCAAAAAGCTTCCAATTTCCTATGTGGATTAACTATTAGTACTATGAAGAACTTAGCCACATTTAGCCTTATCTCGAACTATCAATATTGGTTCCTGCTGCATTTGTTTAGAACTTTGGAGTTTTCTTTGAGTCTCGTACGGGGGAAAATTAGTAAACTTCATCCAGCCTTAGTGATCTGTTGAACCTAGTTCAGCCCTTGTTATTAACTCTCTCCCTTATTATAAAAACACAATAGTTCTTATAATAAAAATATGGCCCCAATACCCATAGTTACCCAGGGATTGAAGACCCAGCCCCTTTCCTGACGCCCCAGCGTCAAACCCCAGCTGCCCTGCTAAGTGCCTCGAGAGTTGCTGGCCTCCATATCCCATTTACCTTCGTCAATGTCTTTAAGACTATAGTCACTACCTCATAGTTAAAGAATATTTAGTACAGATTAAATAAATCACTTAATTCTGTTCCATTATACTATCCGAATTATATGCCTATAACAGTGAAGGATGCTTACAAACAATAAAATGTTAAGTTTGGAGGATTAAGTATTGAGCATTATTTTGGTCAAGCACACCCTGGTTTAGAGCTATAGGGAGCTTAATGTTATGAGTACATATTAAATGGTAAATACATTGTAACACGGATAATCAGTCTGCGGGATACTAAATGATGTGTACATATGTTTTTCTTTTTAATATCAAAGTGTTTTGAACAAATACTTGTTTTTTACCGTCAACTTCGTAAGCCGAGTGCATCCCAGATACAACATGAAGAGGGTTAATAAGACCGGGATCTACTGCTTAACCATTTATATCCTTAATTAATTTACCATCAGCTTTCTTACTGCATTTTTGAGTCATTAGATAAGTTTTAATGGAGAATATCTTAGAAAAAAGTAAATTAATTTTTACTGTATTTTAGTAGTTAATTTTGCAGCTGGTACTTTCTAGTACCAACATATACTTTTGACTTTTTGATAAAAAATAAAACATTAAATTATGAACAAAACAAATGAAATGCTTACCAGCGAAGTATAGAAGTCTCTAAAAATAGTAGTACCAAATAACTGGTAATAAACCACTAAATTTACTCAAATGAACAACACGTGTATCAACTGTACCACAAAATGACATTCGAATGCAACATGCCAATTATAAAATCCCCACTATGCGAATAAAAAAGATTCCTGATTGGTGCCTTCATTTCTTTTCTGCTGTAGGAACTGCATCGTTCATGTGCTTGTGAGTACCGTCAGGAAAAACGGCTTTATTAGGAATAGGTATTTGATTGAAGAGGTACTTATAAGGATTAAAAGGGTTAAAGCCGGTTCCGAACGGTTTCGAACATCCATACCAGCAGCGGTATCCAAACTCACGAATTTCAGTACCGAAGATCAGCCCTCTACCATTCGGCCATCATTCGAGAAGCAAAATTTAAAGAACTCCACAAGGAACTTGAATGTCTGGGGAAGGGGAAGGTTTGTAAATTAAACAAAACAGGTAGGGTATTTAGGTGATAAATTTTACATTAATATAAAAATTTTACATTGTTTTGAATAGATATAAAAATGTTTATGAGTAAAGAAAAATATCAAATACAAACAAAATATTTTTGTTTCAACATTAATTTCTGAAATAAATCTCAGACATTCACTTTTACAGCACGGGTTACTACCTGTTATCAAGATCTAAATCAAATATAACGTCCTATGGGAATCATAGATGTAAAATGGTGTCACTTAAGAGAAAAAAAATAAGAGAAAATGTCGGGCAGGGTACTACGCCTCTGAGACCCCGAACCACTATATCCATCAATATTTTCGTACTCACGATCTGAGGATTAGGGACACAATAACACCTTGTCGTACCTACAGCGCAGTCTCAGGCAACGTGGGTATGATTTGACTCCAGAGCTCATATTTAGGCTCAGATCTGGAATGCTCAAGCCTGATCTGTTGGCCATCAAAGAGGGCGTAGCCATAGTAATCGACGCCCAAATGGTTGGTGACACTATAAACTTACAAGATGCACATCTACACAAATTAAACAAATATTCGACGCAGGCGTTGAGGTCTTGCATCATCACCACCACTGGTGCCTCTCGGGTACAGACGACCTCCTGTACTCTTAATTGGTAGGGCATCTAGTCATTGCACAGTGCTAATGGCCTCACCAGGTTCGGGTTCATAACAAAGAGAGACCTCAATGTTCTTAGTGTGCGTTCGTTGGAGGTGACTATGCGTGCTTTTCAGGGCTTCATAAGGATGACAACCGCCTTTGGGTGGGAGATGGGGCGAACTAGAGTAGGGTGACCCACCTAGCCCTTTCGGGTCGTTGCTAGGCTTCCCGTCGTGTACCAGGGACCATTGTCCCAAAACACAGTCAAGCTTGGGAGGACGTCTTTTTTATGTTTGTGCTAACTCAACACCTCCCATGGACAAAATAATAATTTGGTTAAAAACTATACTAAAATATTTTGTTTTCACTATTTAAAATAACAACCCCATATGAGTTTCAGGTAAGCGAGAAAATTAAAGAAAAAGATCTATAGATTAGGAAATGACGCTTGTGTTTGATCCACCACTATTGTCCATTCATCTCACTCGCACCCTGTCACTTTTTTAATATGCTGTGCATGAATGTTTGTATGTAAATTATTCTAGAACATGCCTAAGTAATTTAAAACATAATTACTCTAAAATTGATCCTGTCTGCCAACATTTTCCCTTTGGAATTCCAATCTCATTAAATCACTATTTTGCTACAGAAAATCCCTGAAAATTTTGTAGCATCTATTTTCAACTTTCTTATTTTATGCGGAGAAACATTATTATCAGGATTTTAGTCCCTTTGAAATATTTCCGAAAATTTGCATACATATCATAATTCCTAATTTCAATACTGATTTAATATCTTTAGGACAAATTCCATTCAGTTCTTACGATGGGTTGTACACATTTTACAAATGCATTAAAACTTCATCATTTACATATTCATTAAATATTTAAAGAAGATAGTGATTAAATTATGGATAAGGGGAACTCTTACAGAATAGTTGTTTTTTTCATATTTCAGAACGTGGAGACATAAAGGAAAAGACAACTAGAAATGTCAGAAATGATAAAATTATAAATAACTAGTTTTTAAAATTCGGAAGCATGTGCAAGAATGTTATGCTACAAACTTAATTTTGGACGGTATAAAAATAAATCAACTTAAAACAATTCGAAACGAAAAATAACATGATTAACTAATCACATAAGATTCCAATTTAAAAGTATAAAACAAGTAAAAATGAATTCTTTTAATAAGAAGCTTTACTCAAAATTAATTTTATTAAATTATTAAATGATCTAGAAAAGTTAAATGTTTATATGCAAATCGTGAACAAAATGAAAAAATCCTGATTCAAATTACTACGGTTATGCTTACTTTATTCAAAAAACAAAAATACATATTTCTATAAAGCATCTCCAATATAGTAATAGCCTAAGTTATCTGTCCGTCTGTCCTCGAATTTATGAAGTGGTTGTATCTGGAATGGATAGAGGCATCCATATTGGATTCTTGATGAGTTAGGGTTAGCAACGTTCGAAATCCACCCCTTTCTCCCTTTTCTAGCATTTAATGTCATTATCTTAAACCCTATTTTCTCCAGTTAAGAGGACGTGGTTAAATTTATTAATTTATCACATAATAAATATGTAAAAATAACATTTTTTTTCTAGAATTATGACGTCATTCCTTTAACCATCTCATTTAATCATTTCTTATTTTAAATTACTTAAATATCGTCTGCATCATTTTTCATACGTTTATCACTGAGTTTAGATATTACTTAAATAATTTCCTTTCGTATTTGGCTTAAATCATAGATTAGGTACATATGTGATCATTTTAAATTTAATCATCGATTATTTTTTGTGGCAATGAAAATTTTTATCCCCAATATTAACAACAAATTCTATCTACCTCCAGGGTGTAGTAGAAATGATAGTTTTATTCCTTTATTTCTATTAATTACTGTGGCAAAAAATTGGGAAGAACTTAACGATAATTTCGACGTAGCTATGTAAATTTTGAATTATCTTTCTAAACGAATTCAACGTGATTCTAAACTGCATTCATAGTTTCGGGAGACTTTAGAGAAGTATGAAGATAAACAAATTATTGAGCGTGTGTCAGATAATTTTCAGCGAAAAACAAATCTTTTTTTTTACCAGCCGCATGGGGTACTTTTACGATTCTGGAAAATTAAAAATTTTACTGATCCTGTCATATGACGGGCTATATGCTAGTCTTTCATAATAATGCAATGATGATAAAATATAATGAAATGAAATGCCATTTATCCTGTTCTAGGTCGGTATCGCATATCTTACGTTTGGTGTAATCTTAACTCCATGGTCGGCTTTGCATGTCATGCGACAAACAGAAATATTACTGTTACAATGTACGTATCATTTAATACGTACTCATAACAGTGAGACTCCTATAGCTCTAGATACCCATCGTTACCCAGGTTGCGTGCCTGGCCAAAATAATGCTTAATACTTAATTCTCCAAACTTAACATTTTATTATTCGTAAACATTATTTACAGTTATAGGCATACAATTAGAACGCTATAAAGGCTCAGAATTAAACGATTTATTTAATCTAATAATCTATACTAAATATTCTTTCACTATGAGGTAGTTACTATAGTCTTAAAGACAGTGACTTACTCGGGAATCAGGAGAATGGGCGAACCTCAAATACCGGCAAAGGGAATCTGTAGTAGGGCTGCCCAGGGGGAGTTCTGGTATCTCTGAATAGGGAAGGTTGGGCTTGACTCTGGGGCGTTTTGACAGAAACGGAGCTAGGTCGTCACTCTGTGGCCTCAGGAGACGGGCACACGTAATAATAGATGCAGGCAACTCTCGAGGCACGGCTCAGGGAATCCGCAGAGACCTCACTCTCGGATCCTCGTCTTTTCTCCTTCTCTCTCCAGTCTTCAATTCCCTCTCCTTTTTCTCACTCCCGATTGTCCTTAAATTCCAATAAGATTTGCTCATA
>CM063501.1:51339392-51409392 GCA_032207245.1 Pardosa pseudoannulata | reverse complement strand
TACGTACCACTAAATTATAAAAAATATTTTTACTTTATTGTTTGAAGTGCAGGAAGTATTGTAATAAAAGGATTTGGTATTCAGATTTCGACGGACGCTGGTATTGTGTCCAGTTGGTAAAATATACAGAAATTGAATCTGAAATTCTTGTTTATCATTAATTCCTGGATTAATTAATTTTTGAAAATATTTAATAATTTGGGTATTTTCTAACATATCTATAGATGCATGCAATTATTATGCATGCCGTTATTATGTTTTGTAAACGATCTCAGTTTGTTAAAGAAAAGTTTGACTTGGTTCACTGCTGTCTTTAGAACGTCAAATAGCGGGTGTGGTTTATATACCACTAAATTATAAAATTATTTTTACTTTTTTGTTTGAAGTGAAGGAAGTGTGATAAAAAGATTTGGTATTCAGATTTCAACGGACGCTGGTACTTTTCATAAAAATACCGTGCCCAATTGGTAAAATATAGAGAAATTGAATCTTAAATTCCTTGTTTATCATTAATTCTTAGAAATCAAAATTAATTTTTGAAAATATTTAATAATTAGGGTATTTTCTAACTTATCTATAGATGCATGCAATAACAGTTATTAAGTCTTGTAAATGATTTCAGTTTGTTAAAGAAAAAATTGACTTGGTTCACTGCTGTCTTATAAACCTCAAATAGCGGCTGTGGTTTACACACCACTAAATTATAAAAACATTTTTACTTTCTTGTTTAAAATAAAGGAAGTGTTGTGATAAACAGATTTAGTACTAAGATTTCAATGGACGCTGGTATTGTGATCAACTGGTAAAATATAGATAATTTGAATCTTAAATTTCTTGTTCATCATTAATTTTTGGAAATCAAAATTAATTTTGGAAAATGTTTAATAATTAGGGTATTTTCTAACATATCTGTAGATGCAGGCAACAACCGTTATTATGTCTTGTAAACGATCTCAGTTTGTTAAAGAAAAGGTTGACTTGGTTCACTGCTGTCTTTAGAACGTCAAATAGCGGGTGTGGTTTATACATCACTAAATTATAAATAAAAACATTTTTACTTTCTTATTTGAAGTGAAGGAAGTGTTGTGATAAAAAGATTTGGTATTCAGATTTCAATGCACACTGGTATTGTGCCAAATTGGTAAAATATAGAGAAATTGAATCTTAAATTCCTTGTTTATCATTAATTCTTAGAAATCAAAATTAATTTTTGAAAATATTTAATAATTAGGGTATTTTCTAACATATCTATAGATGCATGCAATGGCAGTTATTAAGTCTTGTAAAGGATTTCAGTTTGTTAAAGAAAAAATTGACTTGGTTCACTCCTGTATTTAGAACCTCAAATAGCGGGTGTGGTTTATATACCACTAAATTATAAAATTATTTTTACTTTTTTGTTTGAAGTGAAGGAAATGTTGTGATAAAAAGATTTGGTATTCAGATTTCAACGGACGCTGGTATTGTGCCCAATTGGTAAAATTTAGAGAAATTGAATCTTAAATTCCTTTTTTATCATTAATTTGTGGAAATCAAAATTAATTTTTGAAAATATTTAATACTTAGGGTATTTTTTAACATATCTATACATGCATTTAATAACAGTTATTTAGCCTTGTAAACGATTTCAGTTTGTTAAAGAAAAAATTGACATGGTTCACTGCTGTATTTAGAACCTTAAATAGCTTCTGTGGTTTATATACCACTAAATTACAGAAATATTTTTACTTTATTGTTTGAAGTGAAGGAAATATTGTGATAAAAAGATTTGGTAAAAGTGCCAAATTGGTAAAATATTGAGAAATTGAATCTTAAAGTCCTTGTTTATCATTAATTCTATATAGTTTATAATATATCATTAATTCTATAATAATTCTATTCATTACCCTAATTATTAAAAATCTCTAAGATTTTTAATAATTAGGGTATTTTCTAACATATCTATAGATGCATGCAATAACAGTTATTAAGTCTTGTAAACGATTTCAGCTTGTTAAAGAAAAAATTGACTTTGTTCACTGCAGTCTTGAGAACCTCAAATAATGGGTGTGGTTTATATACCACTAAATAATAATTTTTTTTATAATAATACTTTTTTAAATAATACTAAATAATGCTTTTTTGTTCGAAGTAAAGGAAGTGTAGTAATGAAAAGTTTTGCTATTTAAATTTCAACTGATGCTGGTATTTTTTTTTTATAAAAACGACTTGTTGGTTTTTTATTTTGCTTGTTGGTGTTTTGAAAAGAGAGGTTCACAATTATGATTCCTAAAATAAAATGAAGAGAAATTAAATCCTAAAAGTCTTTATACATCATTAATTCCTGGAAATTAAAATTAATTTTAGAAAATACTAAATAACTAGTATAATTTCTAACATATTTATATACGCATATGTATGAAATAACAAGTTATTAACCCTTGTAAACGATTTCATTTAGGTAAAGGAAAAATGGACTTGGTTCACTATGGTTGTGAGAGCCTCAAACAGCGACTATAGTTTATACATAACTAAATTATTAATAAAATATTTTTATTTTCCGGTACGAAGTAAAGGAAATGTTGTAATGAAAAGTACTGGTGTTCACAATTAAACGGAAATACCCATTTTCAATGTTTAAAAGACATATTTGATTGTATATTTTTGTATATTATGTCTTGCATTTAGTCCGATCAGTCGTACTCTTAGTATCCATAATTAAGGTTACAGTAAGTATTCAGATGGTCGAAATTTGCTTGAAAATTCCATATTTCTATCTCTTTAAATTTTGAAATATATCTGGGATAAAAATTAAAGATAGTATTCTAATATCTAATACCTTATTATTAACCTTTTCGCGACGGGGGTTTTGTCTACAGTCATGTAAATAAAGAAGGGAGAGTAAGCCTTGGTGCTTTTACCCTTTTGAGCAAAATGTATGTAGCCTTCAGGAAATAAGAACATAAAACCTGTGATTGATAGAGATGTTTCTGGTGATATCTGAATAAACGTTATATCAGCTGAATAAAGAACAGTGGGGATATGAAGTGTCTTGTTTATATTTCAGACATAGCTGTCTTTTTGGAGATTTTACGTTCTGGTTGAAACTTCAACCACCCATCCCGAAAGGGATGATTATTATCTCAATGGACAATCTTGTGATTTCTAATTGAGAAATTATTAGAAATTACTAGATTATAAAATAAATGCGAGTTAAAATTGATATAGTTAAAATAAAAAAGCTATTCTTTTTAAAATTGAATGAATTACACAATTTTGTACGGAAAAATAGATATTTTAACCATTATATTTTAAGTATATTTCTAGCGAATGTTTACGATAACTACTAGGTTTTATTCTAAGGTATAAATGTATCCTATGAATGAAAGGTTTAATGAATATTGTAAGACAACTCAATTTTTATGAAAATGTTCTATATTTTGATAAAAAAATTCTTTTCGTAGATTTTGATGTATTGCCTTAAAATCTATAATTTTCTTAGACTTTTAAAGAATATGTGGTTTTCTCTTATGAAGTAAAAAATACTTATTTTTAACACTAATTAGAATGGTTTATATCTAAATGTATGAAATATTCTTACTATTTATTATCCTGGTCACAGTGTAGCTAATTTAATTCAGTTTGTACTTTATGTGTTTTAAAACATTTATTCGCCGGTTTATTCGATCTTTGAAAACTGAGACATATCAAAAGTTTTTATTTGTAATAGAGCCGAAGAAAGTATTTTAAATAGTTTTTAGAAATATGTGCCTGATTGATATATATTATGAAACATTTAACGAGGTTTTATAATAAATAAATTTCTATTGTAAATCAAGTCACTGACCTAAATTTTGACTTTTATTTAAAATACAAAACATAATATGTGAACTTATTTTCCAATGTAGGAATATTAAGGTTATATCTATATTCTGTTATATATCATCTAAATATTTCTCTAAAATTTCCCATTTTAGCTGTTCTGTGCTACATAAAAGGCTTTATTTATTAAATTTTTATATTTCCGAGATTTTTTTCATGGAATATATAGCATTATAAGAATTGTGTTTATGAATTTTCAATACAAGATCCAATGGTAAAACAGACTGAAGAGGGTGGGATGGTTCAGGAATATAATGATTGACTGCATGAAGTGTTGACTGATTAGTGTTTGTTGCATTAATTATGAAGCCGTATGTTTACATCCAACTTTTAAAAGATAAAATAAAATGTTATGCAAAACATTTTAGAGTTCCAATTATTTTTCAGTACTATCACAATGATAACTGGAAACACTAAGTATTCTGATATCAATACCATTTATGGCTATTATACAATTGCAATAATTGTGATTAATACTCCATCTAAGTTACCATATTTGAACGCTATAAAACATTTATGGCAACAGTTAGAAGATGAGATAAAAAACTACTATGTTTTTTTTAAACGACTAAATATTTCTGATAGTAGTCCGGTAGAAGAAATGCTTTTGGTAAAATATAGTTTGTTTTGCTCATTCATACCATACTCCTGTTCATTGCATCAAGCATTCAATCATGTTCATTGCATCAAGCATTTAATCATTTTCATTGCTTCAAGCAAGTTTTAGATCAAATCTTCTTAAACTATGAGTCGCAATCCCAAATGGAGTAAAAAAAGGAGGCAGAGAGGGATGCATAGAGTTAAAGAAAACTCCATTGAAATATTCTTTGCCACTCACTAACCATATGCTAAAGTGAATCAACTTTTTCAGTTTAAATGTTGATTTAATCTAAATAGCATTCGACTCCGAAGCTATTTTATGTTTTTTAAGAATGGAATAAAATCAGTCAGTATCGTTAGCCATTTCTCGCTCAGTCTATGACAACACATTTGTAACACGTTAGGATACACAGAGGATAACCCAAAAAGTACTAAATCGATAATATCATAAAACCATGAATATCATAAATTTCATGAATCCATCATGGAATATCATAAAACCATACATAAAACTATGATATTGATTTTAAGTTTTACAAAGTTGAGAATTTTGTGTAGTTTACGAGTTTTATTTTAGCACTAATTTTTTCATACCCATCTAACTGTGCTACGTTTATTAACCCCTTAACGCATTTGCCCGTGTCTGACACGGGCGAAATTCAAATTAAGCATGTAATAAAATCGTTTACACTTTGTTTGTATAACAATTTTTTTATATAGTTTTTACTCTCTCCAAGCTCCCTAGTGTCCCCCAAAACTAAAATTGCAAAAAATAACTTACATTGTACCTATATATCCCTTTTCTGTGAAGAAAATATGTCATATTTTATAATTTTTTCTAAACTAAACTCGTGCTTTAAGGGGTTAAACATTGAGTAGAGCTTAAAGTTTTTGTGTAAAAATATTCATTAGTAATTTTATCTGCTAAGTAAGCAAAATATTTGTTAGCTTTTCATGTTTGTTCCTTATCAAATCTTAAAATGAACAGAAATATCATACTACGAGTTTTATTTTGACTGATTGTATTACTATTAGACTAACATACAGCCCGTCACATGACGGGATCAGTAAAATTTTTAATTTTCCAGAATTGTATTGTCATATTACGTGATAGGATAGACAGCAGAGGTTTCAATATTGACTGTGATTATTTGGCGGTATATATGAATGATGTCCAAAATTTCGCGAATCAATTGCAAAACGTGCGGTTATTTATAAAAAATAAGCACACAAACGAACAAAATTCTTAGTTTTTTAACCCTCCAAGTGGAAGAAAAAATACGCTAAAGTTTAACTGTGTCAGTCGCTAAAGCGTTCTACGATTTTTTTCCTTCACCCTTTTAGACTAGAATGGATTACGAGAAACCCACCCTCGTTATTGTCCCTTTACTCCCGGTTATAAATAGATATATAAATAGATATTATAGATTGTTAATTTTTAATTCACATAAAGATCGACAGTGTCTCGACGATCATCCCATAAGAAATAATGGATTATAAAAGTACAAATAAAATTAATTTTCTAGAGACTTATTTATATTTTTTACAAACATCATCCAAGATATTTAAGTGGTGCAATTGGAGATACATCTGTTACCGCAAACGAAATACTTCGAAATAGAGATTTACAAAGCCATGAAAATCTATCAGCGTCTTTGTTTCTCAGGGTGTAGGGGTGCATCCCACTATAAATGTTCGTCAAAGAGGGGTGCAGTTCCTAAACAATCGACCTGACCATGCTACCGCAAAACTCCATGGGGGAAAGCATTGGAAGATATGTATATTACATCCATTTTCTGAGCTTGTTTGGAGGTAGAAAATTGTACGTGACAACCGCTTTGGAAACATCATCGGTTTGGCGGAATTGTACGTGCAAACCACTTAGAGGGTTAATGATATATAACTTAAATTCTAGGTATTTATTAGTCTGTGACTCCTAGACTTTTATGAAAAGAATTTGTTGTAAATACCGGTGGTAAAATTTTCATTGCAACAAAAAATAATCGATGATTGAATTTAAAATTATCACATACGTACCTAATCTATTATTTAAGCCAAATATAAAAGAAAATTATTTACGTAATATCTAAGTTCAGTGATAAAACATATGAAAATAATGCAGAAGATTTTTAAATAATTTAAAATAAGAAATGATTAAATGAGATTGTTAAAGGAATAAGGTCATAATGCTGAAAAATGTTACTTTTACCTATGTATTATGTGATAAACTGATAAATTTAATCTCTTGCTCTTAACAGGGGAAAATAGGGCTTGAAATAACGTTATTAAAAGCTCGATAAGGGGGAAGGGGTGGATTTCGAACGTTTTAATGACGACAGTATTTTTGCTGTGATATGAAGCATATTTATAACAATTTATTTTAGAATTGGATCTATAATTTAACTTATGAAGAATCCAATATGGATGTCTCTATCCATTCCAGGTCCAACCGCTTCATAAATTCAAGGACAGACGGACAGATAACTTAGGCTATTATTATATAAAGGATTATTAACAGAAAATAACGTTTTGTTTGAATGGATGTCCTTGTTTCAAATATTTTGGACCACAATAGCAGCAGAACGGATTAAATCTTAATGCAAGATTTGACGCTGCGGAACATAAAATAGCTTCGGAGTCGAATGCTATTTAGATTAAATCAACATTTAAACTGAAAAAGTTGATACACTTTAGCATATGGTTAGTGAGTGACAAAGAATATTTCAATGGAGTTTTCTTTAACTCTCTGCCTCCTTTTTTTACTCCATTTGGGATTGCGACTTATAGTTTAAGAAGATTTGATCTAAAACTTGCTTGAAGCAATGAAAATGATTAAATGCTTGATGCAATGAACATGATTGAATGCTTGATGCAATGAACAGGAGTATGGTATGAATGAGCAAAACAATCTATATTTTACCAAAAGCATTTCTTAAATCAAAGACTAACAAAGAAAACTCATTGTGTAAATACACCTAGTTTTCTACGATTACATTTGAATTTATATATAAATACTTCAAATAAGGATAATAAATTCAAGAATTCTTTTTCTAAATATCAATAAGTTCATATGCATTAAAAGAGAAGTTATGAATAATTTAATCTTTTAAGTTTAATAAGTTAAATAAGCATGTTTTCTATAATCTTTTTGGCCACTATAATTATTTTCTTTTTCAATATCACCCAGTCTTTCTCTAAGGAGATTATAACAAAATATTATTCTTATTAGAAGAATTTTCAGCTAATAAGTTTGGGGTCTAATCTCCCAATAAATATATTTTACTTCTCTAATTAGAACCCAATTCTCCACATTTTGTCAAACATATATCTTTTTGATTACCATTTCTTCCTATTATTGTTTATTTATATAGTTGGAAAGTTTAATACACGAAAGTTTTACTTCTTTATTTTATCTAATTAATATTTCCGTATTTAAAATAGACTGGAAGAGATTAGGAATTTGTTTTGTTTATTACTTACTTGTTAATTATTACTTGTTTATTACTCAATTACCATTCTTTGTGTTAATGAACGCATTTTATGCAAAATATGCATTTAACAGTTTATTTTAATCTATGGTTTATTGGGCTCTTACATCTCTTTGTCATGTATTTTACACGATAAACCTAGATTTCATAAAATAGTGATATTTTATTTTTAAAAGAAGATAATATGCTAACAATTTATGTTCTTAGGTCTAAATAGTAAACAAATATTTTTAACAAATGCCAATAAAATTTCTAATTCTTATTTGAATCAAGCGATAGTTATATGTTGAATACCACAATGTTAGGATATATATATATATATATATATATATATATATATATATATATATATATATATATATATATATATATATATATATATATATATATTTATTTATTTATTTATTTATTTATTTATTTATATATAATGAGACGGACTTCTCGATGGGGAGTTGCAGTCATGGCCATAAAAATGATACCGTTTCAGCTAAAGACCTTTATTAAGATAACGTTGAAGGACAATTTCCCACTTCATCATAGGGACAAGACAAACTGAAGGGTCAGCTAACATGAAGTTATATGTACAAGACACGTAACACCTGGGTCGACATCTGTGGAAAATATCTCTGGCAAAATCTGTCTCCGACAGCGTGTATCTCCTTTTTATTTGGAAACTTCCTAAGAGTACGTTGAACGATTGCCATTTATATGGAAGAATTCCCGGCAATCTTTCAATGTACTCTTAGGAAATTTCAGGCAACGAGGAGTCTCGTTTCATATTGTTTCCAGGAGATGGAAGTGTACGGATGAAGACAACCTCATGAATCCATGGACTTTACATGTCAACAAGGGACTATTGAAGTAAGTGGAGGCTCTATGATGGTACTGGACGAGTGCATTTGGATGGATATGGGACCTCTGATACGCCTAGATACGATTCTGACAGGTGACACGTAGGTAAGCATCCTGTGAGATCACCTGCACCTATTCATGTCTATTGTGCATTCCGATGGGGAATTCCAGCAGGACAATTAATGTAGCAATTATTGTCCAGCAGAACAATGATTGCTACATAGTGCTCCCAGGATCACTCCTCTTACTTTAAACGCTTTCGCTAGCCTCCCGAATCCCCAGACATAAACATTATTGAGCATATCGTGGATTCCTTGCAACGTGCTGTTCAGAAGAGATCTTCACCACCTCGTACTGTTAGGGATATATTAAAACTTTTTGTTATATAGAGTACATTGCAATAAAAAATTAAGGCGTACAACTGCATGTTACAACAGTTCTAAATACAAAAATTGGAAAATTATAAGTTTAAACTTTTTAGAATTATATCCAGCAGCTTTAACTTACGTTATATGGAAATGTTTAGTCATATAGAGTACAGACTGCAATCTAAAAGGCTCTACTAGAGGATATAATAATCATGAATAAACAATTTCAACATTCTATGTCTAATCATTGTTGAGCAATGCGAAGTACACATATATGCAGGGATGTATAAGACATCACAACGAAACTAGTCAAAATGCTTTCAGAAATGATAAAAATAAATTTTTAAAAGTTTAAATTACTTTGTGCCTTCATACAGGAGTAATAAACTATATAAAATGAATTGCTGCTTAATCAAAATGATTATTTCTATTCCGATCGAGGCAGAATCGTCCCATACGAAGATAGCGGATTATATTTCCGAGTTTAAAGTGGTGAAGTCCCGATTATGTGGATAGGGAATTTATGGAGGAAGAAGGAAAACGAGTGACCAACATAAGTGACTGCAACCGTCTAATCACAACACTCCATGGAAAGACAGGTATGTTATGTGCTGCAAATGATGGAGCATAGTGCCACATCCCCAACTGTATTACAAAGAATACGTCCAACAACACAATCGGTGTCTGCACGAAAAACGTGATGTTGTTGGCAGCACAGTGTCTGCTAGATGTCAATTGTCGCTTTATTTTGACTTTTAGCTAAAGGCGGTTGCATTTGCAATTGTGTACTGAACGGTGGAGATGGAATTCCGAACGGTACAACATTCTGATTTTTATGAATCATGCTTCTGACTTTAACACCACAATGTCTGTATTGGAGTTTGAGACACTATGAAGAGACAGCAGCTAAACTGCTGTACATCATTATACATCATCATACTAGTCCTGCAGCCGTCGGTATTATGATGTGAGGTCTCATTGGATTCCTCATCATTCTTCTAATACTCATCATCAGCTCACTTACTGGCCCGTAATACATGGCTGAGGTTTTGCAGCTTGGTTTCCTTCCTAATTTTAAGGACTTTTCTGCGGCCACGCTTCGATGGAGCAATTTGCGAACATACGTTGTATGAATTGTTGAAGATCTCCAGTAACCTTGACAACCTGTTCACCAGATTTATCTCCCATCGAATACGTCTGGTCTATGTCTGGAAAACGTCTATCTCGGCATGCTGCAAGTACTGGCACAACAGTTGAAATTTGGATACGTGTGGATTAAAAATGGACGTCATTTCTTAAACATCATAAACAAAGTCTCTTGTAATCAACGCCACAGACAGTGGCATAAGTTACTGTGGTGGCAACATTCATTATTAATTTCTCCTCTTCCTCATTTTTCTAAGAGGCCGATCGATGTTCGTATAGGTAGACTTCTTCTCTTCGGTACCAGTCTTCATGCGCTCGAAGCCCACTACTGATATATATGTTAGTATTTGTTCAGAATAGGCTTTAAGCAGTAGCTTCTGGTCTCTTTAGCCCTTCTGTAGCAAGAGTAGACCATAGCGCTTTAAACAAAACAACCAACCACTCCAAAGACGGCTGTTTTTTAAATCAATTATCATTGATACTAACTGTAATCTGTGGAATAAATTTGGTTTCGACATATATTATTCTTCTTGGTGTTACATTTTGTATAGCCAGCAGTGTGAAAAATCAACCATTAAATATTTTTATTTTAAACTTTCTTGTTAAGTCTAGAAAATTTTTAATTCCACATAATAAAAAAGGAAAGTAACTTACTATTAAAAGTTTCATTTTTCTAAACTGATGGTTTCTAATTTGTAAGAATAAAAACTGTATGTTCATGTTTCTTATATTAATAAGCAATTATAGAAATATTTTATTCCTTCCAATACCTTTAATTTGTTTGAGAATCTCACAAAATATTCAAGCTAATTTAATTAAAACAATCTTTTTCATTTTCTTTAGGTGAATATAATACTTTTATTTAAGCATTATTTACTCATCTATAACATTTTTCACTCAATTGGAAAACTCTGTAAAAGAGATCAAGAAAATTGATCATGTCATAATCAGTTACTCAACATTACTGATAAGAAGTTGCTACTAATCCCCTTTTAATTAGTATTCGATGTTCGAGATGGAAATTATTTTAGAAAGATGATGTATTTATTAACAGAAATTTCTAGAAATGGTAAAGGAAAGCAAGTACCGTATAAAAAAATGCTAAACAATGAGGATGTTCAAAAAAGTATAAATTATTACGATAAGGCTTTTACAGAAAATATTTAATAGCTTTACATTATAAAACATTGCTTAAGTTTTTAATTATCATAATCTTAGCATTTTAGATGGAGATAAAATGCAAATGTAGTCGTGTTTTGAGTAAACACTATAATTAAAATGAGTAGTATAAAAATTTACCAAACAATAGACATGATAAACGTAGATATGGTAATAGGCTGAACAGATGAATGTATCTTAACAAAACAATTCTATAATATTGTGCAATATTTCCTCCAACGAGCGATAATTGACTTGCTTCTTGAGTGTCTGGGTAAAGTTATGTGACTATGGTGAACCTGTAGTACGCTACAAGTACGCTGATGAGCAAAACAAGCAACAGGTGGGGTTTTTTCCATAAGCCAGAAATCATCTGAGAGACATGAAAGTCAGAAATGAGAGAGAGCATTATGTACTTAAAGGATAACGAAAGTATCGGCGTTGAAAAAGGAATACAATGCATACGGTATGGAATCAAACAAAAACAAGCTTTATTGAACGCATAGTATCGGGACTCATGATTGTATATCCAAGAGGAAGAACAACAAGCAAATGTTATATAATATAGGATGTGCTCTCCTCTAACTGCAGTGGTTGCTTTTCCCCGTCTCCGCATACTCAGAACCAGCTGGTCCAACATTTATTGCGGTAGGAGTGCCCATTCCGCAATTACCAACTGTTTGAGTTGGTGTTCTCGGGAGGATGTAAGAGTGCTGCAATGCGTCTCCCCAAAGCATCCCACACATTTTCGATGGGATTTAAATCAGGAGAGTACGCTGGCCAATCCATTCAAGTGATATCTTCTCTTTCCGGTAGCTCCTCAACAGCAAGAATCCAATGTGGCCTTACATTGTCTGCATTACTGTAGCCAGACGTCTTCACAAAGGGAGCCTATTCGCCCGCCGTCTTGAATGCTGCCTCTCGTTGAAAGTTGGCCACGGAGGCCACTGTTAACAGTGGTGCAGAGATTACAAAAACTGGACAACCTATCAATGAAGTCATGTCCTCTTTATGGATAAGAGTCGGTTTGGTACCAGAAGCGATTCTCAACTCGTTTTGATTTGGAGAGAGGTCGGGACCCGGTTTTATCCTAAACATCAAGGAAAGAACACGGTTACGGTGGTCCTAGAGTTCTTGTCTGGGGAGGCATTATGCTGAACGGGCGAACTGAGCTCCATGTTTTCGACAGAGGTTCTGTAACAGGGGATCACTATTGTGAGGAGGTACTCCTTCTGTTCGGAGGTGTCTTTGGCCCAGACCTCATACCAGATAATAGATAGGGACAATGAGTCACGATACTATGCGTTCAATAAAGCTTGTTTTTGTTTGATTCCATACCTTATGCATTGTATTCTTCTTTCAGAGCCAATACTTTCCTCATCATTTACGTACCTAATACTCTCCCTCAATTCTGAATATCTTGTCTCTCAGATGATTTCTTGTGGAGTTATTCCAAAAAACCCACCTGTTGCTTAAGTTTTGCACACCAGTGTATTTCAGAGGCACTCGATAGTTACATATTAAATTATTTTTATTCACTTACATTCACTGAAAATTTCACTAAAAAATTCAGTTTTCTTAACAAAGATTTCCGAAGTACTAGCTTTCCAAGTCGGCTCGGTTAAGCAAGATTCTGCTGTACGTAAGTACATACAACGAACATTTTTTATAAATCACGTTTAAACTAAAATAATATTAAATGTTAAGAGAAATAGAAAATAGGAAGGAAAACAAACTTTTCCCACTGTTTGAAGAATAGTACAAACAAGTGGGTCTGTAAGGAAAAGGGAAAAACGTGAAATAATAATATGCACAGTACAAGTCTGTTTGAAAAAAGCTTTTTACTTCCTTCATATAACTGAATATAATTTACACTGGGTATTGAACAATTCTTTAGATAAGTGAATGTTTTGTGTAACTGATTGTTTTTATAATATTAGATCTTAAAAGAAATGGAAAACAGGAAAAAATCTCTCTTCACTATTTGAAGAATAATACAAACAACAATTTTGAAAGAGGAAGATACCTATATTACTAAAGGAAAAAATATTGTTACCTTGCAGTCTCCATATCCTCGTGGAAATAAATTTTATTTAAATAAACCATATTGAGGGATTATATATATATATATATATATATATATATATATATATATATATATATATATATATATATATATATATATATATATATATATATATATATATATATTTGAATTATTCTGTAGAATAATTTCTTTATTAATATAAATTTAGATCTTAAGATAACGTTATTTCGAGCAATATTGAAAATGGCTTGAAAAAATATGAGATAACAACTAGCTGTATCATGCAGTGAAAATGGTTCTTCGTAAAAAATACGGTAAAGCATTGAACATAAAGCTTCCAATTTCCTGTGTTGCCTAACTATTAGTACTATGAAGAACTTAGCCATATTTAGCCTTACCTCGAACTATCAACATTGGTTCCCACTGCATTCGTTTAGAACTTTGGTGTTCTTTTGGAGTGTCGTACGGGAGAAAATTAGCAAACTTCACCCAGCCTTAGTGATCTGTTGGGCCGTCAGCCCTTGTTATTAACTCTCTCATTTATTATAAGAACATAATAGTTCTTATAATAAAATTACGGACCCAATATCCATACTTATCCCAGTCGGAGCTCGAATAAGCAAGGTTCTGTTGTACATGCATACATACAACGGACAGTTTTCATAAAACACGTTTAAACTAAAATAATATTAAATACTAAGAGAAATAGAAAACAGGAAGAAAAACAAACTCTTCCCACTCTTTGAAGAATAATACAAACAAGTGGGTCTGTAAGGAGAAGGGAAAAACATTGTGACATAATAATATGCTCAGTACAAATCTGTTTGGAAAAGTTTTTTTTGCTTCTTTCGTATAACTAAATAAAAGTTACGCTCGGTATTGAACAATTCTTTAGATAACTGAATGCTTTGTATAAATGATTGTTCGTATAATATTAGATCTTACGAGAAATAGAAAACAGAAAAAATATCTCTTCACTAGTTGAAGAATTATACAAACAACAATTTTGTAAGAAGAAGATAACCATTGCAATATGTTAATAGCCACGGTACAAATCTGTTTCTGAAAAAAAAATTATTCCCTTTGTATAACTAAATAAAATTTTACTTAGGGGATCAAACAGTGCCTCATGTAAGTGAATTGTTCCATTAACTGAATATTCGTATAAGTAAATAATTTCTTGCATAGGTCTTATGAGAGTTTCACCAGAGAGCAAGAAATACTTCGTATAACTGAATATTTCGTGTAAGTGAGTTTCGTATAAAAGAGTTTCCTATGTACACATGCAGGGGATTAGCGTTTCGGTTTGAGACAAGCATCTTTGCAACTCATAAATCTTTTTTATTATACTCCTTGTAGAAAGGGTTTATAGTCTACTATTTTTAAACAAAGGTAAATAGTAAAAATGTAATGACAAAGATTTTATTACTGGAACTGATTACACAATTTTTCTATTATATGTGAGCCTAAAATGACATAATAACTAATGCATATGTAATTTAAATTTTCTGACTGTAGAATTCTTCTCATGTTTTTATAAGATTATGAATTAGAAATTGGCACATTTATTTAAATTTATAAATCAGAATGCATATTCGGGCAGCTTTGGAATTTATTTTATATGTACTGCTTTTAAACTGATAAATCATAGTATGAAGTACATATATTTTTTAAAAAAGGTATTAAAATATCTTGCAGTTTTAACAGCGTATATAATTTAAATGTAACTGAATATTAATAATTAGTTATTTTTGATTTATATCAAGTCTCACCAGATGGATGTAAATACAATATATTTGATATTTAAAACAACTTTAAGGTTATCAATATGCCCTTTTGAAATTTTTAAAATAAAAATGTTGGTTTGAAATTAATCTGAATATTTATTTAACTAAAAGTCAAGACTTTTAGCTGTACATTTCCAACCTTCAAATACCAGCTTTCTAACCTCTCAAAACATTACTTTCTCTCAGTTAGCAATGGAATTGTGTAATTGCATTGGACCTGTTTCAATGTACGTGTAGTTTAATACACATACTCATACCATTGAACTACCTGTAGCTCTAACCCAGATTGTTTGCTTGGCCAAAAGTAAGGAATAACACTTTGGTATAAAAACCTCATATTTTAATAGATATATATTTATATATCATATTTTAATATTTATATATCTATATATAGCATATTTTAATATTTATATATTTAATATATTATATTTTAATATTTATATATTTAATATATTATATTTTAATATTTATATATTTATATATTTATATATCATATTTTAATATTTATATATTTATATATCATATTTTAATATTTATATATTTATATATCATATTTTAATATTTATATATTTATATATCCTATTTTAATATTTATATATTTATATATCCTATTTTAATATTTATATATTTATATATCCTATTTTAATAATTACACTTTCCGTGACTAATCTAAAAATTTAAGATTCATTGACAAGAAAGTGGTTTTTACGGATGTCAGGAATTATGTGTTATCTTTGGATATAAGCTTAAATCGTAAAACGACAACGGTGAAACCTGTTCTATTATACAGAAACCCGATATCGACAGCGCCAGGACAACCCATAAGCATAGATTTGATTGGTCCATTTCGTACAACGAGATCACATGGTTTAGATATATATTGATGACAGTGCCAGGGTTAATCTGCCTAGATTAACTTACTGCAGGGCCACCGTTGGTATATTCAATACGTCTTATTGTGATGATGCACTGCTGTTTATTTATAGCATCCCATTTCTTATTGCATATTTGAAGCAATGTGTTTACGTTATACTCTAGTACATATTTTTCCTGTTATCAAGAAACAGAAGAATAATCCCACAAGTATAACTTTTTCTTTTATTCCTCAAAAGTCACATATATTGTCTAGTCCTCTCAATAGTCTGTACCTCATACGAGACTCTTAATTTAGCTGTTTTTTTTTAATAAACTTATATTCAGTGACATCCCTTATACATTCAGGCCTTATATGCAGTTTCAAACTTGATTTACTTTTCTATAACAGTTGGTAGCCGATGTCTCATATAATATTCATAGAAGCAATTAATGCAGAAACTAAACACTTTGCATTTGATTTTAGGTGAATTGTGTTTTAGATTACTTAGGCATGTTTTGGCACAATTTTCACTCTAAAATTTGCTGTATTAAAAAAAATCTTATTCAATCAATACGAGAGAACAAGATTGGTAAAGTGGATACAAAACTTTCATTCTAAACTATAGTCTCTAAATGATGACCAAAATGGTAGCGAGCGACTCTTCGGAACCGGAGTTCATGGATTCGGATCCGACTGGGGAAAAGATGTTAGTAGCCATTTGGAATCGGCTTTAAGCAATAGGTCCCGGTCTCATTAGCCCTCTTGTAGTAGAGGGAAGCGCTCCAATCTGAACCAATCCATTCTTGCTAATTAATCCTCTAGCTTACCTGGCCTTCACATGAGAGTCAGTCCTAATTTAAGCAATAAAAAGATTATTGTAAAATAATTTTTCAACAGAGGTTTTACCTTTCCCGGTTTTTTACCTAATATCTGGTCTTATGCAACAAGATAATGCATAACCTGTATGTACCAGAGCTTTTTAGCAGTGCTTTGTACATTGACTGTCATGTCTGCTACTGTCTTACATATCGTAACAAAAACAATGATTAACCTTAAAACCACAACAATATGAAGTCATTTTGTATTTTTACGATCATATTACGCTTCACTAGAATAGAATTCAACAGCTAAATCCTTGCGGTTCGAAAAGCAAATTGCTGTTCATAAAGTCCAAGGTTCTGTTTTATTTTTTCATATTTTATTTAGACTGCCCCCCCCAAAATAATTTTTTAAATTTACTTATAACTTCAAACTCAAATTTGATTTCCTTTTCATCAACAGTTGGTAGCACAAGATTAAAAAAATGATGTATCGACTTTATGGAATAAGTGAATGCAAAAAAAGAAACGTTTTGTTAATGTTTAATTTTTGTCTCTTTACTACTAATTTTGTTGAAATTCCATTATCAACAATGTTAATAATTAATAAAAGCATAAAATTTGTCATCAAAATAAAATATCTGTTTCGTTTATTTTTCTAAACGTACATCGATTTGCACTTCTCTAAGCCACTAAATCTAGCTACGAGACTCCTTGAATTTTCTTTTATAGGTTTAAGTGGAACACATTTTATTTTTTTCTGTAATGAAGAGTACCATTTTTATTATATTAACTAAAAAATAATTTTTTCTTTGGCTTTCATGTAATAAATGAGCTAGAAGTTTAATACCATAGTTTAAGATGAACATACTTTAATACTACAACTCTCCCTTAGTAAAATATGCAAACGAATTACAAACCAGTTAAAATTCAGACAAACTCTAATCCAGACAGACAAGTAATGCTTAAGAAATATCTTTACTAATAATTTTGTTGAAATTCCATTCTTAACAGTGTTAATAATTAATAAAAGCATAAAATTTGTCCTCAAAATACAATATCTGTTTCGTTTATTATTCTAAACGTATATCGATTTACAGTTCTCTAAGCCACTAACTCCAGCTTTGAGACTCCTTGAATTTTGTTTTATAGGTTCAAGTGGAACACATTTTATTTTTTTCCATAATTTAGAGTACTATTTTAATTATATTAACTAAAAAATAATTTTTTCTTTGACTTTCATGTAATCAGTGAGCTAAAAGTTTAATAGCACAGTTTACGATGAACAAACTTTATACTACAAGTCTCCCTTAGTAAAATATGCAAACGAACTACAAACCAGTTAAAATTCAGACAGACTCCAATCCAGACAGACAAGTAATTCTTGCTAAATTTTCTTTTCAAAACGACATCAAACAAATATTATTAAATATTTCGAAAACAGGCGATCAGAGAATGATAAGCATATGTAAAGAAATAAAATATCTTTTAGTGAAAATAAAATAAGATGTCATATCCCCGAGTTCTGAGTTTTTTTGTTGTGAGCTAATCTGAACAGGGAAAAGATAAATCTCTGTTTCAATTCTTAAAAAAGCTCTTTGTCAACGGTGTTTTGATTTTAGAATAGCCTTTGTTTATTTTATCCTTCAAATGCAAGTTGTTTCTTTGAAATAAATATATCTCTAAACGCATTAACGTCTCTTTTATGTCAAGTGAGAGTCGTAAAATAAAGGAATAAGAAAATTATATTAATTTTGCTTGTCTTTTTGTTCTGACTTATTTAAATTATTTATTAGGGACTCTCTCTAATTTTCATTTTCAAAATTTAAATAAATAGTTTTACTAAATATTATTTTTATTTAAACTATCATTTTAATATTTTATAGAGAAGAATAACTAACTTAGAAATATACAAAAATATATAAAGATCCAATTATTAAGTTTATTAAATTTATTATTATTAAGTTTATAATAATTCATAGACCAGGATGGGTGGCTTGTATAATCAGAAAGGATGAAAAGAGAACAAAACAAAAACTTTTGTGTTAAACCATTAGATATCCACCAAAAGGGTAAAAAAGTTAATACCAGTAAAGGGTATTGATTACATCGGTAAGAATTTAAAGATTTTAAAGGTTATAGGTAGGAAATTTTTATTAAATTAAAGAGAGTTGGAGAGGGATGCTAAGACAGGCAAAAGTCTACCTGGAACTGTAGTGACAGTGAAGACAGAAAAATAATATTTTAATAAAAAATTAACCGTACCAAATACATTTGAATATATTGCACCATTATTTTTCATGTTCTTTATATGTTAATAAAATTAATGTCTTGATTTAAGTTTAGCGGTACTTGATGGATCATTCGTTTTACATACATGCTTTTTCTCATACGTAATTACAATTAGACTAAAACATCTGAATGATTGAGTGTATGTGGTCTAACAAGTACTTATTTGGCCCTGTTTTGGACTCACACTGAAATAAACTCATAGACAAAAGGAAAGTAGCACTGCAGATTAACTCATTACGTTTTTTTACACCACATGATTGAGTGTATGTGGTCTTAAAAGTACTTATTTGGCCCTGTTTATGACTCACGCTGAAGTAAACACATAGACAGGAGAAAACTAGCACTGCAGATTAACTCATTACTTTGTTTACACTGCAGATTAACTCATTACGTTTTTTTTACACCACATGATTGAGTGTATGTGGTCTTAAAAGTACTTATTTGGCCTTGTTTATGACTCACACTGAATTAAACACATAGACAGAAGAAAACTAGCACTGCAGATTAACTCATTACTTTGTTTTTTATACCACATGATTGAGTGTATGTGGTCTTAAAAGTACTTATTTGGCCCTATTTATGGCTCTCACTGAATTAAACTAATAGACGGAAGGAAACTAGCACTGCAGATTAACTCATCCCGTTGTTTTCACTGCATATTAACTCATTACGTTTTTGTACACCACATTATTGAGTGTATGTGGTCTTAAAACTACATATTTGGCCCTTTTTATGGCTCTCACTGAATTAAACTTATAGACAGAAGGCAACTAGCACTGCATATTAACTCATTACGTTGTTTTTATCGCTCTTCCCTTACAGGTCTGCTATTAATCTTATAAAGATAGCAGAAAAGCTGCAGATAAAATAGACCGTAGAGCTCCAAGTTAAACCAAACTATATTTTTTATTTAAATTATAAAAAAATGGTAACCAAGATAACAGTAGCTACTGAACACTGATAATCATAATATGCTAGAATACTTCGAATAATAATTATTCTTTTATACAGAACAGTAACAGAACTGTAATTCTTCATATTATGCTTTTTGCTACAAAGTGTATTAAAATTTATTAGAATGGAGCTCATCTTTAACCCTTTATTTAATAAACTATCTAAGATTTTAGAAATATAGCAAAAAGCTTTTATGCACGTTTCTTCCCCAAAGTGTATTAATAATTGAGAAAAGTTACAACTGTGGTAGAAAGAGAAAGATGAATTTTCTTTTCTCAAAGATGGCATCAATGAACTTTAAAAATACTCAGTTCGTGTTTGCAGAGCTTAAACATGTATTCATATGTTCTTTAGAAATAATTCTGCAAAATCACTTCTAACAACCGTTTGATAGACGATTAGTAGCAGACAGATGTGTTACAATTTAATATAAAAGGACTGCAAAAGAACATTGATCTTGTAAAGCCTGCTTTTATGCTGAAGGAAATTGCAACAGATGAATCTAGTGGAAAGATCAATAAGTTTATACAAGATAGAGATGAAGAGTTTATTTTGTGATCGCAATTTAAGTAACTTTAGTACATGTGGGGGGATAATGTGGTGACAGAAAAACATGCATTTACTTTTCTAAGAGATGGCAACTCCAATAAGTGACATAGTTTCTTCACGAGAATAAATAATTTTGTTTTGGTAGATATAGTTCTGTCCTCTTAATTATGAGTTGTTTCAACCTTCTGATCCTATATTTTTCTACTTTAAGAATTAATTCAATTCCCAATATCGGGATCAACATAAGCTCAAATATTATACAATTTAAAAGGTACTTACAAATTTTGCTGTTGTTGACTTATGCCACTTGGTGATGCTATGCAAGATTGAGCAGGAGGTTACTCGTATTAAGGCGAAGGGGGTGCGCCTTTCGTTTACAACGAGCTCCACGAGGGTGAAAGGACGATTTATGCTCATATGGGCCCTCGTAATTTTGAAGCAGGGATCAAGCAGAAAACCCATAGACTTGGCCTGCCACCCCCAGAAGTATTGATTGAGAACTTGGAGGATATTGTGCCTACGAATATATTTTACGTGCCCCAGTCACCTTTAACTAACACGGTGGATCTTAGGCCGGCTCGGGTTCCGAACCCGTAACCTCTCAGTTACGAGATCGTTGCCTGTACAGACTGAGCTACCGCGGCTCATACTTACAAATATTTTAAGACTCAATAAGTAGAATTATGCAATTTAATTGTATTAGAACTGGCTAGATTTGAAAGTCCAGTCAGTAAATAAAACTTTAAGCTGTTAAGCAACGTCATTATAGTTATCTTGCCTTCAGCGGTGAAGAAAATACTGCTTTCTTTGAGGTATGGGTATAGAAAAATGACGATCCATCCATTTCATTGGAGAGCCGGTGATGGGTAAATGGCAGAGTGATACCTTTCGGTACAGAGCTCTCAGGTTTAAATCCGTTGACTTGAATGTTCGTAGACGTTTGAAATCTCCAGTTCCACTCTTGTAGAGTAAAATATATAGCGCAACATAATGCTGTATATTTTTGCATATATAGTGCTTATTAGCTAATTAGTGCTTATTTTGCATGTATAGTGCTTATTTTGCATATATAGTGCTTATTAGCTGAAGCCCAGTGGCGTTGAGGTAGAGCTTCGCGCTCTCACGACATAAGTACGCGGTTCGATCCCCGGGCTGTGCGAGGTTGGCTCAGCCTTTCATCCCTTCAGTGGGTAGATGAACTGAGGACCAAGCGTGCTTGGGAACTAAACACTGGGAGTTCCGCGTTAGATTGACCACCTAACCGGAACATATGGTTCACACCCCAGAGACCTTGGTCTCGTAAATGGAGATTGGCACCTTAGGCTTTGGCTCTCTAAGTGCTGTTGCGCCGAGGAGTTTTTTTTTAGTTAGAGTGCTTATTAGCTAATTAGTACTTATGTTGCATATATAGTGCTTATTTTTGCATATATAGTGCATTATATAGTGCTTGTATAGTGCTGCAAATACCACCCCCATTTAATTGAGTTTATTTTATCTTTGTGGTTTTATATTGTTCCATGATAAATATATTATTTATATGCTAATTTTGAAGAAAAAGAAGAAAAATGAAGAAAAGAGAAATAGAACTGGTGAATAGTCAGCCCTAGTACAATACAAATTAACTCATTCATTTTTTATTAATTTATTTTATCGATCAAAGATTTTTCAGAAATAATATCCGCTATAACAAATATTTATTTACCCAAAAGAGTTTTTAAAAGACTCCGATTTCGTTATTTATGTTACATTATATTTTTAAACGTCTGGCATATTATGATAAAACATATCATTTTAGGCTCAGGTGGTGTAAAAGGTAACAGAATGTTCAGAAGAAATTAAAGTATAAACCATTTCTACTGTTGTTATAGCATTATATTTAAAGTTTAGATTTAGTAAATCTATATAAAAGCAAAATGGAAAGAAACATATTTCTTAAAGTATTTGTTACATTTAGCTTATTAGAATAATATTATTTCACAAATTTCAAGGCGTATGAATAGTAGAAAGATTATTACTTTGAACAATTTATATATTCTGCTGCTTTTGTGTAGTGATGAATAAACAATGCAATGTTTGTATCCGTATTGAACATTGAAATTAAAATATGCTCTGAGTAAAAAAAAAAACAATTTTCATTAAGGACCCTTTAGAGATGTGTTTGAAGATTTACAAGTATATAATTTGCAAATTTCAAGGCGTATGAATTGTAGAAAGATTACTACTTTGAACAATTTATATATTCTGCTGCTTTTGTGTAGTGATGAATAAACAATGCAATGTTTTGTATCCGTATTGAACATTGAAATAAAAATATTCTCTGTGGAAAAAAAAACAATTTTCCTTAAGAACCCTTTAGATATGAGTTTGAAGATTTACAAGTCTATAATTTGCAACTTTTCAAAACTTTTATAACGAAACTAGATATATTTTTCTTATTAGCTCATAGAGAAATAAATTTGAACTTAAAATTGAGTAACGGGAGATCCAGATAATATTTTTCCTACAATTTCATACGAACTCAGTAAAAAAGAAAGCATTCAAAACTCATTAAAATATGGAAAATTTTTATAACTTAAACAACTATGGACTAATTATATCTTGAAAAATCATCTTCAAATAAGTCGAGGAAGACAATTATTTATGGCGTCAGCTGGTGTGAATAAGGAATATACGAACTAATTTCAAACTTTTCATACGGTTTTTCTTTTTACTTTAACAGAAGTGTGATTGTTGTGGAAAGCTTCGCATGTTGTTTATTTCCACTCTGAAGGAAGTTGCCGATCATTAAAAAGTTTGAAATAATCCTTTTTATTTCACTGCTTCGTCATGCATGCATCAAAAGTATTTGTAACTTATTTTATATTTTCGAAGTTTTATATCACCATTCTGTGAGATGCAAAGGTTATATGATACCGTTATGTATTTTTATGTTTGGATTTTACTGATGTACATGCAGTTAGGATTTTATGAAGAATTGTATAATTTTTAGACTTTCAGTAATTACCTATATTGTTGAATCCATGTAAGAAAACTTACTAGTATTAGAGTTAGTTTTATAAGTTCTAAACTGATTGAATATGTTTTTAAAGAAAACGATACTTTTGATGAAAAGTAGATATTATTAATGAGAGTATGTTAAACATAATATATTTCCTGTTTTTAACAGATATTTGAAGAACCTGGTAGATGTTAATAGTTATACATAGTTATACATTGATATAGTTATACATAGATTATAAATAGTCATACGTATATTAAACATAGTTATACATAGACTATACATTGGTATACATAGATATAGAGTTATACATATATTATATATAGTTATACATAGATATTATACATAGTTATACATAGTTATACATAGACTATGCATTGAATATATAGATATAGTTATGCATAGGTTATACAAAGATTATACATAGTTATACATAGATTACGCATTGTATACACATAGTTATGCATAGGTTATACATAGATATACATAGTTATACATAGATATACATAGTTATATGTATATTATACTAAGACTATAAATTGTTATAAATAGATATAGTTATACATATAATATATGTATACATAGTTATACATAGATTATAAATAGTTATACATAGGCGATGCATTATTATACATAGATATAGTTATACATAGGTTATTAATAGATTATACATATATATATATATATACAGTTATACATAGGCTATACATAGATTATACATAGTTGTAAATAGACTATGCATTGTTTTACATAGATATAGTTATACATATGTTATACATAATTATACAAATATACATACAAAGATAAAATTATACGGGGAATTCTGTCTAGGAAAATTTTAGTAAAGTGTAAACTTTTAAGGGGTAGAGGTGTAAGATTTCAATCTAGTCAGACAATAACACCTAGAGAATTTCCAAAACTGAGAAGAGCTTACATGAAATATTCTGTTTATATATTTTATGCAAGTATGCAATAAAGTTTTTTTTACATAATTTGTTTAATTCTACTCCGAATGAAGTTCACAGGCAAAGCGTTAAAAAGTTTTTAACAGCACAGTATATTTCACTGCGTCATCATGTTTATATAAAAGTATATATAACTTATTTTACATATTAGGAGTTTCATATCACTATTCTGTACCATACAAAGGTTATATGATGCTAATATAAATTTTTATCGTTGAGATTTTATTGATATGCAGGTTAGGATTTTATAAAAAATAGTACAATTATGACCTTTGTCTCTCTCGAATCGTTTTTGCCTCCCCCCCATTCAAAAGAAATGGGCACAATCTGCTAGAGGGGTCGACTCGGTTCTGACCCGGCTTCGAAATTCCCGAAAGGAAATTTAGAAAACTTTGGTTGATATTTAGTGATACTCATGACAAATGTTAAATTTGAAGCTGGACAGAGAGTAAAATCATGGAAATCGTCAAAAATTAGTTTACGAGAATCTAATATTCTCTAGATTTTGCAACGAGTGAATAATTTGTATTGTTTTTACACAAATAACCTAGAAAGTTATTTTCATAAGTTGAATAATTTCCACTCCGAAAGTATATTGAGGAAAATCATTAAAAGTTTTAAACAACCCTCTTTATTTCAATGTCTCGTCATGCATGAACCAAAAGTATCTTTTATGTTTTCGTAGTATTATCACTATTCTGTAACAGTAAAAGGTTTATGACTCTACTACATATTTGTATAGTTCATATCACATTGATGTACATGTAGGGAAGATTGAAATCTCCAGTTTTTAGTGGGTTGTGAAATTTTAGATCGTATTTACGCATAAAAATTTTCTCTAGGTGTCAAATTAATTCCATGAATAAAGAGCTGTATAAATATATTTTTCCTGAAAAGAGATATTTTAATTAACAGTAAAAGGTTTATGACTCTACTACATATTTTTATAGTTCATATTACATTGATGTACATGTAGGGAGGATTGAAATCTCCAGTTTTTAGTGGGTTGTGAATTTTTAGATCGTATTTACGCATAAAAATTTTCTCTAGGTGTGAAATTAGTTCCATGGATAAAGAGCTGTATAAATATATTTTTCCTGAAAAGAGATATTTTAATTAACAGTAAAAGGTTTATGACTCTACTACATATTTTTATAGTTCATATTACATTGATGTACATGTAGGGAGGATTGAAATCTCCAGTTTTTAGTGGGTTGTGAATTTTTAGATCGTATTTACGCATAAAAATTTTCTCTAGGTGTCAAATTAATTCCATGAATAAAGAGCTGTATAAATATATTTTTCCTGAAAAGAGATATTTTAATTAACAGTAAAAGGTTTATGACTCTACTACATATTTTTATAGTTCATATTACATTGATGTACATGTAGGGAGGATTGAAATCTCCAGTTTTTAGTGGGTTGTGAATATTTAGATCGTATTTAAGCATAAAAAGTTTCTCTAGGTGTCAAATTAATTCCATGAATAAATAGCTGTATAAATATATTTTTCCTGAAAAGAGATATTTTAATTAGCAGTAAAATATGACTCTCCTACATATTTTTATAGTTCATATTACATTGATGTACATGTAGGGAGGATTGAAATATCCAGTTTTTAGTGGGTTGTGAATTTTTAGATCGTATTTACGCATAAAAATTTTTCTCTAGTGTCAAATCAATTTTGAATAAAGAGCTATATAAATATATTTTTCCTGAAAAGAGATATTTAATTAACATAAAAGGTTTTTACTCTACTAATATTTTTATGTTCATATTACATTGAGTACATGTAAGAAAGATTGAAATCTCCATTTTTAGTTTTATTTTTAGATCGTATTTACGTATAAAAATTTTCTCTAGGTGTCAAATTAATTCCATGAATAATGAGCTGTATAAATATATTTTTCCCGAAAAGAGATATTTTAATAAGAAATAATGTAATAACTTGTCTAAGCGATAAAAATAGAAAATACTCCAGAATGAAAATCAACTTTGTAGATTAAACTATTTTGATATCTTCATACGACAGTAGCAGCACAAGACCATCATTCTGTCAGTAACCGTTGTTTTTTTCCAAATTGTAATCGCACATGTGACACAAAATGATCAAACCCTTTGAATAAATTGAATATTAATTAGAAAATAAAAGAGCACTGAATTCATCGGCATAGAAATAGCAATAATAAAAAAAGATTAATCACAAATAAATTATTCATAAAGCGTCATATATATTTTTGTGCTTTTCAATAAAGATGTTTGAACAACACGTTTGTTATTCAGCATTATTATGCAGACATCTTGTTTGCAAAATGATGGTTTTAAAATTTGTTAAATTAAAAATTTTTTAGAGAGAAAGTGAGTTTAAGAGGGATATTGGTGAAATCCGACGTTGTAAATTCTCTGTAATTCACGGAATATTTAAAAATGTGCTATTTTAGATGCATTAGAGTTTGAAGCAAGTAATAACTTTAATGCATCTATTTTTTTATTTTTTTTTGTCTGAAAACAACTCAGTGGAAGAAGTAAGACCTACTGAGTACTGTTTACACTTCAGAGATGATTTATTAAGATCAAATGATGTCGACAAATAATTTATTTTGTGAAACAGATATTTTGAATTATCCAAGTAGAATTAATAAAAAAATAAGTTAAAGGAATATAAATACGAATACATCATCTAATTCAAGGGTGTTACATTCAACTGATGGCCGGCGGGCGATATGCGGTGATTCTAATAATGCAATCCAATCCGCAAGTGTTTCATGATGGAGCAATTTAAACAGTCATTAATGTATATGCGCAACTTATGGAAAGTGAAGATCAAAAGTACTACTGTTTTTAATCTTAATGGGTTGCGAATGTGTATTAAGGACTGCTGTGGTAGCTGCTGAAAAGCAGGCAGCCTTCATATGTATCTTTTGAGGAATTATTGGAAAGGAAGGCAGTTTTGTGTAGTTTAACCAAAGTACCGTACTTTTTTAAAACAACGTCTTTTTAACCTAGAAAAGTAGATTAAGATTACCGTTTGCTGAATGCAAATGGGAACTATTATTTTTTGTGGACATCAAAGGAAAACCTATGTATGTTATCTGTAAGCTAAATGTCGAAGGATTTCGAGGCAATGGTAACCATCTTTTAGCGTCATATGACTTCTGGATAGATACGACAACAACCAAAGTGTCGTAGTTTTTTAAGAATACAATGCTGTATCAGAAATGAGACTAATCACTTAGGGGAATACTAAGATTTTATCGGAAACTGACAGAAGATATTTATTTAGATCAATTGGTTTGCTTGAATATACAGCAAGAAACTTTTTTGTCACACAAAAGAAGTGACGACAAGTTACGTCCTCACTAAAGAATTAGTAACTCGTTCAAAACTCTTCAATGGTGAGTTCTTCAAGAAGCACATGTTGAGAGCTGCTGAAGTTGTTTGTTCTGAAAAAACATATCTTTACTAATGTAAGTCCATGAAGTGTGCGTAATATAAAACCTGAGTTCCCAACTAAGGAAGACTCCACTTGTTAAAATAATAAAACTATTTATTTGCACAAATTGTATGCTAAGCTTGATTTCCTCCTGTCTAGCTTCTCCCTATGCATGCATAGTTAATATCCTAAAGGAAATACCTTAAAAAACCTTACAAGACTTTTAAACACGATTGCTGAAAGAGTAAAAGAGTTAGGACAAGATTTAGGCATTCAGCAAGAAGAAACATTAGTGATATTTGATAATTTGGCTCCAACTGGGGAAAACTTGTCCTGTCACGGATGGATTTGAAAGGACAGAATTTCATCAGATTTCAATAAAATGCTGTATATCTGAAGTATAATGCCAATATTTAGAAATTTTTTTTCTATTCTGCAAACCCACGCTTGTTATATTGTAAAAATTGTCAATAGAATAAATTTGCTGCAACAGTGTAATGTAAGATAATTAAAAAAACATGGAACGGTTTTGTTTTCTTGTTGAAGACTAGACCAAGTCTTTGTGCGCAAGGGATTAATAGACTGGTATCTGCTCTTTAAAGGCAATTCCAAATAACTACAAACTTAATAAAACTTAAAATTTGTCGAGGCTTTATTCATGAAAATACTCTTCGTCTCTGTTTTATAGGTGGTATATTTGACACGGAAGATGAAGAGCAAGAGCTCGCCTTCCGGATAGCTGCTGAATTTTTCAACGGCAATCGCGATGCGAAACCAAAACCAAGGATTATCCCTCAGGTAGAAAGAATCGAAAGTGGTGATGCGTTTGCAGCAACCAAGAAAGGTAAGCTAACTTCTTATTTACAGACACTAATTGTGTTTTACGGTCACTAGTGAATAAATCTCGACGGTGAATGAGCAGAAACAAAAAAATTCAGTCATTCAGACATAAAAATCACAGTAATTACATGATTCAATTCTCCCTTGAATATAAAAAGTTTATCTCTCAGAATTTTACACATCAGCACAATTGAATTTAAAATATATCTAACGTAAAACATTTCGCTACTGAGTGACTACTGATGGTGCAAATTTTATTAAAAATCAATATTCAGGTATTACTAATAAAAAATCTTCTTATTCTGCAATCCCTGTATCACTTCTGAGTTAAAGCTTATTTAATATATCTTGTTAAAGTATTTTTCTAATTTTTTACGTTATTTGGTAGAATAATTTCTTTATTAATATAAATTTACAGCTAAAGAAGGATTTGTGGCATAATTAGCTATAACGCCGTAACAATTTCTGAATAGTAAAAAGGTCCACTATATTATACAATGAAAAACGACGTAATTAAAAACAGCAAAATATATTATTTTTATATTGTATTTTGACCAATGGTCAAACAGTTACTATCTATGTGACCATTTACTTTAAATCCATTTTTTTTAATATATAAGTATAAATTGAGCCATTAGTATTCTTTGAAGTCCTACCACTTTTCGTAAATTATTTACGGGTTTAAATTTAAAATGTCAACAAGGAAATTGATAAGTTTCGGTTTAGGATTTCTTCATATTAAAATGTCTTTTCACTGAATTATTTATACAAAGATTCATTACTTTTTCAAGACATAAGAAGCCACTGACTCTGTAATTTTAGATGTTTTGTAATATTTTGGTTACTTATACTACTTATAATGGTTTAAACATTTAGAGTTCATAGTTGAATGCAGTCGATAAGATCTAAGGTAATATATATTGTTATATGTTGTTATATATATTGTTTATGACGTATTTATAAATATTGTTGTTTATATATATATATATTATATATATTGTATATAAACAACAAATATATATTGTTTTGACATATTAATAAAATTAATTTGTCTTAAATATTAAAGATCAAACCTTTTCAACAAGAGCTGTGAATACTGAAAAATAGCTCAAGCTAAAAAATAATTTTTATTTTATTTCTATCTTAATCAGTATTATACCTTTAAACACAATATTACGATAAAAAAGAATTTTTCTTCTCTAAAAAATCTTGCCTTTTTTCGGATATAAACATTTGAGTTATTTTTAAAGCGTCTAAATGTGAGTAGGTACTGTACAACGCCCACTTTTTACTTTATCGAATGATAAAATCTGAAGTGAATTCCTACGTCTTTGAAAAAAAAAGTATAAAAAGCAATAAACTGGAGTTTCTGATTCTAGAAATTTGAGGTATTTCTACAGGTAATCAACTTTATGCTGTCTCAAACTTTCTGAATTTTTTGAACTTCTAATAAATTTTTTTTTATCTCGATGAAAATATACTATGTAGAAAAGAAAGACTAAACTTCTGAAACGTTTCCCCATTTTCCTTGATTATAAATTATTATATGAAATTTAAAGTACTTTTAAGCATCCTTTGCATTTATATTAACTAAAAAAGAGCATTGACAATGTTAACTAATGCACTATATTTTTTGCCGTTTCCTTCCAGAAAAGGGCAGTAAATCACTTATTTTAATGGATAGATGATTTCATTCGGATTGCAACGCTGTGGTAGAAAAGAAAGACTAAATTCTGAAACGTTTCCCCATTTTCCTTGATTATAAATTATTATATGAAATTTAAAGTACTTTTAAGCATCCTTTGCATTTATATTAACTAAAAAAGATCGTCCACAACGTTAACCAATGTACTTTGTTTTTTTGCCGTTTCCTTCCAGAAAAGGGCAGTAAATCACTTATTTTGATGGATAGATGATTTCATTTGGATTGAAACTCTGTGGTAGGAAAGAAAGACTAAACTTTTGAAACGTTTCCCCATTTTCCTTGATTATAAATTATTATATCAAATTTAAAGTACTTTTAAGTATCCTTTGCTACCATATTAACAAAAAAAGATAGTTGACAATGTTAATCAATACACCTTTTTTTTGTCGTTTCTTTCCATTAAAGGGCAGCAAATCACTTATTTTAATGGACAGATGATTTCATTTGGATTGCAACGCTGTGGTAGAAAACAAATACTAAACTTTTGAAACGTTTCCACATTTTCCTTGATTATAAATTATTATATCAAATTTTTAAAGTAATTTTAAGTATCTTTTGCAGACATATAAACTAAAAAAGATGATTGATAATGTTAACTAATGCACTACATTTTTTTGTCGTTTCTTTCCATTAAAGGGCAGCAAATCACTTATTTTAATGGACAGATGGTTTTATTTAGACTGGAAAGCTGGGGTACTTTTTTACAACCCAGAGAGAAAATTGTCCTAAACTAAACCAGGATCTATTTTAGGACAAGATTCAGTGTAACTTAGAGCCTTGGACAAACCGCTGATTAAATTGAGTTAGTGCTGTTGTAGTGTCTGGATTTTGCGACTCCATGGTGAGCCGCCGACTCCCACTCAACTCTACAACTCAACTCTAATGCGCACAAAGCTTACCAGAGACAAAGAGTTGGATCGGTCGGATGAGGACGCTCTCGACCAAAGCTCTAGCACATACTTCTATTTATGTGTGAATGAATAAATGTTTATAAAGTTAAATGGAGTCAGTCATCAATCACCTTACTGTTAAAGATTTGATGCTTCAGCCTATTGCTCGATTTGAAGGATTTTTATCAAAGTTCTACAAATCTATAGCTTATTACACTATTCTCACTGGACAGATTATGATCAAATGTTTATGTTTATTCACAATCTAATAAGACAAAGTTTATTCGTTAGTTGAAGGTACTACTACCAATATTTTCTATGCAAGAACTATAAGGCAGTTGTGCCGATACTGTACAACTAGAGATATCTTCATACAAAGCGAGACAAATCTTGGTATATGTTAAGTCTCCACAAGACAATGAACTAGTTATATTGTTATTATTCAGTGCTCTTTGTCTCAGATCTGTTTGCGTGCATAGCATACATATATGTGTGCATGTGTGTGCGTTTGCGCGTATTCAGTTAATACTTAAAAATAATTTTCGTGTTTCAAAAGTCACTGTTGAAGAAAAACGTTTGATACTATAGTCTATAAAATATTGTTTTATATAATATTTCACAGATAATATTGTATTTAATAAATTCATGCAATATAAGCCTACTTCTAACATTTATTTAAGTTCTTATATTCCAAAAAGTATTATGCAAGAGGTATAATGTAAATAGAAAATCGGGGATATTTTTTACTTGCGTACATATTCGAATGATGAGATATATGCATATATTTATGTATGCGTACCTACAAAAGCACACATACAGGCGTGTGTGCATATATATCTAGGCAAAAGCTTATCTTTGAAATTCCCGTTTATGCAACAGACATTTCCGTTAAAATTTGGAATCACGGGTGAACATATTCGTTCGGGTAAACATTTCCTGCAGAATAGAAAATGCATACAGTTTCAATCTGAGAATATTTTTCTATTCAATATGATCTTGAAATATTTTTGATGCAGAATAGAATACGTAGCATGTTATTTCGGACAGCCTTTAAATGCATCGCTGTTTCGCAGCTTTTACATTAAAAAGCATCAGAGAATGGGGGCATATATGAAGACAATACTTTTTGAAGTTATTTCTTGAACTTTTAAAAGTTGGTGTTTTATGCAATAATTTTACCTTTCGTGGAATGATCTAGAAATAATGAAGGGGATTTTTATCTTTCCCACATATTATATACTAGAATATAGACCATCATATGACGGGATCAGTAAAATTTTCAATTTTCCAGAATTGTAAAGCATATTATGAGGCAGGTTAAAACATATTTTGTTTTTTGGCTGAGAATTATCTGGTACTCGCTCAATAATTTGTTTATCTTTACTGACCGCATGTTAGTTGCCAACTTTAATTTATCTTGTCATATTACATGATAGGATGGACAGCAGAGGTTTCAATATTGACAGTGATTATTTGGTATATATGAATGATGTCCAAAATTTAGCGAATCGATTGCAAACCGTGTGGTTATGTATAAAAACAAACACACAATCGAATAAACTTCTTAATTTTCAAAGATATATAACATAAACGCTAGATATTTATTATTAGACTCCTAGACTTTTATGAAATGAATTTGTTATTAATACAGGGGATAAATCTTTTCATCGCAACATAAATTAATCGGTGATTAAATTTAAATTTATCTCACATGTACCTAATTTATTATTTAAGCCAAAAATTAAAGAAAATTATTTACGTAATATCTAAGTTCAGTCATAAAAAGTATTAAAATAACGGAGACGATATTTAAATAATTTAAAATAAGAAATGATTAAATGAGATGGTTAAAGGGATGACGTCATAATGATATAAATAAATGTTATATTTACTTATTTATTATGTGATAAATTGATGAATTTTATCGCCTGCTCTTAACCGGGGAAAATAGGGCTTGAAATAATGGCATTAATCGATCAATAAGGGGGTAAGGGGTGGATTTCGAACGTTTTGAAGACGACAGTATTTTTTGCTGAGATATGAAGCATATCTATACCTATTTATTTTAGAATCAGATCGATAGTTTAGGAGAAGATAAACTTTACTCGCTTTGAATTTTGCTAATCCTAACTTATCAAGAATCGAAATTGGATGCCTCTATCCATTCCAGGTCCAACCCCTTCATAAATTCGACTACAGACGGACAAATAACTTAGAGTTTTATTATATAGAAGATTATTTTTTTCAGAAAACAATAAAATCTAGAAAATTAGGGTTTTTTCCGTTTTACAAATCTTTTTGGGGACTGTACGCTTTTAGAAATTCTTCAATATTCATATAAATTACATTATATTTGTCATTGATATACTGATAAACAAGGAAGGTTATCAATTTTTGGTTAGATATTTGGATAGATCTAAAGGAGTCTGAAGGAAATAAGGGTTTTTATGAAGACATCTATCTCATGGAAAAGGCCGAAATGAGATAAAATACCTCTAATTCTTAGCTGTTGAAACAACATAAAGATTCCTTAATATGTAGAAGGAAGTAATAAGATGAATCCACACTGTAGCTTGCTTGTAAGAAAAGTATACTTAGGTAAATGTTATTAAGTATCCACATTTTATCCTGTAAGATCACATATCACATAATTGTTAAAAATTGTGTCGTGGTACAGAGTTACAGTGGTACAGTGGTGAGTACAGCGTTTAAAACTGTTGTTCCATCATGGATGTAAAAAGAAGGAAATGCTGAAATAGAAAAAGAACTTACTCCTTTCGTTTTAAATCTGGTATGGAAAGAAAACTATCTTTATACTATAGTAATTATTTATTAGCTCCTTAACGTGCACGCTCGAGTTAACTCGAGCTCTCTAAACTGGCCAAACTGTGCGCACTCGAGATAATTCGAGCGACGTTTCACTTTTGTAGATATTGCGCTGTGTGTTGTGCTAAAAGAGATAGCAAAGGAAAAAGGAAAAAGAAAGAGAGTCGTTACATGTGTAATAGTTGCAATGTTGGGCTATGTGCTGCACCTTGTTTCGAAATATATCACATAAAAGAAAATTTTGATTAATTTTTTAAATACTAGTATTGTTATTATTTGTGTTTTAAAAGTATAAATAAGTATTTTTACTGGTAATAATGTTTATTCTGAAATGGGAATTCGAAAAGAAAGATAAAAAAGTCGATGTGCGTGTAATATTACAATATTCGACTATTTTCTGTAATGTTATCAAAGTCCAAAATTGCAATAAAAATTTTGATTATTTTTATGAAATTTAATATTATTATATTAAATTCATAATTTCATAATTTATTAATTATGAAATTTTGTGTTTTATACGTTAAAAAATTAATTTATTTTGGCCGGCCTTTTAAAAAAAACTGGGGAATAAGGAGTTAACAAAAACGATAAAATCAAACAGGAAAATATTTTAGCACAAAATATTTTTTTTTCTACAGAATCACACAAAACACTTAATAAAATTCGCTTCCGTTTATGATTTGTACTTCAAAAATTAATATTTATACTTTTCAAGTGCTGAAATATCCAAACCAATTATTTGTAATATCTCCCCTAAGCATTAATACGCTTGAAACTTTTGGATATAGAAAAATTCTTTTATGATTATGCCGGATTGTCCCAGATTAACCACGATGGAGCAGGATTCTAGTCGAACAGTCTCCGTTTTATCTACTTCTAGAATGACCTCGGAGGGAAGACAGAATATCTGACCTTCATCCTCTCTCTGCTCTTTTTCGTCTTCGAATAGGAATGAAGTCGATGCGCTAAGGGTTCGAACTGGTACTGATTTAGCTTCGAACTCCAGTTCTTTCGCTTTAAATTTTATGTGATGTTTCATCACAATAGGGTATTTATTATCCATGATCAATAATGATACATCAGCCCACAGTGTTTTAAAAAAATCAGCTTCAAAACTCCCGTTCTTCTACTTTAAATTTTATGTGATGTTTCATCACAATAGGGCATTTATTATCCATGATCAGTGATGATACATCAGCACACAGTGTTTTATAAAATCCAGCTTCGAAAGTCCCAATATTCTACTTTAAATTTTATGTGATGTTTCATCACAATAGGGCATTTATTATCCATGATCACTGATGATACATGAGCGCACATTGTTTTATAAAATCCAGCTTCCGAACTCTCAATCTTCTACTTTAAATTTTATGCGATGTTTCATCACAATAGGGTATTTATTATCCATGATCAGTCATGATACATCAGCACACAGTGTTTTATAAAATCCAGCTTCGGAACTCCCAATATTCTACTTTAAATTTTATGTGATGTTTCATCACAATAGGGCATTTATTATCCATGATCAGTGATGATACATCAGCACACAGTGTTTTATAAAATCCAGCTTCGGAACTCCCGTTCTTCTACTTTAAATTTTATGCGATGTTTCATCACAATAGGGTATTTATTATTCATGATCAATGATGACACATCAGCACACAGTGCTTTATAAAATCTTCAGTGGATGAAATCCTTCTGCGTTAACGCTTTTTACAGGAAATACATAGTAAACCTATTTTCTAAGGATGGATTTTTTGTACTTAATGGACAGAAAGGTACTTAATAATAAATATCATACCACGTCTTAACGATTGTACCTATACAGTGAATATAAATTCCTTTATACACGTCATTACACTATATACTAATCATTTTGCAAAAGGTAAAGAGTTTCAGTACGTTTTCATATAAAGGTTCAGATTGACTTCCAACTACACAAATATGTTTATTAGAACTTTCATTTATGCAGTTTTGAAATATTTTGAGCTTAAATATTTTTTGTGACACTTAAATATGTATATTTAATTTTTCATGATAGACAATACTGAAAATAGACAATACTGAAATAATAGAAAATACTGAAAATAATGAAATATTCAAACAAATGTTTCTAAATACTTATTTCTTAACATATAGATCGCTCATCGAGTTATTCAAATGCTATAGTATTCAAATGCTATAGTACACACTCTTATATCACGCATAATTATTCTTACTGAAATATATGTTGATATAGAAACAAGAAATTGAGATGTCAAAATGTAAAGTTGGTATCTTTATATTCTAGATTTGTATTAACCATGAGTGATGAAGTATTCAGATACTCTTCCTTAGTATGTTACACGTGACTAAAAGACTGAGATAGAAAACTAGTTCAAAAGCATTGTTTAAAATAGTAGGTACGTACACGATAGTTTAAAATATGCAAACACTTTCTCGCGAATACATACCTGCTAAATGTATCGATATCTCATTGCGTTATGCCGTATTCAAATGCTGTAGTATACCCCTTTAAATCACACGCAATTATCCTTACTGAGATATATGTTGAAATAAAAACAAGAAATTGAGATGTCAAAATGTAAAGCTAGTATCTTTATATTCTACATTTGTATTAATCATGATTGATGAAGTATTCAGATTCTTTTCCTCAGTAAATTAACGTGACTAAAAGACTGAGACTAGTTCAAAATCATTGTTTAGAATAGTAAGTACGTACACGACAGCTTAAAATATGCAAACACTTTCTCGCGAATACATATCTGCTAAATGTTTGGATCGCTCATTGAGTTATGCCGTATTCAAATGCTATAGTATACCCCTTTGTATCACGCGCAATTACCCTTACTGAAATAGATGTCGACACTGAAACAAGCGTGATGGGGCTGACAAAGTGCAAAGCCGAGCCAGATTTTATTGTTCTCCGGAAAACAAGGCCGGCGAACCTTTGGCACGTCTGCCAATCTGCGTTCCCCTTAGACAGAGATTTTATTTGGCAGAAAAGATTTGTTGGGGTGTGTGGTAACGAACAACAATGGGAAGCGTTTAAATGACTGAATGAAGTAAAGTTACAATACCGGCAAGTAGATTTCGGGATAAGGGTGGATTTCTTGTTTAGCTTTCTCCTGAGCAGACTTCGTGTCTAAGTGGTGGCACGCGCATTTTTGGCGAGATAACGGATCTCGGGGTTTTTCAGTGTTACATTCCACCAACAATTTCTTCAATACCGGAAACTATTTTAGAGGAACTTGTCTCTTTGCCTGGATCTCGGGAGTAATTAGATGAATGGGCGCATCGCAGTCTGCAAGTTTTGCTTGAACCGGTAAGAGGATTGCGAAGTGTTCTATTACACGTAATACTAATTAAAAGGTAAGAAAATCTAGATTAGAAAATGCTGTTTCCTATCAAAGGAAAGTCGATAAAAGTTCTTGGAATGTTTCAGAGTTACATTCTACCAACAATTTCTGCAATACCTTAAGCTGTTTTCGAGAAACTTGTTTCTATAGCTAAATCACAGGAGTAATTAAATGAATGGGTGCATTGAAGTCTTCAAGATTTGCTTGAACCGATAAGAGAATCGCGAAGTGTTCTATTACATGCAATACTAATTAAAAGGTAAGAAAATCTAGATTAGAACATGCTGTTTTCTATCAAAAAGAAGTCGATAAAAATTCTTGGAATTTTTCAGAGTTACATTCTACCAACAATTTCTGTAATACCTTAAGCTGTTTTCTAGAAACTTGTTGCTATAGCTAGAGCACAGGAGTAGTTAGATGAATGGGTGCATTCCAGTGTACAAGCCTTGCTTGAAATAGAAAGACGATTGTGCAGTGCATTATGGCTGAATGAAAAGAATGAAAAGAGGAAAGTGATTAGATTAGAATTGATTGCTCTTCATCAAATAAAGGAGTTTTAAGAGTTGCCATTAAAATCATCATCCTCATATTCAAAGTTGCAAGGATTATTACAATTTAGACTATTTTAATAAGAAAAAAAGATTTTAAATGCCAAGGGACGAATTTTCTGATTTGCTCTTTTACTGAATTCTTTCTAAAGGCTGACATTCTCAAATGATATATCTTTCTGTTTTTCAATGTTACCACAATTTCTTCAATATTGGAAACAGTTTCGGAGAAATTGGCTACAGGGAGCTCGAGTATAGTTTAATGAATGAGCACCTTGTCATATACTAGGTTTGCTTGATGTCGTAGCCGAATAACTCAAAGATCTATTACATCCAATATAAATGAAAGAAAGAAAATGTCTTGATACCAGTTATTTCCCATTGGACAAAAGGGTACTAAGTGTTGCTATCAAAATCATGACTACCCTAATTAAAGCTGTACTAAGATTATTACTTAGATTACTAACTTTACTAAGATTATTAAATTTAGGCTTATTCATAAGAAAAAAGACTGATATATTTTCGAGTAAAAATCATTAAAGAAGGAGATGGTCATTCACAGGAAAGAGAATAAAAGCAATACTGAAAAGTAGAAATAAGTGAAAGAGTAATAGGATTACTAAACATTATTTCCTCTTAAATATTAGAAAGTAGGGCAAAATTCTAGATTAGAACCAAACGTTTATTGTAAGATAGAAGTATATTAATATTTAATAATACTATAGCAACGATAATTTCCCAACTTATAAGCCCATATTAGAATTTTATGTAAAACTTTCTAGGAAGTTGAAATAAGGTGAAAACATTCTATGATATCCATTTTCATGTGACGGTAGCATTTTTGAGAAAATAATATATATAGTATATTTTCAATCAAATAAACATAGAATTGGATAATAAATTTTAAAAATTATAAACTAAAAATTTCTTAATAAAATGACAGATTAGAATATATATTTTTTAGTGAAATATTTCTACTCTAGGAATAATTTAAATATTAGCAAAATTTTTTAAAAACCGTCATTTGATTTAAGGAATTTTGTTTAGTGTGATTCATTTAGTTATTTTCCAATCTTATGTTTACAAAGTTTCATGAGTCAAAGTTTTTAATTATATAAGTGCTTATTAGTATACACTTCCATTTTAATGAGATTTACGGGTAAATTATATAAAAGTTTTGGGTGAAATTATTACTTAATTACAAAAGCTACAAAATATACAGAATTATATTTTGCCTCTCAGACACCTCATTGTAAATTTTAACAGAAAGCTTCAAAATATTCGAGGAACATAAAATTAAATTTAATGGAATTTTATTACAAAGTTATAGAGTCAAAATAAGCAATAGTGGCGATTCAAACAATTTAAAAAATATATATAGAATATAAAAACATTTTAATAAGTGGTTTTTACTTGTACGAGATATATTTTTCTTCCCGTTTGTTAAATAAACTTCACGTTTTATATTTTTAAGTATAGTAATTTTTTAGAACAACTTATTTATAGTTGGCTTTATTGCACAAATAACTATTCAAAATATAGTTGTAAAAGTAACACAAACTAGAAAATAAAGTATTTACTTTTTAAAGAAGTAAGGTAGTAAATTTAATGGCAAATTTTAAAAAGAATATTTAAATACATATATTAATTTACAAATAACTTTCAAATAAAATGAGTTAATTAGATTTATTTATTAAATAGCTGTACATGTTTTGCACAAATTTTGGAAATCTTAGTATACGTTATTTCTTCTATTAACAAAATTAAAACTCGGAAATGTATATAAAATATACAATTTTTCTTAAAAAGGAAAAATTATCTTTGCTTTATTACATTATGGAGTTATATATACTAATGATATTGACGATATTGTATTTTTAAGCCATGTATGGTAAATTAATCTACAAGAATTAAAAGAAAACATTTAAAGAGGTATCTTGCTATAACACCAGCCAATACTTTCTAGACATGTTTAGCAAGTGGGAGATTTTATAACAATTTATCTTTTTTTATATCCTTAAACTGCACTTTATTTTATTCCTTTTTAAACCATTTCCGAAGCAATGATATCTACTATTTACATCCTTGAGTGTTTTCAAATGTTTAGTAATCTTTGACTCAAAGGCATGAAACATGACTGAAAGTAAGCAAAATTTCTATTCATAAACTAGAAAATTTTTATAAACTACTTTAGAAAATTACCGTATTCCAAATAGTAAAAAAACTAACCTAGAACTCTGAAAAAAAGCTGGTATAGGGATGCGTATACATATAAATAGATAAGAAACCAATTAGAATACTACTCTGTGGTCGCAACGCTTATATAAGACAACAAATGTTTGGCACAGTTGTATCGTTGAATGCTGCTATAATGACGAGTTATCAAGATTTAAGTGAGTTTGAACGTGGTGTTATAGTCAGCGCACGAGAGATGGGATATAGCATCTGAGAAGTAGCAATGACATTTGGATTTTCCCGAATGATGTTTCACGGGTGTACCGTGAATATCCGGAATCCGGTAAAATAAAAAAAATCACTGTGGCTAAGAAAAGATCGTTCAAGAACGGGACTAACGTTGACTGAAGAGAATTATTAAACGTGACAGAAGTGCAACCCTTCCGCAAATTGTAGCAGATTTCAATGATGGGACATCAACAAGTGTCACGTGCGAACCATTCAACGAAGCATAATCAATATGTGTTTTTGAAGCCGAAGGCCCACTCGTATACCCTTGATTACTGCATGACACAAAACATGATGCCTTGCTTGGACCCGTCAACACCGACATTGGACTGTAGATGACTGGAAATATGTTGTCTGGTCTGACTAGTGTCGTTTGAAAAGTTGTAGGATATAAGTGGATGGACGTGTGCGGGTATGGAGATAACCCCATTAATCCATGGATACTGCATGTCAACAGGGGACTATTGGAGCTAGTGGAGGCTCTGTGATGGTATGGGGAGCGTGTAGTTGGAGTGATATGGGACCCCTTATACTTCCAGATACGACTCTGACAGGTGAAACATACGTAAGCATCGTGTCTGATCACCTGCAACTATTTATGTTCATTGTGCATTCTGATAGACTTGGGGATCTCCAGCAGAACAAAGCTATACAGCACACGTTCAGAATTTCTATAGAGTGCCTCCAGGATCACTATTCTGATTTTAAATCCTTCCGATGGCCACCAAAATCCCCAGACGTGAACATTATTAAGCATATCTGAGATACCTTACAACGTGTTGTTTAGAAGAGGTCTCCGTCACCTCGTACTTTTAAGAATTTATGGACAGCCCTGTAGAATTAATGGTATCAGTTACCTCCAGCACTACTTCAGACATTAGTTGAGTCCTTACCATGCTGCGTCACTTTTGCGTGCTCGTGGGGACCCTACACGAACTTAGCACTGGTTATCATTTTTTGGCTTCTCGGTGTATATGCATACATATGCATTTATGTATATCTATTATGTATATTTATATGTATATCTATTTTATACACACACACATTATATATATATATATACACATATATATATATATATATATATATATATATATATATATATATATATATATATATATATATATATATATATATATATATATATATATATATATATATATATATATATATATATATATATATACATACACATATAAACGTGTATAAATGTTTTAACGCATGAAGGGTTTTTCAGATTTTATTATATAACCGACTAATAGTTTCCTTTAAAATTATGTAGATTAATATATTATAATTAAAATATAATATTCTGGGTGGTCCTGCACGAAATTAGGAAGGTGTACTGTGTTTTTGGATCTTCAGTGTATTTAAAATACCAGAAATTTATAACTGAGGTTTTAAAAATTAAACTAGTATTGTAATCTTCCTACCCAAAAGTGCATAAATAAAAAGGAATTTCCTCTTGTTTATTAATGAATATACCTACTTTTCTCTAAATCTCGAGAATGTCTGAAATTAAACAAATAAATGTTTAAATTCAGTTTCATCAAAAGACCGTCATAATCCGATATATAGCCAAACTTGTTAGAGCGAAAAGTTGTTATCTGAAAGAATGGTGACACTATATCGAGATTTGACTGTGTATGGAAATGTCACCAGAATTTATAACTTTCTTCTCCATGAAAATACAAGAATATGCTTTACCCCTTCAGAAACCCAATTACGAATTTTAATTGAAACGGTTGAAAACATGTAAAAAAAAAGAGAATTCAATTTAGTGATAATTACATTGCAAAAAGATTTGAAAACAGGGAAAATAATCACTTACGGCAGTTTAAACTAATTTCAGAAAATATATAAAACGGAAAAACATTTAGATAATTAATTTTTACTTTTGCGAAGCATTTTTTTCTTCACTTTTTTTTAAAAGTAAAATAATTTTCAGGAACAACTTATTCATAAAGAGTTTTGTTGTACTTTTAGCCATTCAAAGCATGAGAAACAAAATGTAAAACATCTTTTTTTGTGCTTTTAATGAATAGAGTTTGAATCTTGTTTTAATAGAACCATTATTTTAAACTAAAAAATTGTTTAGCATATTTTCTTTCTAAATCAATTTTTTTCTGTAAGAAAGAGATTTTTTTGGTTTCCTTTTAGTTATAAAAATAAAAATTAATGGTCTTGTTAAGGATAAAACATGATGGTAAAAAGGTTGTTTAAACATTCTTAATGTACTTTGAATACCATCAAAAAAAGTTTAACATTCAGTGACAGGAAATTGAAAACAAGTAATTTAACATCTTATAAACTGTATTTTGTATTCAAATTTTATTAACTTTCTATCAAGTATTCTCTTTCAAACTGATTTTATAACAGAAAAAATACCTTAAACCCCCGGTACTTCATGGACACATATGCATATATATATACATATATACATACATGCTTGAACACACACATATATATATATATACATACATACATGAACATATATATATATATATACATCTATACATATATATATATATATATATATATATATATATATATATATATATATATATATATATATATATATATATATATATATATATATATATATATATATATATATGTGTATATATATATATGTATATATGCAATATATACATACATACATGAACATATATATATATATATATATATTTATATATATATATACATATATACTTATATACATACATATATACTTATATACATACATATATATACATGTAAAATATCAAAATTATTTAAGTTTAATATTTCTTTAAAAACTTCCTCTCTCCCATTCTAATTCCTTAAAATCTTTTTCCCAGCCTCTAAATGTCTTAATCAAAGGAGCGTTCTAGAATTAAAATTCTTTTGATCCCTTTCCCAAAGCTTTTTATCCTATAGATGTAAAATTTTTTGTCTATTTAACACGTTTTCCAGCTGTCGCCGGCATATGCCCTCGCGTGTTTTCTAATCTTACACTTAAATTCGCTAATTAAGTGGGAAAATTCTTTCTGTCTTCCCTCTTGGGTACACCTCTGTTCGAGCAGAGTGATTTTTGTGTTTTTCCTTTGTCTGTCGTTGACTAGTAAAGATGTCCGTTTTAGCAGCTCTGCTAGCTATTTAGCTTTCCTCTTGCCCAGTAGCCCGGGCAAATAAAAACAACAGGGGGCTACATAACTATTGTGACTAAAGGAAAATAATCGTTACATACATACACACACACACACACACACACATATATATATATATATATATATATATATATATATATATATATATATATATATATATATATATATATATATATATACATATTTACACGTAAGACATGTTTAACTGGAGTGAGTGGTCACAAATCCCGTCTGGCATACATAACAACGCATACATAAAAGCATACATAATTTATAATTTATATTATATCGGTTTATAATTAATATAGTGTGCTGTGTTTAATTTAAAATATTTTTATTAAAATAAAATCCTATGACTATGTAATGCAGCATTACTCGTAATAACATGGATTATTGTGATTATTTCTTTTTTGTTTAAGTAATTTCTTATTTACTATATCAGATTGTAACGAAATTTTTCAGCAAAAACGTTCTTAATAAAGTTAGAAAAATAAACACTAAAGTAGTACCTTTTGTACAAGTGGTAATCACCACCCAAATCTATGATTTTCTGCTTAGCAGTAACTTGATGGCCGAGAGTCCAAAAAGAAATCAACCTCATTTTGGGTGTCTTGTGCAGAATGGAAGATAGCACTAGCAAGATGTAGCTGCAGGTGTGAAAAAAGGTAGAAGCAATATCGGGGTTATATGATGGGTATGGCAAACGATCCTATTGGAGTCCATACGGAGTCCAGTCGGTGACTGCAGACACATGTGGTTTTGCATTATCTTGATGGAACATTACCTTTTGTGCCGGTACTTAATTCGATGTTTTTCCTTGATATCAGCATCCACAGGGACTAGTATCTCACTGATGATGTTTTTACCTTTTTTTAAATACTCTTTGTGGATAAGACCACGGCAATTCCACTAGATACAAAGCATGATCTTTTTGTTGGTCGAATTGCGCTTTTCGAAGCTCTCGACGGGCTCACTGGGTTCAGATCAACCTTCTTTTCTTCTTATATTGTTGAAATAAATCCACTTTTCATCAGAAGTGACTCTCCGGTCCAGAATTACGTCCTTGATATTCGAGCAGATTAGTTCAGGCCCGCTTACGTCTGTCCTTATCTGCTTGAGTCAGTACATGCGGAGCCCAACGATTGAACTTGTACCTCAAGTTTATGCCATGCATAGAGCGACTAATGGAAATGACACTCGAGCTAGCTCTCGAGTGGTTGCATACTGATCTTCTTCCATAAGTCCTAGCAGGTGGGCCTCATCAACATCAACTGGGAGGGCAGAAAACGCTCTGTTTCTTGAATGTCATAGTCCTTGCTTTTGAATTTCCGGTATGAAAACTTCACATGCCATATGATACAAAATTAGCGCCTAAAGCTGTACACATGATTTGATGACATTCTGTAGCCGACTATTTGCAATAGAACTGGAAAAACTAGTAAATTTTTGGGATCTAAAACAGCGATGCTGTGTCATTTACCCTATTTATAAAAATAATCTGAGCAAGCATTACATGACTCTATTCTATATTATACCATTCCTTTTATAATTGAGTTTTTCGCATTCTTTTTTTTTCAATTATTGAGGGTTTAATAGAACCCAATACAGAATTTTTTGACCAGATTTTATTCTTGAACTGGGTTTATCAAAATGGGTCCTAGAATAATACTTGAAATATCTGTAAATTTTTGGTTCAATCCCAAAGTTTATAGGTATATTAAGTGATACATAGACAATGCAAAGTATGCTCTGAAAAATCATACGGAAATGTAAAACATACTTCCGATAGAGTTTCCAAATTTTGTTTAATGTAATGTGGCCGATAGAGGCCACATTAGATTAAACAAAATTTGATTTACAAAATCAAATGGATTGAGTGCGAGTTGTGGATATAAAGCAAGAAATCATGTAGGTAACATTCTTAGAATTCTAATAGCTCTTACTTTTTACAACGTACGTTAATCATGAAACTGGTTTAAGAAAACCAACAAAATCTATTGCAGGCTTTCGTGATTTTGGTGTCGAAAGAAATTGTGTTCAGGATGAATGATTTACAATGAATGAATAAAATAAAGTAGAAGGATTAATAAATTAAAGTAAAAGTTTTAAATTTCTCATTTGTTCCAAGACACATTTATTGCATGTCTTTACAAGACTTCTTCCCTGAATCATTCAGTGCATTCTTGGAATTGTCTAACTACAAATTTTAGATTCAATACGCGTTATAGTTACAGTTACAAAATAGTCTGAGTAGTCCCACTTTAATTATAATCACATAACCGCTTTCTGAGACAGATTGAAAGTTTTTATTTGTTATCTGTCTCAGAACATATTTTATTATGTTTTACAGGGCCTAATAATTCAAAAAGAAAAAGAAATTTTATTTTTTGCATATCGAATAAAAATGGTAACATTTTCCTTCTTACGAAAAATAATTTTCATGTACTAATTAAAAATGTTTAGCTTTCACATCGTTGTTATTTTTCACATCTATCATATTTACAGATACCGAAATGATTTCTTAATGTGTGTAATCACAATTTTGTTACACATCTTTTGTAATAGATTCTAGGTTTGACTTGTTTATGAAAGTTTACAAACTTTTAGTCCACCTAGTGAACAGGAAAAAGTCGTCAAGGTGTTTTATTCGCACTTGATCCTTGAAGTCCTTCTGTGCCACGCCAGCTATGACGAAGAAGGCTAAAAATATCTCCTAGAGATAGCAGGGAATATAAGCTCCGTAAAAGAAATTCTTCTGCGGTCATTGAATACTTCAGGGTACTTAACAAATTTTAGTCCCTGAAAACTGAAGTATCTCCATTAAGTTGTTTCAAAATAAATCTAATTTATGTAAACATAAGTGAATGGATAATTGTATGTTTGTATGTATATTTGTTTATTACTCTCTCTCTGAGGTTTGTAACAGATTACATACAGTCATTTTGAGACCGGCAAAAATAAGTAAATGATGAATAAATGATAAATAACAATAATGCTACGTAAAATTTTTATTCTGTGCAGTTAATAAGTTTTCGAAACTGAGAAATTATATACGTATGTATGCATACATGTTTCTATATATTTATAGACACCCACATATATATATATATATATATAATATATATATATATATATATATATATAAATATATATATATATATATATATATATATATATATATATATATATATATATATATATATATATATATATATATATATATATACATATATATATATATATATATATATATATATATATACATATATACATATATATATATATACATATATATATGTATATATATATATATATGTATATATATACATATATATATACATATATATATATATATATACATATATATACATATATATATACATACATATATATATATATACATATATACATATATATATATATATATATGTATATATATATATATATATATATATATATATATATATATATATATATATATATATATATATATATATATATATATATATATATATATATATATATATATATATATATATACACATGTTCATTTATTTTCACTGTTACAAAGGAAACAATTTCCAAATTCATGTGACTCATGTGTTATTATTATAAATATAACAGATTAAAAAAAAAGTTAAAATTTATGTTGAATTTTTATAATGTGTGTTTGTTCTCTATTCCAAAATTTTGTAAAATACAAATGGAAATTTTGTATGAAAAAATTATTGTTATGAATTTCTTGACGTACTTTTTATATTTTTAAATTAAAAAAATTAAAATCAATTCACGAGAAACTGCTTAGATTGTAGCCGTCACTTTTCCGTTGCTATCAGGGCATTGTTCATGATATACTATTAAACTTGAAAATTTTATAAGTGGTATTTAAAAAGTAATTACTTGTAAAAAGACAATTTTTTTTTAAATTCTTAAATCAATACGACACATTATCTTTTCAATCTTGTGCTACCAACTCTTTCTGAGAATTAAATAAAATTTGAAGTTACATTTTAGGTGAAGTTATAAGAGGAACCTACTTTTTCTCCTACTTAAATTTAGAACCTTACACGAGGTTCATGTAAGCTAAATGGTAAAACTTGTTTCAGCATAAAATTTATCACTCAATGTTCCTTTGCAATCCCCTATATAATAATAGCCTAAGTTATGTCTGTCTGTCCTCGAATTTATGAAGCGGTTGGACCTAGATTGGATAGAGACATCCATATTAGATTCTCGATGGGTTAGGGTTAGCAAAATTCAAACAGAGTAAAGTTTATCTTCTCCTAAATTATCGATCCGCTTCTAAAATAAATTGTATAAATATGTTTCATGTCACAGCGAAAAATACAGTCCTCTTTAAAACGTTCGAAATCCACCCCTTCCTCCCTTTTCGAACACTTAATGCCATTATTTCAAACCCTATTTTCTTCGGTTAAGAGCAGGTGAATAAATTTATCAATTTATTACATAAAAATAGGTAAAAATAACATTTTTTTCTAACATTATGACGTCATTTCTTTAACCATCTCATTTAATATTTTCTTATTTTAAATTAATTAAATATCGTCTGCATTATTTTCATACGTTTTATCACTGAACTTAGATATTACGTAAATAATTTTCTTTTATATTTGGATTAAATAATAGATTAGGTACATAAGTGATAATTTTAAATTTAAATTTAATCATCGATTATATTTTGTTGAAAGGAAATTCTCAGCCAAAAAACAAACCATTTTTTTACCGCCTCATAGGGTACTTTACATATCTGGAAAATTAAAAATTTTACTGATTCCGTCATATGACGGGCTATATGATAGTATTAGGATAAATTACAGAAATGATAAAGTTTGAAGCAACTAAATGTTGTATAATTACTTTTACTTTTTCATTGGAAATCTCTTTTAGAGGTCTGTTGTTTTCTATTTACTTTTATATAACATTGAGTGTATGAGAAATTACAGCTAAGATCTGCTTTTATAGTAATATATTATCCCAACGATTTGCATAGCCTTACATTAATATTTATGTCAAATGTGAAGTAATTTTCCCATGACTAACGTATCGGTTTGATGTTATTTCAAGAGAGTGTTACATTCACATTTTTACAAAAATTTAATAGCATGTTACCATATTGTATGGGGGACACGTACTAGTACGTTTTCTGACGATTGATACTTCAGCGAGGGTCGGGTACTAGTACGGATTAGTGTAACAACACGATTTGCTTGTGTGTAGAAAAATAACGGTATACACAGGAAAACGAAGCCGAATGTTCTTGTCTACTACAAAGATTCTGGAATAATTTAGACAAATAAAAACTATTTACACTATTTGTTTTACACTATTATTTTTACTATATTAGTTTTATAATAGCTCTTTTCATTTTTTTATAATATAAAAACGTTTATATATAACATATTTCGAAAAAATTAAAACTATATACTACTAGTTCTATTTGATTTTTCATATGAGACAATTATAAATTTATCCACTAAAATATATTTTTTGTTTATAAAAATTTTATGGTTCTTGTTTATATATTTCTATTTATATATTTGTTTATATATTTCAATATAAATACGAAAAGTTGGTTACAAATTAAATAAATTTTGATCTGTTGAGATTTAACTGAATAACTAAAATTTAAACGCAAAACTGTCACTCCCGGTTCAATTCCGCTGCGAAATGTACCCGCACACAATGTATTATTTTGAATGTTGAATGTATTAATATTGAGCATCTTTGCAAAATACTTTTTAACACTAGAGCCATGGGAGGTCATTTTGACCCAAAACTATTTTGTGTTATCTTAACAAATTTATTTATTTTTTTTTTCAGAAAGTAATATCAGGAATAATATAATATTTATTAAATACATTTTCAAAATTTATTCTCAGAAATATTTTCATAAAAATTGGAATTATTTAGGTTATTGCTCTCCAAAAAAGAATAACTCTGTCAAGATAACACAAAATAGTTTCTAAAGATAATATCACACGGATAAATAATCAATATTTCAAAGAGTAAACAGATATTTTTAGTGTACTTAAAAACTTCCATTTTTATTATTAATTTCACTTTGCCATGTCAGCTATTCATCAGATTTAGCAAAATTCCATTTTCTATTTTGCTTTCTTGGTATTACGAGCCTCACCTTTCTAGAAACTTTCGAGTTTTCCTCAGAACTTTCTCTTAAACGAACTTTCCGTTACAGGTAGATCAAAGGAACGAAAGCTTGAATCTCGAACAAAAACTACGCTCGAAGAATCTCGTTCGCATTTATTTATTTCTAAAACTCTTGCTTTTCCCCAGACTTTGCTGTGAAGCAAGCCACAAAAAAGAACTTTGGCTCGCGTCTCCTCATTTTAAGTGGAATTCTTTCAGTTCCAAAAAAGGTCGCACCGGTATCATATTTGAAGCATGTAGTTATGAATCGGAAGGGTGGCTGTGGTTATTTATAACCACGAGAAGGTGTGGAGGGGGCATAGGAGTTTATTGAAGTTGTGATGTGGACCTCCCCATAATGTTGGCACCTGTTGCAAAGAGTTTTTAATATGTAATATACATCTACGTTACTCCCAGGAAATGTGAGAAAAAAACATTGAGAAAGAAAATAGAGACAACCAAAGTCTAAATTTAGAGAGAACTCTTGCCAAGATTTATGCACATTGAAAGCGGAGTTTTATGCTACACCGCATCACAATTTTTCATGCAAATTTCTCATAGAGTGTAGGGCAATGGAACATTCTAACGAAATATCATTTAGGAATGGAATATCATTAGAGGCTTTATTCCTGTTGCTCTACATTCGTTTTAGCATCTGTTTGCATTTAATTTGAATAGCTATTTTCCCATTGCTTTAGCTGTGAATTACAGGAAATTTATTTTCTGTTTTACGAAATATAAACTCCCTTAACACATTCTATGCGGGACAGTACTAGTACATTTTCTGACGATTCATACTTGAGCGCGGGTCGCATACTAGTACTTTTCTGACGATTGATACTTGAGCTCCAGCCACGTACGGGTTAGTGTAACAACATGGTTTGTTTATGGGTACAAAAATAACGGTATATACAGGAAAACGAAGCCGAATGTTCTTGTCTAATACATAGATTCTGGAAATATTTAATCAAATAAAAACTAGTTTTTACGTCATTCTATGCGGAAGCACAGAACGGGAAAAAATTAAAACTATATACTACTATTTCTATTTGATTTTTCATATTTACGATACTATTATAAATTTATCCACTAAAAATATATTTTTTGTTTACAAAAATCGTATTTTTGTTATTTATATATATGGTTCTATTAACACATTGTATTCGGGACACGTACTAGTACGTTTTCTAACGATTGATACTTGAGCGCGGGTCATGTACTAATACATTCTTTGCTGTGTATCTCTTCATAGAGGAAAATACTTTGATCGTTACCACACTATAAAACATTATTAGTTTTATGATTGCTCTTTTAATTTTTTATAATGTAAAAATGTGTATATGTAAATTAATTTAAAAATATTAAAACTGTATACTACTATTTCTATTTGATTTTTCATATTTACGATACTATTATAAATTTATGCACAAAAATATGTTTTTTGTTTACAAAAATCTTATTGTTGTTATTTATATATTTCTATTTATATATATTTTTTATATATTTCAATATAAAATATAAAAAGGTGGTTAAAAATTAAATAATTTTCCGGCTCCCGGTACAATTCCGCTGCTAAATGTACCGGCGCAGAATGTGTTAATAGGGCATAGAACCTATCGAAATTTAAAATCTTCATTATAACAGCCTTTTTAAAAATTTATCACAAATAAAATATTCCGCTTCATATAGAGGTATCTTTTGAGTTTTTTAATAGCTCGCTTTGACAATGTTTTACTGTTTGATCATTTCAAGTAATATATAAAATAACATAGAACCAACCATATATATCAAACGGAAAAAAATTGTATTCTATTATCCATAAGATATCTTTTTCAGTATATATAGATTACAAACTAAATTTTCATATGTTTGAAGTTCAAATAAAGTATCTGTTTTCTTCCTTGAACCTAAAATTTTAAAGGTATCTGACGACTGAAATAAAACGAGTTAAGGAATTAAAAAAATGACTTAATCATGCTATAATATAAAATATATTATTCATTTATTATAAAATATAAAAATAATATAAAAATAATTAGCTTTTATATTAAATAAATAAAAAAAGGTTTGTAATTTAACAAAGTTATTTTACAAGCAAATGAATTTGAAGTTATCTCTCTCGGTGAGCATATTCAAAAATTGTATTGCTTCAAAATTAAATAATTTTATATAAAGTTAGAACTTTAGTTAATGATTTAGGAGTTTTTTTTTATTTGTAACAGAGTAGAGTCTTTTTCAATTTGTAGTAAATTAAAAAATTTATGAAGATTTCTTCCACTCTATGTACCTTTGTGTGCTCAGTAAATGATTGAATTGAATGGAATAGAATACTCTTGGGTGAAGCCAATTCTGTTGTAAGTCTTTATGGTTTGGTTTGGATTGGAGTGCTACGGTCTACTTTTTGCAATACGAGGGTAAATGAGACCGGGACCTACCGCTTAAAGCCGATTTCGAACGGCTACGAACATCCCTGCCACAGTGGGATTCGAAGCCACGAACTCCGGTATCGAAGGCCAGCACCCTAACCAAACGGCCATCGTTCGGCTGTAAGGCATTTTAGTGTCACTTTCAAAAATGAATCCACCCTTTTCTGAATACAGTCTGAGGGGTGAAAAAGGTCTGAATGGGTTAAAATTATGTTATAGAGTAAGTGAAAATGAAGAACACAAATCAGAAACCAAATGACATCGTGATTAAGCATACAAACATTACCTAATAGTTGTAGGACCAGTTAATAAATTCTGGAAAAATACTCTTTAGTGAGTAAATGAGATCGTTTCCTGAAATATCAGAACTTTTCAAATAATTTGTTTTGAGAACATAAAATATATAATAATAATGAAACCGAATACATAAAAAAGTTAATTGAGTCAAATCATTATAGATAAATTTGAGGTTACCATATCTTCCAGTGTGCTAAGTGGGATTAGTTAAACATTTTAAATTTGGCTTTTACCAGTTAACTCTGTTATACCCACGTTTTTTACTCAATCTTACCAATATACATCGTGTTTAAGGGTTATTGGTAATGTCATGTATTTAACAAGTTAAACTTTCTGCTGTCTGGAGGTAAAATACTCGAGAAGAGTTCCCCGACATTAGTCAGTCCCGCTAAAATTCCAATACTTGTAAAACAAAAATAATAACTAATAATACTTAGACAAAACACTTCTTGGAATAGAAGACAGGATTTGCACTTAATAATTATTGTTAAGTGAATATAGTACGGAACATATTGCTAATTTCACGCATTGAAGTATAAAATACTTCTCCATGATACACAAGATCTAACATTGTGTTTAAATGTCACTTAGTGTGCTGATAATAGCCGAAAAGATATATCTTGCATTTCAGTACCTACCTTTGTAGTGGTCTAATGTTAATTGCATGAATGATTCTAAGCATGCTAGAGTACAGAAGTATAACTCCTGGAATCCAGTCTTGCCGTTATTATCTTAGTCTGATGTTATTCAAAATAGGATATAAACAGTAATCTACAAATTTTGCCTTAGTTTAGTTAGAATATCGAGTATCGAAATATTGAACATACTGTTCTGGATCCACCTTATGTTACGCTTTTTAAAAATTCTGTACGCTACGTCTCTGATTGAATATGTTTTTGGAAACAGATTTTGTATACTTCATAATTTGTAGTAAACAAACCTCAACTTTATTTTTTGTGTGCCCTCAACCAATAAATCGTTGAAGGCCCATAAAAAATGAAGGAAATCCCAAAAAAAATTCCCAAATAAAATGCAGTAAAAGTATAGTTAAAAAAAACTTTCATGAAACCCTTCACGTAACTACAAATATTATTTGAAAGTAACAAAAATTCATAGTGCATGCTGATAACTATAATTAATGTAATAGATCTTTTTTTTTAGTTATCAACTTTACAATGAAAGTTGAACCTCATTATGTATTTAATTCAGGGTAGTTTAAAAGTGTACTTTTCAAACTCAAAACCCAGTGATTTCGATTGCATAGGTATCTTTGTTTTCCTTTTCTACTACTTTCTGCATGCGACATGTAACTCCTTCTCAGACTAAAACATTCAGTAGGAAAAATATACGATGTACTCGCAGATAAAAAATCCCCAAACATATTGAAGGTGAATGCTTATTTATTGAAAGAACAACTCATGGAATTAAAATAAATCATGTCTACTTTTGGCATGGAAAATGAAGGGGTAATAACTTTAGAATGCTGATATAAGGAAAAGAGTGAATAAGGAAAACGGCATACGATATATAGAAAATTTCATACTAACGGAACAATACCAAATGACTTTAATGATTTACCTCGCTGCATAGTAATGTAAAAAAGAGTTAAATCATTAAATGCAGTCATTATTATCAGCGTGCTACCAACGGAAAGGCTATTTCCAGCGTCCTGTGTTGCTCCGACCATGGCTGGACAGGAAGTGTTTATCGCCCTCTCCTCCTTGAATGAGGGAGTGAAACTGCCGTAGTGTTTGTCCTTCCAGAGTAATTAGGAGATCACTGCAAAGGAAGCACTTAAAAAAGAAATTAGGGTAAACAGAGGCTATTACACAATTTCTTAGCTGTTCCTGGACGCTATCTCTCCTTACTCCAATTTACTAGACTTCCAGTATGTAATGAGGAAATAACATTGCTTGCATTGGCCAAAATGACAATAGAGTACAAATAGATATGTAATGATGTTTAAGTTTTAGGTTAAATTTAAAATTAAATTGTCGACAAAGGTCTTTCCTAATTTATAACTTGTATCTATTTTACTTTAGTTTCCCAACAGACCATGTTCATAGGTTCGCTTGCTCTATGTTGCGTGATTGCTTTTTTATTCTTTAATCTTTTCAAAAACTTGGCATAAAAATTTAAAGATATTTCATAGTACCCCAGTAAAGATGTTTGGAATTACTGGCTTAGATACAACGTCTATAAATATAATTTGATATTTTATAATGTCATTTTAACTATCAGAATTTGTTGAAATAGAAACAACAAGAGCCTTCTAAAACTGAGTGACGCAAAGTCTAAGCCTTTGTTTATTAAACTCGTATTTTTCTCCTTACTTTGTAGAATAAAACGTTTGATATTATTTTGAAAATATAAATGATTTCAAGTTTGATATCATTTCTATATTTACTTTAATCTTTCGTCCATCAAATGTGTATATTCTCTATACTCTTTATTAAATCATCCGGATAGGACTTAGAGAAAGTTATTCAAATCTCATTTCATATTAATAGATGAAATAGAATAGTAATGGAATTAGCATCGAAAAGCCCGCATCGTATTTTGTTATCTTTGCACACTCGAAAGTTAATGAAAAGATAGATTTAGATATATTTATAGGGTAGAATGATCTCGCATCTAAATGAAGTTGCAACGATTCAGCATAAATTTAATCGTGATTCTCAATGACGAATGGCAAGCGAAAGTTAGCCTTAATTGCATGTTAAAGAGAAAATCCTTTTGAGGTTAGAAGTAGGGGAATTAATGAGTCCTAACAGATAATAAAATAAATATGATTTAAGAAATGATATTATACACCTATTTTAACAGTGTGTAAATGCAGGTTTTTAGATAGGATTGACAGTTAAAATTTAAATGTTTATCACTATTATCATCATTGTTATTGTTATTATTATTATTGTTATTATTAAACATTTTTTTCTCCATATCACGTTGAATTGAATCATTTCGTTAATATTTTGTCAGCCAATCTTTAAAAAACTTAGTAAATGATTTAGAAAATGTTTTTATTCATTAACATTAGCATCAGCAGCAAATGTAGCTATTCGTTTTTGTCTCCTGTTTAAAATTTTAATGCAATCATTTTTATTATTAACAGCTTCTTTTAGCCAACTCATTTTCAATTTACTAAATTTACTATATTTTGAAATATATATCATGTGTTTACTTGTAGATTTATGCCAAGATATTTTGCTAATTTCATTTTGATTATAATTAACAATTAAACAAATTTATAATTAAACTTTGACTGTATGAACTTCTGTGAAGTAAAAATATTGTTAACATGTGGACCAATAATTCTGAAAAAAGACTACTATGAATGGTTTTGACAAATTTTACACCAAGTTTTAAAGACTTGACCAAATGCCTTTATTAAACATTATACTTTTTATTAATGTACTTTATTACATTTTGTTTCATTGTTAATATTTTTAAATAGTTATTTTGCTTATTATCATAATTATATTTTTATGTACGTATAATTTACGTAGTATTTAGGATTGCGTAAAGTAATGTGTAACAGTCCGAATAAAATGAAATGAAATTTGATTTCGTGTATTTAATATTACTTAACTATATACATCTCAATGTAGGAAAAACCATAATGCAACTCTCATAGCATAGATTTGTAAACCAATGCAATTTAATTATGTCGATTACAATAAATTGTGGGCCCTATTGAGTTTATTTGCCCGGGGTACTAAGCAAGGAGAGGGCTAATTAATATAGTAGTAAGAGCACCAAGAAAGAGAACGGCGAGTGCGTAACAGAACTTTAGGCTCTTCCAGTAGTATTGAATTCAAGAAACACAGGTGTAACATCAGGCAACAGCAAATTTTAAAATTATTAAATTTATCATTATTAATATCCAATGCTTTAAATCCGCAAAATCCATAGTGAAAAAAATTCAAGCGAAAGTCTCTTCAGAGAAAAAAGTTCCGAGCATAGGTTCGAAGTACAGCCGTCTTTTGTAGTTCCCCGCGTAGGTTCAAATACTACTGGCTTTTGTAAACCAACTTAAAAGTTTTGCATTCCCAGTTACAATAAAAATGTAGCCCCTATTCTTTTTACTTTCCCGGGATACTGAGCTAGGAGATACCTAAGCAACTAGACTATTGAAAACGGCAGACTTCAGTCGTGCCTTTCTATAAATAGAACACTCAATTCTATGTAGAACTTAAATTTTATTGAGGACCTGTTAAAAGGACATGTTTAACAGTCAAAGGCAGAGGAGAGAATAATCATGAAAATATGTGTAGATTACAGAGCTGAACTCCAGAGCTAGAAGGAAATGAAGTCTTTCCCAGAGAAAGTATCTTAGTTAGCGTTATTTATAATAACTTAGATCATTGAAAAGTGAACCGGGGACAGCTGGAAAATACGGAGAGTGGGCAGAAAATTTGCATTTATTGTAAAGAAAGCTTTGGGAAATGGATTGGAAGAAATTAAAGTTGCGGACACTCCTTTAATGAAGACATTTTGTGACTGGGAAAACAGATTTGAAGGGATAAAATGGAAAAGAGGAGAATTTTTAAGAGATATTAAAGAGTAAAAATTTTGATATATTACATATACATCGCACCATCCTTTGGTATATGTAGTGATTAAATATGTGTGACTCTTCTAGCTGAGCTGCGCCTCATTTGAGGCTTCTCATTTAGTTAATAAATATAATAATAAAATAAAATATAAAAATAATAAAACAATAATAAAAATAACTAAATAATAAAAAAATATAATAATAAAAATAAAAGTAACAAAAATAGCAAAAAGAATAAAAATATGAATATAAAAATAATTATAAAATAATAATAATAATAATAATAATAATAATGAAATAAAAGTAACAAAAGTAGTAAAAATGATAAAAATAATAAAAAAATAATAATAAAAGTAAAAATAACAAAAATAGTTAAAATGATAAAAATTAAAATATAAATATAAAAATAATAATAAAATAATAATAATAATAATAAAAATAACAAAAATAGTAAAAATGACAAAAATAAAAATAAAAATGTAAAAACAATAAAAATATAGAAATAATCATAATAAGTCTATATTATGGAACCATCCCAAACAAATGTTTTCTACTTAATATAGAACACCATTTCTAAATATCGAAGTGCATTTAATTATATTGTTAATGTAACGAGTAAGCAAGAGGGTTAAGTATATTTTGTTAAGTATTTACATTAAATGTAGATGAATACTAACAATTATTGTAGAATATTTTAACGAATGAATCTGTACAGAACTAATAAAATTTTATTTAAACACTTCAATAAGTACTTGAAATTGAAGCATCCTCATATTGAACACGATTGAACTATAAATAGTAAAATAATGCTGAACATATGTTGATCTACGTTATTTAGAATATCCTTTTAAGTACAACAGTTCACAAAATCACTCATTGTAAGCATTACTTAAATGCTTATTAAGTTTTTAAATGCTTTTGATTTATCTCAGGATCAAATACAAGACTCTATATTTTAAACACATATTAAAGGAAAATTAAAATTTCTCTTTCGTTTTTCAGTATGCAGTTTACTCGAAAAAGGCGTTGCTGCGATTTTCGGACCACAGGATCCAATGACCAGTATCCACGTGGGTTCGATCTGCGACGAAGTGGAAGTGCCCCACGTGGAAACCCGGTGGGAACACCAGCCTAAAAGGGACGCTCTATCCATTAACCTTTATCCCAGCTCTTCAGTGCTCAGCCAGAATTACATAGCCATGGTTAAATACATGGAATGGCAGAACTTCACACTCCTCTACGATGAAAATGAAGGTGAGTAAGAGTTTTGTGTTGGAATTCTTGAAGCGATGCCAGCTCATTGAAACTCGTGGTCTAAAATTTCATGCAAACTGGCGGCGGAAGTTCGGAGTCTCCATTGAAACTTCTTGTTACTAATGATGTTACTCGAGCTTAGTTTCTTTCTTTCTTTAGGATCATGTATTCTTTAAAGTGATACTGGGAAGTCAATAACGTTGATGACAAATTATCGGTCTTCGCTGAGGTGACTTTTACACCAAACCTGCAATTGTACATATATGTCTGTACCTCGAAGAAAAGACACTATGTTCAATGAAAAATTAATATTTTTCCTCATTCATTTATAATTTCTTTTTCTCTGGTATGGAATAAAAGCATTACCTCAATTTTCTAAAATTGAGTGATTTAGCAAATGTTTAAAAGAGCTATGAACTATCATATGTTCAAAGCCCCATTTAGGCATAAAACATAATATTTTCATAAGTTTACAGGCATTATGCATTTCCTATTATTTTAAAGACGTTTATAAAACTTTTCACTAAGAATTGCCCACATCAAATAAATCTGTTAAAAAATCTTTATGAAGCTGTGCTGTAAAATGTGAAATTTGTAGAGTAGTACCTTTAACTTCCTGTGTACAGATATGTACTTTGAATCTATGTAATGGTTAACTCTGTAACCATAGTATAATTAGTCAACAGGAATCTCTTATTTACTTATTGAAAAATTGAGTAAGAGCTTTTGTTGGAATTTTTGAGGCACTGCCAGTTCATTGAAACTCGCGGTCTAAAATTTCATGCAAACTGGCGGCGGAAGTTTGTAGTCTCCATTGAAACTTCTGGTTACTAATGATGTTACTCGAACTTAGTTTCTTTCTTTCTTTAGGATCATGTATTCTTTAAAGTGTAACTTAGAAGTCAATAACGTTGATGATAAATTATCGGTCGTTGCTGGGATGAGTTTTACATTAAACTTTCAATTATACATGTATATCTATACCTAAAAAGGCACTATGTTAATTAAAAAATTGATATTTTTGCTTATTCCTGTATAATTCCTTTTCCTTTGTGATAAAAACCATACCTCTATTTTCAAAAGCTAAGAGATTTAATAAATAGGGAAATAACTATGAACTACCATATATTCGAAGTAAAATCACCATTTGGGCATAAAACATATTTCTAATATTTTCATAAGTTTACAGGAATTATGCTTTTCCTATTATTTTAAACACGTTTGTAAAGCTTTTCATTAAGAACTGCTCACATCATATAAATCTGTTAAAAATGTTTATTAAGATTTCTTATAAAATGTAAAATTTGTGGAGTAATACCTCTTACTTCCTGTGTACAGATATGTACTTTGAATCTATGTAATGGTTAACTCTGTAACAAGAGTATAATTAGTTAACCATAGTCAGTAGGAATCTATTATTTACTTATTGAAAAATTGAGTAAGAGATTTTGTTGGAAATCTTGAGGCGATGCCAGTTCATTGAAACTCGCGGTCTAAAATTTCATGCAAATTGGCGGCGGAAGTTTGGAGTCTCCATTGAAACTTCTGGTTACTAATGATGTTATTCGAGCTTAGTTTCTTTCCTTCTCTAGGATCATGTATTCTTTAAAGTGAAACTTGGAAGTCAATAACGTTGATGACAAATTATCGGTCGCTGCTGAGATGAGTTTTACATTAAACCTATAATTATACTGGTATATCTGTACCTAAAAAAATGGGCTGTGTTCATTAAGAAATTAATATTTTTTCTTATTCCTGTATAATTCCTTTTCCTCTATTATGTGATAAAAGCCATACCTCTATTTTCTAAAATTGAGAGATTTAGCAAAAATGGGAAAAAAGTTATGAACCACCATATGTTCCAAGTAAAAAATCCCATTTGGGCATAAAACTTATTTCTAATATTTTCATAAGTTTACAGATATTATGTCTTTCTTATTATTTTAAAGGCATCTATAAAGCTCTTCACTAAGAACTGCTCTCCATCAAATACATCTGTTATAAAATCTTTATTAAGCTCTCTTGTAAAATGTGAAATTTGTGAAGTAGTACCTCTTACTTCCTGTGTACAGATATGCACTTTCAATCTATGTAATGGTTTCCTCTGTAACTATAGTATAATTAGTCAGCTGTAATCTTTTATTTACTCATTGCAAAATTTTCAAGAGATATAGTAATTATTAACCGAATAGTAATTGTGGTCTAAACTTTTACTTTTTTAATTATTTTAGTACAATTAATTCATATTTTTAGGTACAATGCAAGATATTATAGTAAGACTATAAACGTATATAAATGAACAATATATGCACAAAGGATAAAACCGTCTATAATGATATAATTTAGGTCCCTATGGTGCTGTTGTACACATACATATAGAGTAAATTTACTATACATATATGTACCTATTTATATACTCTTTTACATACAAACATATATATTTATATGTTTGTTTGTGTGTCATTAAAGTTATAAATCTTTTAAATATAATGAAATAAAGCAAATGGGTTTCCGAGGTATATGCTAGTTATTGCGACTAACGAATGATTAAACTCCTTCTTTCATAACAAATACAAACAATTTCCCTACTTAATTATATTCTTAAATATGCATAGTAATTATATTTTATAAGCAAATTTTTTTATTCAAATTACGTATGATTAAATTTTTATATTTTATGCAAGCAATCATTAGACATTAAGTTACAACGGAATTTGATTTATACCTGTGTCTTAGAATCTCACTCAAATGTTACTGTATTTTTTTATATGCATGAACAATGTATGCACACATGAGAAATCCGTCTATAATGATATGTTTAGGTCCCCATGTTTCTGTTCTTATAGTAAGTAGTTCACATGTAGTTCACATACACATATAATAAATATACTATACACATATGTACCTATTTATATACACTTTTACACACACACACACATATATATACATATATATATACATATATATATACATATATATATATATATATATATATATATATAATATATATATATATATATACATATATATAAACATATATATACACATATATATATATATATATATATATATATATATATATATATATATATATATATATATATATATATATATATATATATATATATATATATATATATATATATATATATATATATATATATATATATATATATATATATATATATATATATATATATATATATATATATATATGTGTGTGTGTGTGTGTAAGGAAAATTCTCAGGGGTTTTCTAAACTTAAATCAAGGGTAAAAATTCCGGCATCATTTTCCGTTCCCCTTTTTAACCCCTAACCTAAATTGACCACTGGTGCTACAGGTTATGCCCTCAGAGAAGGGGCCTGGCCATTTTTAAACCTACATGGCCCTAGCGGACAATTTAGGAAATTTCCAAATAAAAAGGAGATACACGCTAGCGGAGACAGATTTTTCTAGAGATATTTTCCCACAGATATTGACCCAGGTGTTACGTGTCTTGTACATAGAACTTCATACTAGCTGACCCTTAAGTTTGTACCTATGATGAAGTGGGAACCCGTCCTTCAAAGTTATCTTAATAAAGGTCTTTAGCTGAAACGGTATCATTTTTATGGCCATGACTGCAACCCCCCATCGAGAAGTCAGTCTTATTAAATATATATATATATATATATATATGCATGCATACGTACATACATATATACACACACACACACACATATATATATATATATACATGTTTGAGTGTGTCATTAAAGTTATAAATCTTTTAAATATAATGAAATAATGTAAATGGATTGCCTAGGTATATGCTAGTTATTGAGACTAACGAATGATTAAACTCCTTCGCTTCATAACAAATACAAACAATTTCCATACTTAATTATATTCTTAAATATGCATAGTAATTATATTTTATAAGCATATTCTTGTATGCAAATTACGTATGATTATATTTATAGAAATAATATTTTACGCAAACGATAAGTTACAACGGAATTTGGTTGACACCTGTGCCCTAGAATCCAACTCAATTGTTACGGTATTTTTTTCCTCGAAATTTTATCCCATATCATCTATAAATTTGATTATTCTATTCAAGAAGTACAATATTCCGATTCCTTCCTAAGAAAAGTAAGTAATTTAAATAACTAATTTAAAAATTGGAATTGTGAAGTCTAATCAAATGATATGACAACTTGTATGCCATTCCTACCGTAACAAATCTATATCATGTAGCATTTCGAAATTAAATTTTTGTCAGGTAATATTACCGAACTTCATTATACATCAAAAATATTTCCAGTTTTAGCAATGTGCAGTCGTTTCTTTTCTCTTTTGTACCGTATAACAAGGTTTGCACTTTGGACTTTTGGTTTAGTAAGAAAAGAATTTCATCATTAATACTTTGCATAATTTTTATTTATTGTAATGATGTTTTCAGTAATATTTAAAATTTTAAGAAAGAAGACATCATTTTGATTACATATAGAAGAGTTAGTTGTATATATAGACATATGTTTTTCTCTTATTTTCATTTCATTTTACCGTCTGTATTATCACAATCAAAAATTTGTTATCTTATGCAATGAAATTTCTCTTATTTACTGAAATACAGCTAATATGTGTTTACAGCTAATATGTGAACTCGAAATTAAAATAATATGAAAATAATGTATCTTAATTTGTCGTATTAAAGTCACTATATTTGTAAAGATCCAAAACAGAAATAAATTTTTAGAGGTTATTGTAAAATTATGTAGTCGATTGTTAATTTTTGAGTTCATCTATGAATTTTACAAAAGCTTTGTTTTAGAAACCTAATGAATCTTTCACGTAGCAAAAATTGTACTCACTAGCATAATTTTTCAAACATTAGATAGAGAATGAATTCTAAATTAGACAGATTTTATTCAAAGTCACACAAATGCCAGACATCTTTATGTGATATTTGAGGAAAAACATAAAATGCATTATACACTGCCTTAATTGTGTAGACAGAGAAGATAAATTAATGAAATATGAGATATGTCAATGAATAATTTATCAAAATTTTGAATACGATTCTCCACATTTGAATTTTGATCAGAATAATTGCAAACCTATGGGATATATAATCTCTGTTCATTAAGATGAACTTTGGAAGTAGACATATATTAAATCATTATATTGAAAATAAATTCTGCTGACATTGTTTTGAAAAATGAAACTTTAGCAGTAAACATTTATTAGGGGAATAATATATTTCGTATAATCAAACATGATTTACTTGAAGTCTTAAACCTAATGAGTTTATTTTTATTAAGTTGTAACAGCGAAGATTTTGTTATTGAGAATTATTCGGATCATAAAATTATTAATCTGAAAGTAATTTAATATACACTTAGATGTATTTAAACTAGTTTAATAAAAAACTCACAGAGTGCAGTTAATTATTAAGCCAAGGGAGGAATATCACATACTCTTTTAATTCCATTGAATTAATTCCATTGAATTAATCCCTTACGATGTTTATTTCTTTGAAATATTAAACGATATGTATTGATTTTATATAGAAAATTTTAGACTGCCAATTTTAATTCTTAAAATAAAAAATAATCGAAATTTTCATATGATATTTTAACTGTGAATTTAGCATTTACATTGAAAGTATTTATGCTAAACTTATTATTATGATAATTTGTCTTGCATTCTAAATCATTTTGGCTGAAATAAACTTCTCTTTTTTCTATTATTTTGTATTTTTGCTGATTAACCCTTTTTATCCTGACGGTACTTATAAGTACCACTTCAATCAAACACCTCTATATTCCTAATATTTTTCTTGACGGTACTGACAAGGGCATGAACGATGCAGTTCCTACAGCAGAAATTAAATGACAGCACCAATCAGGAATCATTTTTATTCTCATAGTAGGGATTTTATAATTGGCGTTGTGCATTCGAAGGTCATTTTGTGGTAGAGTTGATACACATGTTGTTCAATTGAGTACATTTAGTAGTTTATTACCAGTTAATTGGTACTATTATTTTTTAGACTTCTATACTTTGCAAGTAAGCATTTCATTTGTTTTATTCATAATTTAATGTTTTATTTTCCATCATAGAGTCAAAAATATATGTTGGTACTAGAGAGTACCAACTGCAAAATTAACTACTAAAATACAGTAAAAATTAATTTTCTGTTTTCTGTGATTATTCTCCATTAAAACTTATCTAAGGATGCAAAAATACAGTAAGAAAGTTAATCGTAAATTAATTCAGGATATAAAGAGTTTAAAAAATGATCACTGAAACCTTTTATCAGCCTTTGTATTTGTTTTAGACGGATAATATTTGAGAAAAATACTTGAAATTATGCGAAAATTTCTGTTGAATTTACTTGTTTGTTTCGTGATGCATTTTCTCATGTAATTTAAATTTCTTTTTCTACTATCTTATTCCGCAATGAACTCTTAAATAACAGGATATCTATCAGATCTATATCCGGTAGGGCTTTTATTATGTATCTTACCGCTGCAGTTCAGTCAACAAAGTCAGCGATCTCGTGGAACTGGAAGGTTGCGGGTTCCGAGCTCGAGTAGACCTAAAGTCCACCGTGTTAATTAAAGGTGACTGGGTTACTTAAAATCTGTTCGTGGTTACAAAGTCCTCAAAGTTCTCAAACGATACCTCTGGGGGTAGTAAGCCAAGCTTTGGGGTCTTCTCCTTGATCCCTGCTTCTAAATTACGAGGACCCACTTGAGCGTTTTTTCCCCCTTGCGGCGCTCGTCAAACGAAAGCCATACCTGTTGCCTTAATTCGAGTGGTCTGTGACCCATGTGCTTGTCTTGCCCAAAAACATTGCCAAATAACAACAACAACAACAACAACAATATATCCTATTGTTCCTCTTAATCAGAAGTATCGCTCCTCTCTACATCCTGTATTCAATAATATGAAAAATTTTCTACTTTAGTTTAAGGTTATTACTAGTAATCCAAGTTCTCAAACAATACCTCTGAGGGTGGTAGGCCAAGCTTTGGGATCTTCTCCTTGATCCCTGCTTCTAAATTACGAGGACCCACTTGAGCGTTCTTTCCCCCTTGCGGCGATCGTCAAACGAAATCCATACCTGTTGCCTTAATTAGAGTGGTCTCTGAACCACGTGTTTGTCTTGCCCAAGCACATTGCCAAGTAACAACAACAACAACAATATATCCTATTGTTCCTCTTATTCAGAAGTATCACTCCTCTCTACACCTTGTATTCAATAATATGAAAAATTTTATACTTTAGTTTAAGGATATTACTAGTAATCCTGCGATTGATAAGATTTGGATATCATTCATTTACTTTTTTTTAAAGTCACATTTCTTTCCCTTTTACTTTTCATTTTGTTTGTTGATGGAGACTAAAAGTTATCCGTCCCTCTGTGTGTGTTCATTCATCCGTGAAATTGGTTTGGTGCTTGGCTTATATAAGACGTTTGGCAGTTATATTTTTGAGCCACTGAGTTCCTAGCTTTCATAATGCTGGTATTATACAACTGTCTATGTTCCCTCTCTTTGTACTTTTATTTGCTTTGTTTTTGTATTTCTTGCAATAAAACAGTTACAGCAAAGAAGTAAAATATCGATACGACTAAATAATTATGAACATTTCTCCGAACAAATTAATAAAATTAATTGTATTCATGAAATTTCTCATAGCTTTATATGATTTTCTATTGAATATTTTTACTAAACATTCAGTTTCAGAAAGCGAAATTAACAATATATGTGCTAACTGTAATTAAAAAAAACAGGTGATTTTCGACTGTTAATTTAAAATCAGCTTGATAAAGCGGAGATTTTCTTACTTACTACTGTGATTAATTAGATTGAATACGTATTAAAAATTTAAATAATTTGGATAGAAAAAGGTGAATGACCCTTTCTTTAATTTAGTTTTTAAATTATCGTAGTTTAAACAGAAAAAAACATTTTTTCTCCTCGAAATAGAAGATTAATAATTGGCTCTATCAATTGTGTCTACAAAGATTTACATTTTACTTTTTACTGTTTAATGAACTTTTTCTTTAAAAAAAGACATTCACATCTTTGCTTTATTGTTAATGAAGAAGGTATTTCAGACTTCCTGCTTTTTTAAGGCAATAATGATCATTTCTACTATTAACATCAGACAAGCTTATTAAACGTGATTGAATATAAGATATTGTAGATACTATTTTAGTGAGATAAATAAATTAGATAAATATGTAGTACAGAAAAATCTCGAATGAGAAAATATAGAGGAAAATATTGACTTTCAATCGAAATTTATGAAAAAAATTATTTATTTTTTTAAGCTGCTTATGTAGAAGAATTGTGTCTACAAGGATTTATATTTTACTTTTTACTGTTTAAAGAGTTTTTCCTTTAAAAAAAGGCATTTACATCTTTATTTTAATGTTAATGAAGAAAGTATTTCAGACTTCCAGCTTTTTTAAAGCAATAATGATCATTTCCACTATTAACATCAGACAAGTTTATTAAACGTGCTTGAATATAAGATATTGTAAATACTATTTTAGTGAGATATATAAATTAGATAAGTTTATAGCACAGAAAAATCAACTTTGAATGAAAAAACATAGAGGAAAATATTTACCTTCAATTGAAATTTATGAAAAAAAAATTTTTTTTTGAAGCTGATCATGCAGAAGAATAACTCGAAGCAGTAATTTTAGTTGAATTAAGACGACAATGGACTGTCAAATTAATGAAAACATTTTCAAAAATGTCAATGTTTCTATTTTATTGAATTGTAAAATCAATTAAGAACTAGAAGCAAAATAAATGTATTAATGTCCATCACTTTATAATGAATATAATTATTACAGGAAAATAAAACAAAATTATCACTAATAATTACTAGGAATGATCAAAAAGTAAGATTATAAATTTTGAAATGAAATAAGTACTTTATATTTCATATAACTAACAGAGCCAGCTACTAGTTCATGAGCTTTTTTTCGACATATTCTTTATATCGGTTTAAGTCCTTGTAGCTTTATGGGGTGAGTTTGAACATTCCTTTCTGGTAAAAAGCCTGCCATGGTGTGTTCAGCCAGGTAGTCACGAACTGTTTCACCTGCTCTAACCTAATCACCTCAGTACAAGATACTCATTCAACTGAGAGAAGACTAGAAAGTCGCTTTGAGCAAGATCCGGGCTGCAGGATGATTAGTAGACCATGTCCCAAAGACCCTTCCTTTACCAACCGCAAACTTTCGAGGACATTCTGTGACATGCTGACGAAACATTACAAAATTTCCGCAAACATCTACCAGGAGCTGGCGGATTTCACCCATATCGTCTTTCGTCCCCAGAAAACGAAAAATTTAACGGATTTCTTCATGAAATTATTTTTTTCCAAAAGAGGCGCTATTGGTGTTAATCTTACAACTGTCGCTGTAGGTAGCTGAAGTTTAAAATTATTTACTGTTGCCGTCCGCATACTTTCTAATTACCCCGCACTACTTATAAAAAACTAAACTTTAGCAATATCGACGTTGTAACCTTATTTGTAACCTTAATCACCCCTCATACTTAAGCATTTTTATAAAGAAAAGACTTTGAATTAAACTTTTTGAATACTGCAGGTGCATTTATCACTACCAAATTTATACAGTATTTAGAGTATTAGAATATAAAATAACAGTTAAAATTCTTAATTATAGAAAAGATATTATAGAGGTACAGAACTTAAAAGGGCTATTACGTATATTCTATACAGAAAAAGAGATGATCATAATTATATTTTATTCACTATTATATTATCCTAATATTTTTACCGTAAATGTTTACGATCACAACTAAGATATATTTTAAGGTCAAAGAAGAATTTTATTAATAAAAAAATAATATTATTTGTAAAAACAATGAGCATGAAATAACTTTAATAAAGCTACTTTTAAAGCAATTAATAATTAATAACTTCTAAATTTTTAATATCTTTCATTGGAATTTTAATCCCGTTTACGTAACTATGTTGCTAATTATACAATTATTTTTCAAGAAAATGAATTAAAAAAGAAATTAATTAGTTTTATTAGTATACTCTTTCTTAAAGAATTGTTATATTTAATACATAGTTTTATATTGGAATATTAAGGTGTCCTTATTGAAACTTTACTTAACGATAATTTATGAGCATCAAGTTAGTTAACTAAATAAGTGCAAAGGACGTTTTATCCCTATATTTTGAAGAATCTTTCTTCATTTGGAGGAACTTTTGTATTAATCCAATTTAACAAGTCCTTAACTAAATTAATGTAGCTTCTCCTTTTACTTAGTTCTTAGATTAGCAAATATCTTTAAACACTATTTCTTGAGTAAAGAAATGCTTAAGTAAAAGTTGAAGTTTATTTAGTCACAATATACTTGTATTTTTATTCTTGCTATACTGTGTATCTTTAGACGAAATCATTGCAAGAAATTTTTAAAACATGTAGATAGTTTTCTATAAATAATTAATATAGTTTAACAGTAAATGAAATTGCGGCTAAATTTTCTTGAGTAGAATTGGTTTTTATTAAATGTTTGGATGTGCGTAGGCTGTTTGTATAGCAGTGAATGAAGGTGTTTTTGTAAGTTTTACACTACTTTTGAATTACTCTAATTTTTAATAGTTACTTTTGCTACTCAGAAAACAAAACTGGGTATATAATTGTTCGTTTTTGCATATAGTTATACTACACTTACATATTATAATGTTTGCGTAATTATAGTACAATATTATCTATAAGTACATTGTAATGATATCTTTGCGAAAGAAAATCAAAAGAATTACAGTTTTGTAAGAGTCGTGTCCGTCTTTGTCGGTGGTCAAGCGAACTTTTGTTCATTTTAACAATTGAAAACGGCAGCATTGTACCAGTAATGGTCTTCTTGAGGCACGGAAGATTGGAGGTGTCAAGCGTGCTGTTTATCAACATCCCGAAAGAGAAAAGGAAAAGTGCTTTGTGTGATCGAGTCGGCCAGGCGCCAAAGGGCGTTTCGGCTACCCCAAGGACAAGGATCAAAGACAGGGGGGGTCAACCTCCCCTAAAACCGAGGTTTCCTGCTTGGAAAAGAGAAAAGCGGGAGTACTTCCGGCTGAACTTCTAAGAGATGAGGTTGATGTAAGCCCCGTTTACATGTGCCAGTCATGTACCCTTCTTTTTACCCGGGTAAAGGGATTTTGCTTGGAGGGTCGGAGAAACCAGTTTACATGGTCAATTATTTCTACCTTCCATTTCTCCGGGATCGTCGCTAGAAGTCACGTGATCATACGGGACGGCAATCATCTGTAAGCGCAAAGGATAATGGGAAAGAAGAGT
>CM063501.1:51296892-51334392 GCA_032207245.1 Pardosa pseudoannulata | reverse complement strand
TTATGTAGATTTAGGTGTCTTTTCGTATAATTAAAAATAGTTTTTAATTATTATTAGTTTCCAGGGACAATTAAATGAATTGATTAGAAGTAGCTAAGTAAGAAGTTTTATTGAAAATATCTTTATGAGGAATTAAGAACTTTCGGAAAGTTTAAAAAGATTTAAAGTTTTGATTATCATCAATTTAATTAATAATCTCTTTCTTAAATTTTTATTGAGAAAAATAAATATTTTAAATTGCTACTTAACATATAAGTAATCAAATACTAGAGAGGTAATACTTTTACACAAAAACTTTATTAAATACAATTAGGATACTACATCTATAGATAATTAAACGCACACACACACACACACACACACACAAAAAGGATTAAGAAAAAAACAGGTCAGCGCTTATGCGCAACTTTGGCCAAAACCAATAAAAGAGTCATATAGAATTTTAATTTAGAATTAAAGTAGATTGCAACTTTAGAAGATAGTATTTCTAAGTGCTAAAAAAGGTAAGCTATTTTTTGTAGTGAAAAATTCAAAACTGTTTGGGTTTGGATATGTTTTGCACTAGTAAAATACATAAATTGTGTTATTTTTGCAGTACTGACATTTATTGAAAGCATTATGAGTCTTTTCGTTTAATTAAAATAGTTTCTAATTATTATTAGCTTCCAGAGACAATTAATTGAATTAATTAAAGGTAGTTTAAATTGAAAATATCTTTATGTGGATTTAGGTACTTTCGAAAAATTTAAAAAGATTTACAGATTTTATTATCATCTTTTTAATTAATAACTTTTTTTTCAATTTTTATAGTGAAAAATGAAAATTTTAAATTGCAATTTAACTTATCAGTAATCAAGTACTAGAATAGGTAATATCTTTTAAAAAAAATTATTAAATCCAATTAGAATTTAAATCCTATATCTAAAACTAATTAACACACAACAAACCAAAAAAAAAGGATTAAAAAACACGTTTGGCCAAAACAATAAAAGAGTCATACAGAATTTTAGTTTAGAATTAAAGTAGATTGCAACTCTAGAAAATAGTATTTCAAAATGTTAAGAAAGGAAAGCTATATTTAGTATTGAAAAATTCAAAACAGTTTGGGTGTGAATGTACTTTGCACTTGTTAAATACATAAATTGTGTTATTTTTGCAGTATTGAGATTTATTGCAAGCATTATGAGTCTTTTTGTTTAATTAAAAGGATTTTTAATTATTATTAGCCTCCAGACGCAATTAATTGAATTGATTAAAGGTAGTTTAAATTTAAAATATCCTTATGTGGATTTAGGTACTTTCGAAAAATTTAAAAAGATTTACAGATTTTATTATCATCTTTTTAATTAATAACCTCTTTTTTCAATTTTTATAGTGAAAAATGAAAATTTTAAATTGCAATTTAACTTATAAGTAATCAAATACTGGAGTAGGTAATATACCTTTTCGCGAAAACTTTATTAAGTACAATTAGAATATTACATCTAAAACCTAATTAAACACACAGAAAGACGAAAAAAATTAAGAAAAAAAACACGTGCGTATGCGCACCTTTGGCCAAAACAATAAAAGAGTCATACAGAATTTTAGTTTAGAATTAAAGTAGATTGCAACTCTAGAAAATAGTATTTCAAAATGTTAAGAAAGGAAAGCTATATTTAGTATTGAAAAATTCAAAACAGTTTGGGTGTGAATGTACTTTGCACTTGTTAAATACATAAATTGTGTTATTTTTGCAGTATTGAGATTTATTGCAAGCATTATGAGTCTTTTTGTTTAATTAAAAGGATTTTTAATTATTATTAGCCTCCAGACGCAATTAATTGAATTGATTAAAGGTAGTTTAAATTTAAAATATCCTTATGTGGATTTAGATACTTTCAAAAAGTTTAAAAAGATTTTTAGTTTTGATTATCATCAATTTAATTAATAATCCCATTTTTCAATTTTTTATAGAGATAAATGAAAATTTACAATTGCAATTTAACTTATCATTAGTAATCAAATACTGGAGTGGGTGATACCTTTTCACGAAAACTTTATTAAATACAATTAGAATAAAACTAATATAAAACTAATTAACTACAAAAAAAAACCCAAAAAAGGGTTAAGAAAAAACACGTAAGTGCGCATGCGTACGTTTGGCCAAAACCAATAAAACAGTCATATAGAATTTAAATTTAGAATTAAAGTAGATTGCAAGTATAGAATATAGTATTTCAAAATGTTAAAAAAAGTAAGCTATTATTAGTGCTGAAAAATTCAAAACAGTTTGGGTGTGGATGTACTTCGCACTTGTTAAATACATAAAATGTGTTATTTTTGCAGTATTGAGATTTATTGTAAGCATTATGAGTCTTTTCAGTTAATAAAACTACTCATACCTTATAAACGGTTAAAGTGCACGATGTTGTAAGACTACAGGAGCTAAATATTGCCTGAGATCCAAAAAACATTCTACTTTGAAAAGTTATATGGTTTATAAAGGTTTAACCAGAGGTAAATTGTATTACTTTTTATAGATGATTGTATCATTCTGACGTAAATCCAGAGATGATTGTTTTATTCTTAAAAAGGTAAACTATAACTTTTGCAATACAAGCATTTATTACAAGAAAAAAATTAATTAAACAATCAATCGCTAAAGACTTTATGCATAATAAAGCTACTCGTACAACATAAACTCTTAAAATACACTATATTTTACCACCAAAAGTGCTAAATATTTCATTTATTTATTTTGTTTCTGGCACTTGTCGAAGAAAAGCATTATATTTTTTAATGAGAAAATAAATTTCTTTGAGCTTGGTAAACCACAAAAATTTTCTCTATATTATTTGCGCACCACTGCACACCGTTTGTTTACTCTCTATTCTTATACGAAAGGGAGAAAATCATGTCTGTCAAAAGATTCGCCATGAAAAATCTCTCTAGAATGTGCTGTGAAAACAAACTTCGACAGCAGTTCTCCCTCAAAAGTTTTCTGGTACTATGTTGGGCCATGACTAGTACTTTGATTGATTGAGTGTAGCAAACAAACTATCGTCGCAGCGCATGCTGTAAAATGCATGGGCGTTGTAACAGTTTTAATTAGATCTTAAGGGAAAACAGTTGTCTGTCCAAATATATTCTTATTACTAGTTTATATTTCTGGAGAAGAATGCTCAGAATAGTCACTCGTTGCTGATTAACTTGTTTGTATTATCGAGTTTAGCGGTTTCTTTCCCCGCTCTATTATATTGACATCAGTAACAGAATTACTGTGGCAAAGTATTAGTTGAAGGTCCTATAACGTCTAACAACAGCACACAAAAGAAAAGAGTTTGGATAATATACTAATATAATATTTAGAAAAGGTAAATTTCAATCACACTGGTGGATAAAATTTTGTTTTATCCTATAATATTTTTCGCAAATAAATAGTTATTTTGTAAACAATCTCCCAAATTTTCAAGTATCGACGTTCATTTATAATTTTACCATTTGAATCGAAATTTCAGAGTTTTTCGAGTTTCACTCATAAAATTACTCTTTAACACAGGTATATCGAGTGAAATCATGACTAATAGCTATTATAAAACTTATTTTACAATACTGCATGCCCATGTCAAATGTACATTTTATTACGAAGTCTTTCTTTTTTATAAAGCATTCTAAGCATCATATCATGAATCAAATAACAACTATTCACAAAAAAATAGATAGTTAAAATGTTTCAATTTCATATTTATTTTACTCTCGGTAGTCCATACGAACATAGATTTAAGATATCCAACAATTAATTTGCCAAAAATGATACAGGTATTATTTAGGGCTCATATGGACAATATAGCTCAATTTATCTTCTATACTTGTCTTTCGTAGGATTTTATTATATTAAAATTAGGTGTCATGCTACAGTTATATAAAAGAGCCTTATATTTGTCAGGATATCATAGATTCAACATACTTATAGAAAATAATTTGCAGTAGATCTCTAATAGAAGCTAAATCATCTTCCTTTTAACCCCGATCATAACATTGGTGAAGTAAGTAGACATAAAAAGTGTACTCTTCGATGAGTATATTCAATTGCTGGACATACAAAACTCATAAATAGCTTATGTATATGCTTGTTGTATAGTTTAATATTAGCTGTATAGCTGTTGTTGTATAGCTGCTTGTTAATACCTTATGTATATGTTATGTGTATGCTTTATGTATAGAAAAAAAGGTATTTCAATTCCGTGAAGCCTGAAATCAGATCTCTCAATGCATATTAATTTGTCATATTACCTCTATTTAATTTGCCATTTCCTCTAGACAGATATACTTTCCAGCGAAAAGTTCAGCAGTTTCGTGCCATTTGTGGCTATTTCTCGTATTTGTAAAAGACATGTATGTAAAGGATTTGTGAAATACAAAGGAATCTGGGGGGCATTGAATGCATGAAAGTTGATATAGATAATAAAATTGTTGAATTAGTTTACTATATATATCCAGAAAATTATGCCATTTGATTTATTTTGCTGTATTTTGAGAAAAAAATTACTGTAATCCATTTACATTTCCCTTACATGTGAAAGTATTGAAAATAGTAGTTATTTTGTTTAATTAAAAAAAATAATCTACTTCTAAAATTTTGCTCTTAATAGCGAATAAAATTAAAGAGAAAAATTATTTCATTTAAATTTTTTTAAAATAATCTGTTTCTAAAAATTCGGTGATAATAAAGAACAAAATTAAAGAGAAAAAAATCCTTTTTCGAATGTTATTCACAAATATATTCCACTGGAAAGGGGTTAAATTGTTACTGTGTATTAAAATGTTTCTAAATTTCTAAATTTCTAAAATGTCTACAAATAACAACCAACCGAATTAGAATGATGGAGTGAGAAAAATCCCGTTAAATATCCCTTAAAGTTTATATACATAATATCCTTATAATAAAAAATACATACCTTAGTGAGTAGCAAAAAATTCAAAGAGTGAAATAGCAACAAGCTTGCAAAATTTAAGTAAAAAAAAAAACCTGTAAAGAGTTTCGATTAAAAATTATTATTTTAAATTTAAGCAAAGAAAGACTCATTGGTATAGTCTATCTGGAAAAAATCCCCTTAAAACTCCAGAAATGTAGAGAAAAATTCTTAGAAATATTTTTTATCGAAATTAAAACGAAAATAATTCTTCACCTATTTGATCTAACCGACTAATAGACCTTAATACTTTACCTACTTTCTTTCTTTGAAGAAGACATATTAGCAAAACGTTAATGGCGAAGCGCTTTTAAAGTTCTTGACTTTTTTTTTACAGGAATAATTCGTCTTCAGAACTTTCTCAAAGAGGCAGAAGAAAATAAATGGAGGGTTCATATCCATAAACTGAAGCCGGATATTCCTTACAGAAAAGTGTTTTGGGAGTTAAAAAAAGAAAGTTTGAAGAACGAGCAACTTAATCAAAAGATCGTGTTGGATGTAGGCCGTCACAATATACATGAAGTACTAAAGCATGTAAGTATGATTGAGTAATTTGTGAAAGTAGGTTTTTAGAAACCTGAGAGTTATTATTAGTTTTTTTTCTTCTAGAGAAAATTGGTTCCTAAGTACCAGAAAATAAATAATTGTTAAACTATAGAATAACGTGTAAAATTTAGTCATTATCCTAACAACTCTTGTGTTCTAGTGCATTTTTATTTGTTTTAAAAACTTTAGATTATAGAAGATTTTAGGACGTAGATTTACCAAATCAAAAAAATGCAAAATATTAAATACAGGGTGTCTCAAAACGACCGCATAAACTGTGCACAGCTAAATTCGTCGTTGAGAGTACATAAAAACTGCCGAAAGAAGCGTTCCTGTACGAGCCATAGTTTACGAGAAAAATACGAAAAACCAAAGTATTACGTCACTGGTGGTGCAAGAAAAAACACTTTATTGAACATATCAACAGCAGTATATACACAATTTACAGCTGGTGTTCAAAGTGTCCGCCTTGCATGTCAAGGCATGCTTGAGCACGTTGTAGAATGGCTGTTGCTGTGGTGTAGTACATTGCTGTTGTTATTTCAAAGTCATTAAAAACCCAAGTTTGCTTTATATCGTCTTTAATTATAGTAAAATACCACTGATCTATATTACAATGTTCAAATATAGAATAAATGACAAGGAAATATGCTAAAAAATATTTTTAAGAAAATTAAAAAGTAAAAGAAGCACTCCACGTGCTACGCCTGAAAAAAAAATTGCCAATGTCCAAGAGAACGCTGCATCCTTTTTCTTCCTTCTTTCTACTCAGGCAATCCTATGCTTTTTCCATTATCCTGAGCTGATGTGTTCGTTGTTCCATTGTCCTTTTTATAATGCGTCCTTTCCCGGCTCTGCCCAGAAGGACCGGGACTCCAAGGATGGTCCTGAATCGCCTCCTGGAGACCAATCACAATTCTCCAAAACTTGGTGAAGTTTAAGTGCAATTATTTTCACTGGCCACACCACACGCTTCCTGGAGTAGCGAAAAACCTTAGGCATTCAACCCACAACGTGTGAGTGCGGCGAGAATATTAGTTTCGCAAACCTTATGTCAAACATAGCTGCACTCTCACAGCTGTCATCACACGTTGCAGCATCGCGAGGCCCACCGAAGTACAAGCAGCATGCAGACGAGCAACTAAGTCCATTGGTGTTGTCACTAAGTCTCAATACATCAGTTCCTTGAGATGGCCCCATAGTAAATAATCCAATGGTGTAAGATCTGCGAACGTAGAGGCCATAGAACCGAACCCCCCCCTTCCCCGTCCGATCCAGCGGCCGGGGTATTCCATATCCAGCCAACCACGTACAGGATCACAGAAATGCGCCAGAATCCCATCATGCTGGAACCAAAGTCCCTGTATTGCCGCTAATGGTATGTCATCGAGGAACTCGGTTAAGACCTCATTGAGGAACACCAAGTACGATTGTTCCGAGAGCCGTTCAGGCAACAGATATGGCCTGAACTCGGGATCAGGCGATTCCCGAGTATGCCGACCTACACGTTAAAAAACCAACGTTCCTGATGTTTCTGCAGCCGGATTGCATGCGGATTGACCTGGGACCACATATGGTTGTTGTGATGGGTGAATACCCATTTCAAACATTATCGCCTGGAAAAATATGCAAATACTGTTGTTGATATGTCCAATAAAGTGCTTTTCCTTGCACCGGCAGGGACGTTATACTCTTTTTTTCGTATTTTCTCGTAAACTATGGATTGTACAGGAATGCTTCTTTGGGCAGTTTTTATGTACTCCCAACGAGGAATCTGCCTTTGCAAAGTTTATGCGGTCGTTTTGGAGCACCATGTAAAGTAAGCTTCCATTAAATAAGACATAAAAATTAGGGTTCTGTCTTTCAGTACCATAGTTCGTGGATTCGAATGTAGTGCTTACATTGTTATTTTCAGGCTTTCGAAATACACTTAAAGTAGTCCCAACAGCAGTAGGGCTAGGTGAAAGATAAGAAGTGAGTTACTTTTCGGTTTCGAGCAACGAGTAGAAAAATGGTGTTTGATAGAGGTAAAAGTGGCTATTTTTCAAAATCATGTCAGTTAATAAAAGTTTAAGTTAATCAACTATATTAGTTATTTAAAACACGCTGACTGCCAACTACGAGTTATCTCGTACTGTGTTTGTTTGCTATTTTTGTTTATCTCCGAATAAACTCGTAGTATATCAGTGCTAATAATGATAGATGGCTTCTGAAAAAAGAACAAAAAATCAATGTTCTTGGAAAATAAATAATTTAGGAGTTTGTTGAATTTCTGTCCACAAATTAGAGTTTTTAATAATATAATGGGATTAAACCAAATTGTCATTTTAGGCCAGATTTCTGAAAATTGCTGTGGCATTCAACGTGTTAACTTCAGCGATTAAGGAAACGAGGCTTGTGTTTGTGATATGTGGAGGCAAAACTCAAAATTTTGTTGATTTAATTGGAGAGCCAGACGACGGCCAAATGATAGAGCGTTGCCTTTTAGTACCGAAGTTCATGGGTTTGAGACCCGCTACATGTATTAATATTTAATGTCTTCTCAATTTAAGCAGTAATTTCCACTGTTATTAATCCCCTTATAGCCAAAAAAGTAGACGTTAGCACTCAAAACTAAAGCAAAAATCCGATTTCCGTACATTTTAAGATTTTTAGGCTTATTTTAGTTATATCAAATTTTACGTTATATGGTTTCATTTCTCAAAATTTCTATCATTTATCATTTCGTTTGACAATAATGCGTACCTAATAAAATGTTATAAATGCTTGGTTCACACTTTACTGCTTTTAATAATAAACAAAATGTTCTAACACTTAAAATATACTCTAACAGAAAAGTGAAGTTCTTTAAAGACGATAATTTACTTTAATGGGTGCAGTAAGGTTTCATTATTCTTGTTCCGAAAATGGGGTCTAAATTAAGGAGCAGAAAAAATTGGAAGAATACATGGATGTTTACCAAAAATAAACCACGTAGTACATTAGCGCCAGTTACTTTCTGTACTAGTAGACTGATTGAGTAGCCGGATTTAACTCTCTTGATGCCTTATTAAACAGAAACCTAGGAAAAAAAATTTAGTGAATTGTTGTTCTTAGTTAAAATAGTATTACAAATTATGCATGAAAAATATTTAGTTCTACTTGTTCTCATTAAATAAAATTCAAGGAGCTTCACAATAGAAAATGACTGAAACGAATGAAAATTAAACAAACAGTGTATTTAAATGTTAAGATGATGTTATATTTATATTAAAAATGATATTTCTAATAAGATTAATAAAGAAACAAAAATCAAAAACAACCAAAATGATTTATATCTGTATACACTTCAACAAATCTGAGACAGTCAAGCACCAAAACCGGTCTTATTTAGCCGTGAGGCCCTCCAGGCTGAATTCGGCTGTGGTGGGCAGATCGCAATTACTGGGCCACCCCAAGTCGAAACAACCCCTCGAAGAACCCGCAGCGCGCCTTTTGCGTCACAGGCACCAACGCGGGGTGAACACAGCAGAATAGCAATGGAGAAAGGAGAGAATGTGGAAGACTACTGGATGCTTAGCGGATTTCGAGACGCCGGAATTAAGGAGAGTGGCGGCCAAAAAGGACCACGCGGACCGAAAAGGACTACTAAAACCAGACAAAAATTTGCTCGTTGCAACGACTGACGACAAACCTAAAGGCCAAACAAGAAAACAGGAAATTTAGAGAGGCGATAGGCGGAAACTTGGGCCTCCAGACCATCAAGCTGAAATCAATGTGACAGACCTTCATTGGTCCACCCTGCTGAACCCCCGTGACTTGGCGTATCCGAAAACTCGCATCAGCTGTGAGAGTTAGAAAAGCCATAGCCGAGAGAGAGAGAGAGAGAGAGAGAGAGAGAGAGAGAGAGAGAGAGAGTGGAGGGGGGGGAATTTAAAAGAAAAAAAAATGCCAGAACTGAATTAAAAATGAACAGTGGCCACCACCATGAGGTGGGTCCCTTTGGTACGATGCAATGGCCTGCCCCATGGATCAAAGCCATGTACTTATTCTGAACACCTTGCCTCGTCACTAGTCATTGCGGAACAAATCTGAGATATCATCAAACCCTCATTCATGTGCTACCAACTATTATCGAAATTAAACAGGCTTAAATGAAATTCAAAGTCTCATATGAGGATTGAGTGGCTAAAGGCGTTGTATATAAAACTAAACAGTTAGTGTATTTAGGTGATATAATTCGCATTTATATAAAAAATTTACATTCTTATAAATATTTCAAAAAATAAATATTATTAATAAAGAGATTAAAATCGAAAACAAACAAAATATTCTGTTTTTGTATTCACTTCTTCAAGCAATCTGAAATATACTCTTTGTTTTTGTGCTACCAATTGTTAGCTTCTGTTGGTTCCTGCTTCTAAATTACGAGGACCCATTTTTGAGGTTAAGTCACTCTTCAGTCCTCTTGGTCCTAGTTCAAAACGAAGCTACGAATTACCTTTAGTCATAGACCTTTCTCCTATTTCGACGGGGTCTATTGGACATGGTGCAGGCTTTCCTACTCTAGGGGGATGAGTTTAAATTGCAAGTAAAGTATATGATTCTAACGTTAGAAGAGTGACGATGATCTTCAAAAGAATTTTAAAGGAAGTACTGCAATTACGAAAAATGAAGGTGCTCAGATTTCAATGGAAAAAATTCATTTTAGCGATGCTTGACTCGTTTTGACTAGCTTTAGCGTTACGTCTGTACTGGCACACAAATAAAACGGTGTTAACTTTGAAACTTTAAATATCTATTTTGTCCATTTCTGAATTAATTTTGACTAATTTTTGTGAACGTCTGTATGTACATACCTCGCATAAATAAAAAACAATTAACTGTAGAATGCTGAAATTTTAAGTATAGGACATTCTATTATTAGGACTATATTAGGAATATTTTATATTACTATCTAATATTTAACGTAGTTTTTGTGGTTACTTCTAGTAACTTTGTTTTATTGCTAATTTGCACTCTATATATTGAAAAATCTCAATATAAGAGATATGAATGTTTCCAGTTTAAGCCAGATTGCAATACTTGAGCTCTACAACATTACAATAGAAATAAAATACAAAGGATATACAACAGAAAGTATTATAGACGTATTCCCCTACAATTGAAACAATTCTTTTTAAGTGCATTTTAACACGAAGACAGAAGTAAAATATATTATTGCAAAGAATAACTTTAAATTAAATTTAATCTTTGTTAATGTTTTATCATTAAGAAAGTATCATAATCTGAAACTATAACGAAAGATCTAGATACCAAAAGAATTCTACTATAACGTATGTTAACGCTGGGAATTGCCACCAGATGGTACTTGTACTTGAGCGCTATATGAAAAATACCGTTACCGAAGCTTGAAGGAAGTGTTTAAAATGATATTGCTGATGAGGTATCATAAAATCAAAATTAATAAAATACATTTATTTTTGCCATCTTAGAAATCATGGTATGTAATTTAGATTTTTTTGGGACGATCAGTAAAGTAAATGCAGTGCCAAAAATTTTGTCAATAATTTTTAATCGATCTGCACCCTTAATTATAGTTTGCTTTCAAGCCCTGTACTTTAATTTAAGTTTTAATAATAATTAATTACGGATATGCATTTAAGGAACTATTTACGGTTAAAATAGCGGGGTAGAAATAATCTGAAATTAAAATATAAAGTCTGAGTTAATTAGTTATTATTTTTTTCGAAACTGAGACAAAGAGAAAGCAATAAATTACTTCATCAAAGAAATTTTGCTGAACAATTTTTTTAAAATTTAATTAATAACTTTTGCTTAGGGTACAGAAAATTAGTTTCGTTACGGATTTATTAAAAATTCTAAATTAAAATAACAGCCTAAGTCATTTTTAATGAAGCTAAGCTCCAAGCTATATTTAAAAAAATTTTAAGTTTTTTTTTCTAACCAAAATAAGTTAAAGAAGCACAGTTTCTAAAATGATTTTGAAACTAGCTTAAGTTTTCATCCTAAGCAATTCAAAATGAATTTTATAATTATAGTTTTTCTTTATTTTTAGTCAAAATATATCTGTACCGTTTCATCTGGGATGAATTATTCTACCCAAGAGACTTATTAATTTTTCAATATACATCTCCTCTTGACATGCTGATTTATTTACGTAAAAAATCCATAAAATATTATGTATGTCAGAGGTGTGAAAATATTAATTCTTTTTAGTTCTATAAAAGCCTTTTACGCTATGAAGTATTTATTGACAATGATTCTCTCTCTCTCTCTCTCTCTCTCTCTCTCTCTCTATAAATATATATATATATATATATATATATATATATATGTGTGTGTGTGTGTGTGTGTGTATGTAATCAGTCGGGGGACTAACAAGCCCCGAACTTCACACTTGAAATTGCCCCTATTATTTTCCTCAGCCCGGGCATGCTGGGCTGCCAAGAGTCCACTAATCGTCTGTTGGAAAGAAACGCATAGTCGTCGTGGCCGAACGTAATCTTTATTCATCCAATCAAAATTGCATAAAATCCAGAGACGTCTGAACCGGACGGTGTCAGAACGCTCTCTCTCTGTAATGCCAACCTTCTGCGAGAGACAACCAAAACCCGTGTGTGGGAAAATGCTGAGACAAGTGTTTTAATTTCTTATAGAGAGTAACCTTTGACTAGAGCCATCTGCAAAAGTGTGGCGTTCCATATGACTATTATAGCTGATCATTACAGATTTTTCCTGGGAGAGTTATAACTTCCTAATTAAAAATGCCATCTATATCATTTTCTGTTTCGGGAATCATAGAAAGAATTTCGGGTTCGGCTGAAGGAATGAAAACATCCTCGTTTAAATTGGATGGCTGGAAATATGGTTAATATAAAGAGAAGAAATTAAGATCTAGAATAATGATTGTCGAAAAGGGATAATTTTGGAATAGGCTTTAGGACTTAGATATTGATATTATTACATACATACATACATACATACATACATATATATATATATATATATATATATATATATATATATATATATATATATCAGGATTAAAAACATTAAATTACTAATTTAGGGGATTTAAAGGCAGGAAACGCAGCGCACTCTTTAATGCAGGTTCAAGAATTACTAATAACTCCATATTAAAGCTTGAAGCTTAATAATTGAAGTAATTGAGTGTCTTCAGATTGAGTTGCTGATGAAACCATTATAAGTGTCTGTCCTTTGTTACTGAATGGACGCTACCCACTGGCCATCATGTTTAATGACTGAGTAGTTATTTGTGACGAAGACATGAATAAAGATATTATGGAGGACTATTCGGATCTCTGACTAAATAGTTGACTTCAAGGCTTGTCACACACACACACACACACACATATATATATATATATATATATATATATATATATATATATGTGTATACATATACACACATATATATATATGTATACATATACATACATACATACATACATATATATATATATATATATATATATATATATATATATATATATATATATATATATATATATATATATATATATATATATATATATATATATATATATACATATATCTATGTACATAATTGTTATCTTGTCTAGCGCATCTTTACTTAACATTGTAGCATGCTTTGCTGCTATTTGTTTATTTCATATAAGGATGATGTAGCACCAGAATGTATTTTATAAATCACATATTTCAGAAACAATCGTTTTGTTTATGGATGTTTGTGGGTACACGAAAAAGATCATTTGTGTTTCTTTGTTTACATGCATTTGTTTTCCTTATATGTATATGCTTTGTTTATATGAATTTGATTTGCATATATGTATCTATCTATCTATCTATCTATCTATCTATCTATCTATCTATCTATCTATCTATATATATATATATATATATATATAGGGGTCAGTCCTTTAGGCAACTAATCACAAGTTTCTTTTCTTCTTAAAACATGATTTATTAAATTCAATCCTTTCGTTACGCTTTAGCTATGCCCTCAAATATACTCCTTTGTTCAATTACATCGTCAACGAGCATGAGGGTGTTGCCCAGTCGAGCTTCCGACGCAAAGTGTGCCAAAAAGTTGCTTTCGTAAACCTTTACTTCCTGATTTTCTTGCGCAATTAACTTATTTTTGTTTTGTATATCCACCCCAGGGTGTATTTCTTTCCTCTTACATAATCTTTAAGTAATTCCACTTATTTTTAAATATAACTCCCTAAATTTTTAAAACCTCATTTTACATTCATACACACACACATATATATATAGCGATATCAGAATTTTATGATGAAAAAGAAAAAAAGGAAAACAAAGATTTAAAGCTGCTGAATATCTTTAACGTACCCACAAACATCATTAAAGAAAAGATAGTTTATGAAATATGTGATCTATACAATAAATACTTCTTGGTGCTATATTATTCTTATATGAAAAAACACTAAAAATAGCAGCACCGCGTGATACAATATTAAGTAAAGATGCGTCAGACAAGATAACAGTTAGTGAAGCACCATTACTGTCATTGAATTAGACTAATATTACTAGAAATTTAAAATACAAGAAACAACATTAATAGGCTAAATACTAGTACGAAAATTTAATAATAAGACAATAAAACTATATTCTAAATGCTAAACATAAAATAAGTTACACTATTGAATTATATAAAATTTAATGACAATATTACTCTCATTCATTATAATATATTTTATTTTCATTATTAAAATATTAATTATTTGTCTTTAAGTCAAAATCTACCAATTACACACACACACACACACACATATATATATGTATATGTATATATATATATATATATATATATATATATATATATATATATATATATGTATATATATATATATATATATATATATATATATATATATATATATACGCATTTCAACATTTTGGCTGATAAGAGAGCGTTAGGTATCCAAACACTCTCGGGAGATATGAAGACTCTCGAAAATTTACCCTAGAAGATATCAAAAATCCTTTCAAACTGACTGGTGTCGAGATTATTGGCTTATTAAACTTGAAGATTGTTCCCTGCCGTTCTATAACTCTGGTATTTAATCCGGAGAATGATAAAAATACTAACTAATGTGATGCGAGAGTTAAACCCAAATTTTTTAACTCTCCTCGAGTCAGACATTTAATATTTTTCTTCAGAGCAACGTCTTACAAAATAAATAATTTTAATGCATTTTAATACACTCCGAGTATGAGTTAAACTCGGGTATTTAGTTCTCACGTTAGACATTGTAAATTTTACTTCAGATCAACGTATTAAGCAAATGAACAATTCTTAATTCATTTTTTTAAAGGACGATATGGTTTAAGGTTTTTAATAGTCATTCTTTTTTAAATTTATATCCCTTTTTTATGATCTTTCTTCAAAAGCTTTCTTCAGATTCATACAGACATATTCATGAAATGCTCTACATTCTTTTTTCAGAAAATAAAATATACAATTTCGTAATAAAAGCCTTTATTTTTAGTTATTAACAGCGATATCAGAAGACTAGTTAAATTTTAGTTAGTATCTGTGTTACAGCAGAGATACGAGCCAGCGCACTCCGGTACAGTAAGCAAGATACCTGCATCCGGGGCCGCATCTAGGCGTTCAGAGTTTATTAGCAATTGCAGACGTTGGCATAATTTAGAAGCAGTAAAACTGTCTGAACTAGAGTTCAAAATAAATAAATGAATAGACATAAAACATAAAAACATATCTAGATTTCTCAAAACTGGTAAAATAAATTATTTCTTAAAAGTAGTTTATTAAATTAATATTTTTTTTCTATAATAGGAGTAGCTTAACTTTAATTAAAAAAACAAAAACATAACTAACTAACTTGGCGCTACTGTGGCAAAAAATCTAGAGACATTTATAGTGCTTTTTCTACCCCTGATTCACCCTTTCTTTACTTGTATGGATACTTGTAATTATTAAACTTAATGTAACCGATAATTAGCTTTTGAATGAACTAGAAGTCAGCCATATTTAGCTTCTAGTCAAGAGAAATTTAACTTTTCTATACATCACTGAAATAATTTAAATCACGGTTTCAATACACCACTGAAACTGGTGGACGAGGTTTACTGCACAGAATTCGACAATTTGTACTGCGTGAGTAACAAGTTTAATGCGGTTATTGTAATAATGAGGAAAAAATAAGGTGGTTTTGGTTCAGAAGCTAAATACCTTCTGAACTAGAACACAAATATTATTTATTTTAGTTTCATCCGAAGTATAGTAAAATTGAAAAGTTTTTTTTTTTATAAATTTGACAGATTTTACTTTGTAAGGTTTGAACTCGCTGGTTATAGAGTGTGGTGTGAAATTAATTTTGAACTTCTATGTTTTAGAGTTTGTAGATGGCTGATAAATCCAAATAATCTTATGGAAATTATTTCTGTTTATTTATTTTCCTCTTTTTAAATGTGTTCTTATGTTTGTGTTAGTTTTTCCAGAATTCCGGATAATTTGTTATGTATACAAATATGGAACTATATACGGCGAGGCAGAAAATAATTTTCTATCAAAACTCAACTTATAATCATTCGTGATCACTTCTTAATCACTTTCTAACTTTAAAACGTCATAATACCTCGAACAGATAAATATGGAAGCTGAGTTATTTTATTTTTTTCTTTCTACCAAGCGGTGTTAATATTACAGCCGACGGAAAATGAAATAAACTCCCACAAAAAGATGTTTTAATGTAATAATGATGTTACAAAGTACAACCAATGCTTTTTTTTCAAATACTAGGTCACTTCAGCTTCATGGCTATTGACATGTTAGTATTTTGCATATTAATACCTTACGGTCACATTAGTAGAAAAAAAGATTTTCTTTGAAAAAATCAGTCCGCGTTGATTTCAGACGTTATATATATATATATATTCATACATGTTTCCATCTCTCTCCTTATGCGCATATATATATGTATATATATATATATATAAGTATATATATATATATATATATATATATATATAAATATATATATATATATATATATATATATATATATATATATATATATATATATATATATATATATATATATATATATATATATATATATATATATATATATATATATATATATATATATATATATATATATATATATATATATATATATATATATATATATATATATATATAAACTTGTTTAAAATCTGTGGATGATAGTCCTTAGTTTAGTGCGATCAGGATTTACCTTTGTATCTTGTTCACTGTGACTACTTCTATTCTAAAATTAACTAACTCAATTTTTTTTTTTTTTTAGGCTCAACAAATAGGGATGGTCACTGAAAAACAGCAATATTTCGTCACGTGTTTGGTAAGAAGCTTTTTCATTTTTTAAATATAACAACAATAAATTTATATTACAAGTAATACAAAGTGTGTCCTAGTAATTGTATCGATGTTGGCAAAAACTATTATCGAAGATAGCATCAGTTACATTCTCTTTCTTAAATCTTCAAAGCGGGTCTCTCTGAAAGCCATACAACGCTCCCAACATTGTTTCTATTGTTGCATGCTTCCAGAAACTCCTTTTCTGGCAGGAGTACCTTTTAGGTACCACGTTATGGAGTCTTGAAAAGCTTAAAAGGTTTGAATATGATTTCCTTTGATGACCCTCTTCAATTAAAGGAATACGAAAAATTCGCAGGGTTACAGGTCTGGACTGTACACAGTCTGGACAGGGTTCAAATATTTTTCTGGGCTAGAAACTACCAGGCACCAGGACGGTGTGGATGACCGAGTTATCGTGGGGGAGGAACTAACTTTGTACATACTTTTCACATGTCCAATTCTTGTCTCACAATCGTATACTTGCATTTTGGGCAAGTTTAGTTAACCGCGATTAATAGCACACTCTTTCGTAAATCTTTGTTAAAACTTTCTCGCACACGACTCACATTTTAGTTAATTTTGGTGGTGGAATCCACCTCTCATAATCATCTTTTCTCCTCTCCTTGAAAACCTTATGCCGGTTGAAAATAATCGATAGGCTCAAACATTTCTTAAAATACTGATTTTAACGATTTAAATGTCTATATTCTGGATTTTCTGAGTTCCATATCACTGTTTGATAGATCATTCTCTTTTTTTAACAACCCATTACTCAGACAGGTTCATACATGTTCTCGATTTATAGAAGAATTTTTATTTATCAAAATAAGATGTAATTTTTTTCTTACCAAGTTTTTTTCTGAATGAAAATATTACTGCAATGGATATTTGTGGCAGAGATGCACTTAAGGATCCAAAGAACCACATGCGGCTCTGGAGCCGCACTTTGCCGACCACTGGTCTTGGCCATTCTAGTGTTAAACTCTTATACGATGACACATAATGAGCGTTTAAATTCTTTTTACTTGTAGGTTAAATATTTAAGTACATTTTACCACTTATAGTAAATATTTTTACTTTTAACAAAAGCGTTATGTGTTAAAGAAACGCTTTTTTCCCCATTGGAATAATTATTGAACTAAGACAACATTTTAGAACAAAATATTGTTTTCAATTACTCCACACATATCTCAAAAGGTTTTCAATTTACTTTTATGTTTTACTTTTATGCGGCTTATATACCCGAATTTATGGTATACATAAAAGAAGTTCAAAACAAACAGAGCATAAAATATACTTTGATATGAATGTAAGACTCCTTAACCCTTTAAAAACAATATATTTCGCTTAACGTATGATAAAGTATGCTTAATTCAAGTTTTAAGCTTCATTTTTCGTTAAGAGATTAATTATTATTATTATTATTATTATTCTGAATTTTCTGATTTTACAAATAAATGGCAGCACAAATGTAAAGTAGCAAATTAGCTTATCATAGACATTTAAAAATGGGATCAAATTGGTGGTAAATATACATACCATAGCCACAGGCTTAAATCTTTCCAGTTACGTAGAGAAAAATACTAAAATAAAAAATGATTGGAAAATTGTATAAATATGAAGCTCTGTAACCTTGTAATACACAAAAGATTTGTAGAGAATATTTCTTATAGCAATACCCTATTTTGTTGTATAAAAATACTGTAGGCAATAGAAAACATATTGAAATGTCAGGTTTATTGAAAAGTTGAAGCTGTAAGGAAATGGGCAGAAAATTCTTCCTAGGTTTTAGAAATGACAAAAAAATATGTTTTCTAGGTATGTGAATAAATACATGATATTGGACATTGAAATTGTGTGACTGAAAAAATGTACAAAAGCAGAGATAGTCATTGAAAATTTCTGTTGTCGGTAAAATACATTTCATTGGTGGTTTTCAATATTTCTAGCCGTAATTCAATTTAGAGTCATTGTTATATTCTTTGTAACATATCCTGTTTGAATGAATGTAAAATTGAATATACATTATTAAACACTGAATTTTAAAACTAATATAAATTTCAACTGGTATTTATTGTTAAATACGGTGTTTATTTAAGCATAAAAATATATGGGGCAATCTACTGTTTTCAAAACAACTTAGACTATCTAACCCAAATGAATAATTACGAATTATGAGTTATTCTGATAATTTAGAAATTAGGTTTTAGAAATGACAAAAAAAAAAAAACTATGTTTTCTAGGTATGTGAATAAATACATGATATTGGACATTGAAATTATATGACTGAAAAAATGTACAAAAGCAGCGATAGTCATTGAAAATTTCTGTTATCGGTAAAATACATTTCATTGGTGGTGTTCAATATTTCTAGCAGTAATTCAATTTTGAGTCATTGTTATATTCTTTGTAACATATCCTGTTTGAATTCCTGTAAAATTGAATATGCATTATTAAACACTAAATTTTAAAACTAACATAAATTTCAGGTGGTATTTATTGTTAAATACGGTGTCTATTTAAGCATAAAAACGTTTGGGTCAATCTAATGTTTTCAAAACGACTAAGACTATCTAACCCAAATGAATATTTACGAATTATGAGTTATTCTGATAATTTAGAAATTAGGTTTTAGAAATGACAAAAAAAAACTATGTTTTCTAGGTATGTGAATAAATACATGATATTGGACATTGAAATTATATGACTGAAAAAATGTACAAAAGCAGCGATAGTCATTGAAAATGTCTGTTATCGGTAAAATACATTTCATTGGTGGTGTTCAATATTTCTAGCCGTAATTCAATTTTGAGTCATTGTTATATTCTTTGTAACATATCCTGTTTGAATTCCTGTAAAATTGAATATGCTTTATTAAACACTAAATTTTAAAACTAACATAAATTTCAGGTGGTATTTATTGTTAAATACGGTGTCTATTTAAGCATAAAAACATTTGAGTCTATCTAATGTTTTCAAAACGACTAAGACTATCTAACCCAAATGAATATTTACGAATTATGAGTTATTCTGATAATTTAGAAGGAATATTTTTGAATAATAAATGATTTAAAATTATAATATATTATGAATATCCACCAAAAGGTTCTCAATAAAGTGACAAAAATCCCCCCGCATCCGTTTAAGTGTATAGTAAAAAATACAAATAGTTTTCATAATTTATTAACTAAAATTTAGGAAATTTTATGCATATATAAATAGAAGTTCAAGTAAATTAACCACATTAATTTTTATTGAAAATCAATTAATTTCCTTGAATAATAAATTTCTTATGAAAATATATTAATATTAAAAATTCTTCATGCTACTTAATATTTCCCTTATAACTACAGCATGTTTACTAAATACTTCCCTTATAACTACAACATGTTTACTAAATACTTTTAATGCCAAAATTATTAAAAAATACTCTTAAGTATCCCCTATATAATAATAGCCTGAGTTAACTGTCCGTCTGTCCTCGAATTTATGAAGCGGTTGAACCTGGAATGGATTGAGGCATCCATATTGAATTTTTGATGAATTAGGGTTAAACAAATTCAAGGCGAGTAAAGATTATCTTCTCCTAAACTATCGAACCGATTCTAAAATAAATTGGTTTAAATATGCTTCATAGGACAAAAAATACTGTCGTCTTTAAAATGCTCGAAATCCACCCCTTACTCCCTTTTCGAGCGTTTAATGTCATTATTTCAAACCTTATTTTCCCCGGTTAAGAGCAGGCAATTATATTTAGCACTTTATCACATAATAAATAGGTAAAAAATAATTTTCTCTAGCATTATGACTTCATTCCTTTAACCATCTCATTTAATCTTATATTTATCTTATATTATTTAAATATCATATGCATTATTTTCATACGTTTTATCACTGAACTTAGATATCACGCAAATAATTTCCTTTTATATTTGGCTTAAATAGTAGATTAGGTATATATGTGATAATTTTAAATTTAATCATAGATTATTTTTTGTTGCAAGATAATTCTCAGCCAAAAAACAAGCCATTTTTTATCTGTCTCATAGGGTACTTTACAACTCTGGAAAATTAAAAATTTTTACTGATCCCGTCATATGACGGGCTATAGGCTAGTATTGAGATAAATCTGGATGACTGCTTTAAATTTGGATTTTATTTAATTATTAAAACTCAGTTTAAGTTTAAAAAATCTAAATTATTGAGGAAAATTCTAAGTACAGACACAAAAATACATTTTCTGTTCATTAACTATACAATCTATTAGCAGAGTAATACCAAAATATGTTTTGGAGATACTTTAAACCCTCTAAGCGGTTCGCACGTACAATTCAGCCAAACCGATAATATCTGTAAAACGTACAATTTTCACCCTCAAAAAATGTTCGAAAATAGATGTAATGTACATTTCTGCCAGTGCTTTCCTCCGTGGAGTTTTGCGGTAGGAGGGTCAGGTCGATTGTTTAGGAACTGCACCCCTCTTTGACTGACATTTATTGAGGGATGCACCCCTACTCCCTGAGGCAAAAAGACGCTGATAGCGTTTCATGGCTTGTAAATTTTTATTTCGAAGTATTTCGTTTGCGGTAGCAGATGTATCTTTAATTGTACCACTTAAATATCTTGGATGACTTTTTTAAAATATATATAAACAATTCGTTCAAAGAATATTTTTATTTGTACTTTTAGAATCTATTATTTCTTATGGAATGATCTTCGAGATTTGTCGAGCTTTATGTGTATTAAAAATTAACAATCTATAATATCTATTTATATATCTATTTATAACCGGAAGTAAAGGGACAATGACGAGGGTGGGTTTCCCATATTCCATTCTAGATGACAAAGGGTGAAGGAAAAAATCATAGAACGCTTTGGCCACTGACACAGTAAACCTTTAACGTATTTTTAGAGACTTTTTTTTCTCGGTGTGTTCCACTCGGAGGGTTAAGTGATAATAAGGCAAAAATGAAATAAACATTGAAAATTAGTTCGCAAGCGAGGAGCGTTCTTTTCATCTCAACATAATTCAATAATTTTTTTCTGATTTAAAAATTATTTCTCAATGTGAGTTATTTAATAATACTTCAGCGTATTTGGATACAAAGTCACTGCCACAGCAATTTCTATAAATGTTTTCTGAAGTTCTCTTTAAGCAGATTCGCGTTATAACATTCTTGAGTGGCTTAGATTGTTGAAGGAAATAAAGCGAGGTGCAATTAACAGATTTTGGAGAAATAGTTACATATGTTTTGATGACGATTAATATAATACTTATTAGTTAGCATTTTCATGTCCTGTGATGAACTGTAATCCATTCACGAGTGATAGTAATATAGCAGCAATAACAAAAAACTGCAAAAATGACATGTTACACTGGTGTGCAAAACTTAAGCAACAGGTGGGGTTTTTTGCCATAAAACTACGAGAAATCATCTGAGAGACATGAAATTCAAAAAATGAGGGAGAGTATTATGTACGTAAAGTAATATAGGTATCTTCTTCTTTCAAAGTTATTTTTTGTATAATTCTTCAAATAGTGAAGAGAGATTTTTTTTCTGTTTTCCCTTTCTCTTAAGATCTAATATTATGAAAACAATCAGTTATACAAAACATTTACTTATCTAAATAATTGTTCAATACCCAGCGTAAATTATATTCAGTTATACGAAGGAAGTAAAAAACTTTTTTCAAACATACTTGTACTGTGCATATTATTATCTCACTTTTTTCCCTTCTCCTTACAGACCCACTGGTTTGTTTTATTCTTCAAATAGTGGGAAAGGTTTGGTTTTCCCTCCTATTTTCTATTTATCTTAACATTTTATGCTATTTTAATTTAAACGTGATTTATAAAAAATTTTCGTTGTATGTACTTACGTACAGCAGAATCGTGCTTATCCGAGCCGACTGGAACCGCTAGTACTTCGGAAATCTTGGTTAAGAAAACTGAATTTTTTAGTGAAATTTTCAGTGAATGTAAGTGAATAAAAATAATTTAGTATGTAACTATTGAGTGCCTCTGAAATATACTGGTGTGCAAAACTTAAACAACAGGTGGGTTTTTTTTTAATAACTCCACAAGAAATCATCTGAGAGAAATGAAATTCAGAATTGAGGGAGAGTATTATGTACGTAAATGATGAGAAAAGTATTCGCTCTGAAAAAGGAATACAATGCATACGACATGGAATCAAACAAAAACAAGCTTTATTGAACGCATAGTATCGTGACTCATGATTGTCTATCCAAGACGAAGAACAGGAAGAATATCGGACTCTTGTTGTTGAGGAGCTACTGTAAAGTGAAGATATCACTGGAATGGATTGGCCAGCGTACTCCCCTGATTTATATCCCATCGAACATGTGTGGGATGCTTTGGGGAGTACGCTTACATCCTTCGGAAAACACCCAACAACTCAAATAGATGTTAATTGCAGAATGGGCACTCCTACCGCAAGAAGGGTGGAACTAGCTGGAGGGCATATCCCATATTAAGGAGCATCTGCTTGTTGTTCTTCCTCTTGGATAGACAACCGTGAGTCATGATACTATGGGTTGAATAAATCTTGTGTTTTCTTAATTCCATACCTTATGCATTTTATTCCTTTTTCAGCGCCGATGCTTTTCTCATCATTTACGTACATAATACTCTCCCTCATTTCTGAATTTCATGTCTCTCAGATGATTTCTCGTGGAGTTATGGCAAAAAACCCACCTGCTGCTTAAGTTTTGCACACCCGTGTATGTCAAGAATAGGTCGACGAATAAGTGAAAAGAATAATAAAAAAAACCCAGAAATCTCTGGAATGAAAGGATTAAAAATACTTCCTAACATTTTAGATAATTATACAAATACTTTGAATATTACGAAATAAAAATCCAAGAATCTCTTTATTAATTAGAAGATAGTTACACAAACACTTTTTATTATTAATTATCATTTTCCTTTTAAATTTTCAGGACTTTCATACTTTGGATCTTGATGATTTCAAATATTCTAAGACAAACATTACCGGATTACGGCTTGTTCAAGTAAACAGTACGGAACATCAGCAACTAGTGGAGGCAATGTCAACTGCTCCATATAATTACACGAGAGCTCTAGAGTTTGGCATTAGGGCAAGTATATTATTTTTAATCTATTATTTTTTTCTAGTACTGGTAGAAACTGCAGTTTTGTTTGCAGTTCCATAAAGATACTTAAAAATCTTCAAGATTTGGTAATGCAAAATTTGTGAGAATAGTGTTTTGCAATGGATTTCTATCCTTAAACAACTTTAGGATTAATAATAATAATAATAATATAATATGCCAAAAGTTTAAAATAATTTCATAATAATATACAAAATTTCCTGTTAGTGATAACAATTTCAAAGGTTGCCACTCAACTTTAACTAAAAAATGAGAAATGTGATAACAGGGGTAAATGCAGTCAAGAGAAACTTTTTATGTGAAACAAGATTTGCAGTTTATTTATTCATTAAGAAACTAATTAAATAACAAGATTATGAGCTTTATATAGAAAACAAAGAAACTTTGCAGTTTATGATTCAATATCAAGAGTCCATATTGTATCTGAAAGTTTCACCCCAGGATGTTTTTGCTTAACTATTCATAATGATAAATAGAATGTTAAATCTTCTCACAGATTTTTGAAGTTAAATTTATTTTCTGTAGGATTACACAGTCCTAGCAATTCATAGCGCCATTAACATTAATATGTTTGAGACAGCCCCGAAACTAAAAATAATGAATATAAGATCAGAAATTCATCGTGTATTATCTGTATGTTTACCAAATGTAATACACTACCTGACGTACCACCTGGAGTACTACCACGCTTCACCCACATGTTTTTTAAGTACCTGAAGGTAAAAGTTAAGTACCTTAAGGTAAAAAATTTTTCTGCTCAGTACCCTCTTCTTTTTCTTCAGTGGCGTATCAGCCCAGGGTGGGCCATGGATTTCAGTAGAATCAAATTCAGGACAGCCCTCTTCTTGGACAGACTTCTCAAGTTTTTGATTCTGAGGACCTTCCGATTTTTCAAGTCCCTCGATCCACCACATCTTTGGTCTCCCCCTTTTTTGTGCTCCAATCGGTTGCTCCAGTTAGTGTTGAAAATCTTTTCATTGTCTCGGTCATCTTCCATTCTGATCTAATGTCCTCCCCTTTTCAGTCTTTGAATTGAAATAAGTTTTATTATGTCTAATTCTTGGTATAATTTATAAATTTTCAAATTCGTTCTTCTTCTCAAGTATCATTACTTTTTATGCCTTCCTAAATACTTCGCAGTGCTTGGTACTCTCGTCAAGATAAAAAAAGTGGCACGTCTACCCACAAGAAGAACAATTTATGCTTAATTCTAATTTGTCTCACATGCGGTTAATTAAGCTGTTTAAATACAATTTTTATTATTGTGGTAGCGCCTTAAGCATAAGCTCACGGCGTCCAATTTGAGAATCACGGGCTTATGGAAAACTTTGCAGTGGATCAAGAAACGGCTGTCCACATTTCTTTGTACGATCAGGTCGTCATTATTTTTCGGATAGATGAGTTGAAATATGGTGGTAACTCAAAATATCTATGAAACTGTTTACTAGCTTTAAAGTCTCTTAAGCTTTTCCAGACTTTGATTCTAGTTTATATATTAATATATAATTGTTATTATTTTGCTGTCTTATACTTCCCAGTAGCTTAGATATTCTACCAATCTGCCATATGGAATTGCCGATTGTGCAGTTACTAATTCAAGCCTTCTTTTTCATCAGTAACTGTGTTTATATTTTCAACTTGAACCTTCTAGATTGCACTTCTTAGTTAATAATTTAAAGAAGTTGTTTGTTTTGATGTAAATTGTACCCTCCTATTTTGTTAGCAGAGTTTGGAGATTTGTTCGTTCTATAAATAATATACATTATTAAATTTTAGTAGTTAGAAATGATTGTATGATTTACTGTAATTAATTATGATATTGCTATTGACTTTTTTTATTTTATTTAAAAAATGAAGACATAGTTGAAAATATTTAGTTTAAATAGAATTTTTACTAGTTAAAGTGTCATACTAATTGTTAATGAAAGTAAAATACTGCCATGATGTAACACGTGCAGAACTAATAAGCATTTATTGACAGGACATAAGGTATTTATAAAGAAAGATTAATCAGAATAACATAATTTTTAAATGTAACTTTCATAAATTCCGAGCATATTTTACAACTTTTAAGGTAGTGATAATATTTGAAATATTTCCAAGAATATAGACTAGTTTTTCTTTCACACTTTTCTCAGACGAAATTAGTTTCTTTCGTGTCTGTCATAGCTGTCACAAGATATTGATCATGCAATTCTTTTGTTATACATCAAAGCTTTCAGTGCTATTGCAGCAGTTTCTTAAACTAGGAAGAAATATCCGTAATACGTTTAGAGTGTACATTAACCAATTGATGCATGGAGTTGTGGAAGAATAGATCATTGTTGATTTATAATCAGCAATAATCTTTTGATTTAAAGAATGTTATCTGAAATGTTAACGTCGATTAATGCATTCATACAATAGATCCATAAAATAATTTCGACGAATTACATTTCAAGAAAGAATACACAGTTGTTTTTATCTGAATAAATTGTACTTTAAAATACAATAAATGCTGAAGCTAATTATTTGAAAAGGTCGAATATGAGAGCATTGAGGATGACTTTGAGTGACATCCGGTTCTCGAAGGAATTCAATAGGGTAAATCTAAATTCGGCCTCCGAAATTTCTCTCCTCTGGGTAACTGACAGGACATAAGTGACATATCTATTGTGGAATCTAAAGTAGCACTGATTATTTTATTTTACATCTTCTCTCCGCGTCTAGAATGCTAATTATATATCAGGGTCAATCATGTGTTAAGACTTGACAGATGCTGTTGGGTGAGGGTTTATTTTCGTTGCAATTTAGTAAATATTATTATATAACATCTTAGTATTTAGAATAATATATGTCACTGTGCCTTTATTTATATTTGTACTGAAAGAAGATATATTCTCTTGGGGAATTATATTATTTCTTTAATGAGGAAGCTTGAGTTAAATGAAAAGTGATACTCTATAGATTATTACCAGAATAAAACTCTTCTTTAAAAAGAATTTGTGTTAAAATACATGAAGAAAACTTCCGTATAATGGCATAAAAATGTAAGTTCATTTTTACGACATTATTTAAATCAACACGTTGCAATTTAGTTGCAAGAAGTGTATATTTATCAGAGAATTAAAAAATCGATGATACAATAAATGTTCTTTACTTTTCATTGAATATATGAATTCATTATAGTACAGTTTTTAATTGATAAAATAGTACTTCATACGTTTGCTTATATCCATTCAAGGTAACATAACTTAAAGAATGAAAGAAGAATCCTCATAGATATTAAAATGTTGTAAAATTTGAAACTGAATTCATGCGCATTAGTGATATAATTGCTGTTTAAAAATATTCAGTAGGTTACATATAGATGTTTAAACAAAATCAATGAAACACCGTAATTAATTTAGAGAAAATAAATCGATGGCATCTAAAATTGAATTAACAGAATAAAATGTCTCCGTAATATTTTTAAACCTGATAGTTAGAATAAAAATTCCTCTCTGCAACAGCCCGTAGGGGGCTAGGCCAATCTCCGTTTACGTGACCAAGGGCCTTGGGGAGCGAAGCATATGTTCCGGTTAGGTGGTCAATCTTTCGCGGAATCCCCAGTGTTTAGTTCCCAAGCACGCTTGGTCCTCAGTTCATCTACCCACTGAAGGGATGAAAGGCTGAGTCAACTTTGCCCAGCCCGGGGATCAAACCTAGGACATGTGTCGTAGGAGCGCGATCAGCTATCCAAACGCTACTGGGCTTCTGATAGTTAGAATAAGAGTACTAAATATCGCTTGAAATATTTCCCTATTTTTTACTCATATTAAGGTACTAAAAAACTAAATTATTGCTTAATATTAATTTAAAACCTTATTATACTTCGAGGGAAACAGGTTTTATAGGCATTTAAGTTTTGTAACTATCTGATCTAATTTAAAAAAAAGGAAAAAGAAGTGAAATATTATGTTGTTTAAATATCTTAATTTATATGTTCCATTTATATAAACAAAAGTTTATCAGCATATTTGGTTGTGATTTGGAGTCATAAATGTGGATTTGATACTTTTGTGAGCATTTGTTGTTGTGTATGTATTGTGTTATTGCTGAATAAAATAGATATGACAACGCATTTTTCCTTTTAATATGGATTGCATCCCTCCTTACTACATACACCTACGATTTGCTCCAGACAGAAACTGCACTGATGTTTGATGCAGTTCGCAAGTTTATACTTGCCCTGCAAGAGTTGGATGTCGGAAAGCAAGTGCAGAAGTTTCCATCCATATCCTGTGGCAGTGGATTAGCAAAAGGATCTGACGGAACCAGTCTTATTAACTATATGAAATCGGTAAGAACTGATTTTTTTCTCCTTTTCTTTGTCTCTACACATACATATATGAGAATGTTTACATGCATGTTTACGCTTATATATATATATATTATACAAATGAAGATAGTTTGTCGAAGACTCACCAAATTTTGTAGAACTATTCTTTGTATTGTCAAATAAGTATTACAGATGTACAAATCTCCTTTGTCCAACTTGTCAACTGGTTTCCTCTTTTTACATATATTAACCTTATTTTTCGATGATAGATGACAACGCAACAGTTTTATCTAAATGCTATATGTACACACACACACACACACACACACACACACACACACACAATATATATATATATATATATATATATATATATATGTAAGGAAAAGTAATCTAGATCGGGAAACTAATATAGGCACTTTGTATAAAACCCCAACGACTGCCCGAGAAAATTCTCAGGGGTTTTCAAATCTAAAGTAAAAGGCAAAAATCCCACGTTCTTTGATTTCCCTTTTTTAACCCCTAACCTAAATTGACCACTATAACTTCAGTTCCCTCCCTCAGAAAAGGGGTCTGACATGCACGCTATCGGAGGCAGATTTTCCCACAGATTTTGACTGTGATATTGACCCAGGTGTTAAGAGACTTTTACTTATAGCTTCATGCTAGCTGACCCCTCAGTTTGACCTGTCCCTATAATGAAGTGGAAACCCGTCCTGAAACGTTCTGTTAATAAAGATCTTAGACTGAAACGGTGTCATGTTTATTGGCTATAACTGCAACCACCTATTTGAAATCCGTCCTACTACACACACATACATACACACACACACACACACACACACACACACACACATATATATATATATATATTTATTAATATATTCTTCAAAACCTTACTCTCCTATTTTAATTCATCTAATATTTTTATCACTCTAAATATAATCAACGAATATTTTCCACTTAACATTTTTCTGTCATAAAACTGTAAATTTCTGTCTATGCAGTTTCGCAGGGTTGGCGGAAATGTTTTCCGTTTTCAAGCAGTTAACTATAAATTGTTTTGTTGTGAAAATTCTTTTGTCAGCGCTCTTGTGTGTCAGATGAACTCTGTGGTTTTTTGATTATGTATCGTCCAGAAAAATGTTCGTTTTTGAAATAAAGTTTTAAATTAGACTTCTGATTCCTGAATATACGACTGCATGTTTGTACCTTATGAATGCTGCGTTTTTCTCCAGTGAAGGAGATTTATAAGAAAACCGTATATATATATATATATATATATATATAAATATCTTCACATCTAAATAAAGCTAAAATTTTTAAGGATTCTCCTTTTCATATTCTCAGTTTTCATATCTAATTTCCCAGCCACATAATATAGAATTCAAAGGAATGTTCGATGACACTATTCTTTTTCCCAGTCTTCCAAAGTTAACTATAAAATAATTGAACATTTTCTCTTCACTCACCACATTTTCCAGCTGTCCCAAGAAAAATGGTTCATTTTTTAATGATCTAAATTCCTTTTTGATTATTAATAACGCTGATTAAGCTGATCGTCTCATGGGAAACTCTGCGTTTTTCTCTCGCAGTGGAGTGAATTTTGTAATTGAAGGAACGCTTTGTCGTTATTAAATGCTCTGTTCTTGTGGGAGATACATGTCTTTTCTTAATCTAGAATAAAAGCTAAATTTTTACCAAGGACTTCGCTGCTTTCTTGTAATGGAGCACGACTAAGACCGGGTAATTAAAAGTAATAGGGACTATTTTCTTATGTGACTACGAGACAGTTTTCGCACGTTACACACACATATATGCATGTGTGTTTGTGTAACAATTTTAACCATAACTAACCGACTTCATCATAATTATATTCTAAAATTAATCTCTGGCTATTCCATCCCTAAAATATTTGTTGAAATGTCTTTTATTATCTTTTACTTGTGTTAATCTATGGTGACTTCGAGAACACTATAATAATTCGTGCGTAACTCAACTATTCTTACATAACTCCTTTATGTAACTTAGTTTCAAACCTGTCATACCCTATGGGATAAATATTATTACTTCTGGCTACTACCTTACGGACTCACGGCATATGCTACTACCTAAGCGAATGTCAAACTTTTCGTCAGAAGATCGTCAAAGATGGATTGTTTAAATGAACTCATCAGTTTTTTGTCTTTAGATTTTGGTGTATTCTTTCACATCCTAATGACTGCACTTCTAATTTCTGAATGAATATAATTTTCCATTTGTTCTGGCCAAAATTACCCATTACACACATACACTCATACATCCTGATGCAACATTGGACACTTCAGGTAATTGTATATTAGTATCAAAAGGATGTCTGGGAGGGTTTCGAAAAATTTTTGATACTGCCGAATTGAAATTTTTTAAAACATTCAAATCTCTAATAAGTACTTTTTACAAAAAAGTTTCACATTGAAAACCTGACATCTCTTGATCTGTGAAAACCTGTGTGACATTTTGCAGAGTTCTTCTGCTTGCTTAATTGTTTACAGAAACAAAAGATGGTGTTAGAACATACGGAACTGAATTTAAAATGTATATAAAATGAATAAAGTTATGGAATATCTAACTTTGTTTGAGGGATAAAATTAGTTTCTTTGGTAGGGCAATATTTTTCAAAATGTCTGTTACAGATGTTATTAAACGGAAATATGTGGGGCTTTGCCTCTTGATACCAGAGTTCTTGTCTTCGAATTTGACTGCTGGAAAGCTGTTTGAAGAGTTTAGTTCTTGACGAGAGTGGTCCTATCTCAAGTCTGCATCCAAGATGTTGGTGAGAGGTATTTTCACTAAATATGCTCTGCTAATTCTTTCTTTTTCTTACTATTAGTGAAGAATTCAGTCTCAGGCTATGTTTAGAGAGTTCTGGTCTCTGTTTAAGAAATAGCTATTAGCTTCTCATTTTAGTCTGGTTGATCTATCTTGATCAAGTCTTTCTTAACTCTACCTTATACTTAGTTTTATGGTTTCAATTGTTCGGGGTTGCATTAGCAATGTTCCAGCCCTTGTGACATTTATATTTAAATTACGAGAGAATGTTTATAAGGATTCTACTGGCTAAGTATATGGTTATAACTAATTGGAATGACCTTTAATGAGCTGGTTCAGTTCTTTTAAGTTACTGTGTTACACAAATTAGACCACATCTCTGGAAATTAAAAGATATAACATTTTGCACATTAAGGTAAAGAATTGATAAAAAATAACAATCACGTTTTAAATCTCATTCTGTAATCCAAAAAATTGGTATAATTAATACTGATACAAAACTAAAAATGTGAACTATCCCACTTTAATATATATGAAACCAGAATGCTTTATCATTAACTGATAGCTGAGATTTTCTGCTCTCTCTACAAAACAACTTTCAAATTTATACAGTGATTAATAACTTTGAACGCATGAAATTTTAACCACTTTAACGTCAAGTGAGAGAAGCTTTTCTTCTTTATCTCGCAACAGAAAGGATTTTCACATAAATAGCACTATATTTTAGAATTCTTCACGGTCTAATCTGTTGCAATTATTACTTGGTGGTGCGTAGTTTAAAATTGCATGAAATGAGTTATATGCAAAGATCTTAAATTATTTCGAATTTTAGAAAGCAATAAAACTCTTTTGTAATCTGTTATGACATGGGTTTCTTATAGTTCAACTTCTCTAAATTGCTGACAAATTCTTTTTAAGCAGTTAAGAATAAAGCACGCGCCATTAGGATGCCATAATGGGCATTTTACCAAGGCTATTATAATATATCTTTTGAGTGAAAATTACCACTGAAGTTTTCTGTAGAATTAGGTTAGCCGAGTGACAGATTTGGTAGTTTGTAACAAACCATTTGCTCACAAGCATAAATTGCGAATATAAATAAAACTACTGTGGAAATTATCTATTCTGCTACATTTTGTGTCCATAATTTATGGCTAAAGACGAAGAAGATCTGCGTTAGACGTACAAAATATGTTTTTTATTATTTTCTCTTGAACAGAATATAGTGGATTTTGTAAATAAATATAGTTTGTTTTCACTTTTAGGTTACATATACGTATACAGGATTAACTATTTTGATTAACTTACAGTTAATGGATATACGAGAGTGACTCTCAGAAATTTGAGATGTGTTTAAATACTAGAACTTTTCAAAGAAATTACATATAAGATCAAAGTACTTTTGTAGGTAAATTTTCTAAAGTTTAACATTATCAGTTCATTCATTTATTAGAATAGTTGCAAAATATTTGTTTATATCCTCATCTATTTTATCTACGAAATGAAAACCACCACCGCAAAAATATTTTCTTTAGTATGAAAAATAGGAAGATCATGTAATAGAATGTTTTATTATTTTTAAACCTCTTTGCTCAAGAATTTTGACTGTCAATTTTGCCATGTCAGAATCTCCATTGACAAAATGAATCATTTACCTATACCTTTAATTTCTACTTCTTGAAAAATTTTAGGGAAGCAGTGGTGTATCAGTTATATGTAACTGTCTTCTTTTCCTCCAATCATCATTTTTTCCTTGCTTTTTGTCTCTTAGCTATTGTTAGTTTGGAGTGATCTTCAAATAACAACGCCTTTTTTATATGTTGAAAGGTAAAAAGACTGTACGTAAATTTTATCATTAGCTATGATTTCAAAAATAAGACTTTGTGCATCATCATTATGCACTTTTCTTGTTTCTTTGCCGATTATGACACGGTTAGCTGTTTATCGTTATATTAAAGTATATATAACTATCTTCTTTTCCTCCAATCATCACTTTTTTCCTTTTTTTTGACTCTGCGCTATTGGTAGTTTTGGGTCATCTTCAAAAAACAACACCTTTTTTATGTGTTGAAAGGTAAAAAACTGTACATAAATTTTATCATTAACTATGATTCTAGAAATAAGACGTTATACACCATCATTATGCACTTTTCGAGTTTCTTTGCCGATTATGACAAGGTTAGCTGTTTATCGTTATATTATATTATGTGTAACTGTCTTCTCTTCCTCCAATCATAATTTTTTCTCTTGCTTTTTGTCTCTCCGCTATTGTTAGTTTGGGGTCATCTTCAAAAACCAAGATTTTTATTTTGATATGTTGAAAGGTCAAAGAACTATACGTAAATTTTATCATTAGCTATGATTTTAGAAATAAGACGTTGTACAGCATCATTATGTACTTCTCGGGTTTCTTTGTCGATTATGACAAGGTTAGTTGTTTATCGTTATATTTAACTATATTTAACTGTCTTCTTTTCCTCCCATCATCACTTCTTTCCTTGATTTTTTGTCTCCTCGCTATTGGTAGTATGGGGTCATCTTCAAAAAACACTTTTTTATGTGTTGAAAGGTAAAAAATAAATTAATTATTTATATCTTTAAAAATCTTATTTTACCCATAGTTTCTTATTTTTATTCTATTAGAAATTTGACAAAATCTTATACTAACCCATCCTTTTTTTAAACTTTTTTTTCTGAAATCACTTAATTTTATTTTAATTTTCAGAGCAATATGATGGGAACTACAGGTCTGGTGACATTTAATGGTCAAGGAGTAAGATCTGTCTTCCAACTCGATATTGTCTTCCTCCACGAAGATGGGCTACTAGAAGTAATTATCTATTTCAGAACTAATTATCTTTCATTATAAAATAAGTTATTTTTTTTTACCTTTTTAGTGTTTAAACTCTTCCTCATATTTATTTTTAATATGAAAAAAAATTGTAAGTAGTTAAATATTAGAGGACAGTGGAATTTCAACTGAACAAAATGTTATTTAAAATTCATCAACTTAATCTCACTTAATTGTAAAGTATGATTGTCAACGAGAAGAAAAAATAGTTTAATTATGTCCTGCATACTTTTTAATAAGAAAAAAAAATTGTAAGTAGTTAAATATTAGAGGACAGTGGAATTTCAACTGAACAAAATGTTATTCAAAATTCATCAACTTAATCTCACTTAATTGTAAAGTATGATTGTCAACGAGAAGAAAAAACAGTTTAATTATGTCCTGCATACTTTTTAATATGAAAAAAAATGTGTAAGTAGTTAAATATTAGAGGACAGTGGAATTTCAACTGAACAAAATGTTATTCAAAATTCATCAACTTAATCTCACTTAATTGTAAAGTATGATTGTCAACGAGAAGAAAAAATAGTTTAATTATGTCCTGCATACTTTTTAATATGAAAAAAAAATTTGTAAGTAGTTAAATATTAGAGGACAGTGGAATTTCAACTGAACAAAATGTGATTCAAAATTCATCAACTTAATCTCCTTTAATTGTAAAGTATGATTGTCAATGAGAAGAAAAAATAGTTTAATTATGTCCTGGATACTTTAAACATCTGGTACCTGCGATCCAAAACACTCTACTCTTAATCTACAATATGTTTCGGAATGAGAACTTTAAGGGGATGCATCAATTAATCAGATTAATCAATTTTGAATGGGAGATTTGTTTCTTATTTTACTCTTATTTATCATGTATTCTTTAATTACTATAGTAAATACCTTCCAGTATTTGTTCTCTATTCGCATTTAATTACTTTTGCTGAATTTACTTTGTTTCTAAAATATAAGTAGTTTTTTATAAAGTGTAAAGTGAGAGCTTATTTATAAATTTTTAAAATTTTTCTGACACATAGTAAGAAGACTTAAAGCAACGAAAAGTAAGTTTCATTAATAATTTTTGTTTTTTGTAAAGAATAATTATCAGTTATAATTATACACACATTAAAACTTTTAAAAAGTATCAGAATTTATTCACCAGGGGATTGAAATTTCAAAAAAGCTAAAATAATGTTTAAAAATTTCGTTCCGAATACTATAAACACTAATGAATTAAAGGACAACGAAAAAAGTGGTCACAGTTTCACAGTAAGTCTTCTAAAGCATTTACTGTAAAAATTTTAAATCTATATGTGCAATAGTTTTTTATTTACAGTGTGTGCAAGTTGATAAAATGTCATTTTCAGTAAAATGCATTTAAAGTTTTTATAGTTTCTTTAAAAATTATGACTTTATCTCGCTTAATTGTAAAGTATGATTATCAATGAGAAGAAAAATAGTTTACTTATATCCGGCTGACTTTAATCATTTGGAACCTGCTATCGCAAACTCATTGCTCTAAATCTACAACATGTTTTAGAATGAGAACTTGAAGGGGATGCATCGCTTTTAATCAATTTTGAATGGAATAAATTTTTTTCTTAGTTTTCGCCTATTTATCATGCCTTCTAAAATTATTATCGTAAATACCTTCCAGTATTTGTTCTCTATTTGCATTTAATTACTTTTGGTGAATTTACTTTGTTTCTAAAATATAAGAAGTTTTTTATAAAGTGTAAAGTGAGAAATTATTTATAAATTCTTAAAAATTTTCTAACACACAGAGCAGACTTAAAGCAACGAAAAGTAAGTTTCATTAATAATTTTTGTTTTTTAAAGTTTTTTGTTTTTTGTTGGAAAGAATAATTATCAATTAAAATTATACACATATCAAAACTTTTAAAAAAGTATCAGAATTTATTCACCAGGGGATTAAACTTTCAAAAAAGCTAAAATAATGTTTAAAAATTTCGTTCCAAATACTATAGACACTAATGAAATAAAAAACAACTAAAAATGCTAAGTTTTATCGTGAGTCTTCTAAAGCATTTACTGTGAACATTTTCAATCAATATGTGCAAATTTTTTTATTTACAGCGTCTGCAAGTTGATAAAACTGCATTTTCAGTAAAATGCATTTAAAAATTTTTTATAGTTTCTTTAAAACCTATGATATTAGAGAAAAGTATGTTGTATAGTTTACATGTTTTAATTCAAATATTTCAACGGGGTTTGTTTAAAATAATTCATAATTTGTCCAATGATTTAAAAAAGGAACTTTTTTGCAATATGACGTCATTCCTTTAACCATCTCATTTAATCATTTCTTATTTTAAATTATTTAAATATCATCTGCATTATTTCCATAGTTTTATCACTGAACTTAGATATTAAGTATATAATTTCCTTTTATATTTGGCTTAAATAATAGATTAAGTACATATGAGATAATTTAAAATTTAATCATCGATTATTTTTTGTTGGAATGAAAATTTTGTCACCGGTATTAGCAACAAATTTTATCTACCTCCAGGGTGTAGTGGAAATGATAGTTTCATCCCTTTACTTGTTTTACCCTTACCCATAATTTCGACATAGCTAAGAAAACTTCGAATTACCTTTCTAAATGAATTCAACGTGATTCTAAACTGCATTCACAGTATCCTGATATTTTAGAGGAGTATGAAGATAAATAAATTATTCAATGTGTACCAGATTATTATCAGCCAAGAAACAAACCATTTTTGCCAGCCTCATAGGGTACTTTACAATTCTGCAAAATTAAAAATTTTACTGATTCCGTCATATGACAGGCTATATGCTAGCTTAAAATACTCATTAGAGTTTTCCTTTATTTGCTAATCTAAAATTTATATGAAAGTATAGAGATAAAAACTTAATGTAATGATACAATCCTTTTTTAAATGCTTCTATTTTAAAACAGAGCATGAACTATAAATCTGAAACTGCTTTAAATCAAATAAAATCTTTTGATCATTTATCGATTACTTCGCTTGCCTTTGTGTGTGGTGCAAATGTTTTCTTACTCTTAGTTTTTATAAACCTTAAACAAACATGATTGTCAAAATACATGCTAAACATTTGAGATATTATTCGTTCAACAGCTTGGAAAATTGTTGCCGGGTCCCGCTGTGAACATAACGAGGAACATTACGATAGAATCAATATTTGAGCAGCAGAAATTCCTCATCACAACTATTGTGGTAAGATGTTTTTTAGTTGTTCACTTTTTAGCGATGTTTTATTTTCGGATAAAGTAATCATTTTGAATAGATAAATATTTCACTAGGCAAATGGGTTTATATATACATATGTGTGTATATTTCTTGCAGTTTTTAGAGAACTACTGATTTTTTGATAGTTTATTTCTTCGAGTTTTCGTAACAATATATTGTAAGAATACTTGAATTTTTTCAGAATTTAAAAATAGTACTATTTATAAGTTAAATTTACACCATTAAAAATATAAACTCTTAACGATTAAAACAAT
>CM063501.1:51279392-51294392 GCA_032207245.1 Pardosa pseudoannulata | reverse complement strand
ATACACTTATGTATAGTTCAAATGTAGAGTATTAAAGGTAAAACAACAACAGTAACAATAATGCAGAGAACAAAGGATGTTTTTATAATTTCAAAAAGCTTTAAAAGTATAAGAGTTTCTTGATATACATAAATGCCTAATATATCTATCTAAACAAATATGTATACATACACAGCTATATGCATACATTTATATATGTATATATACAGGGTGCAGCGTTTAAATCTGGAAAAAATATACATTTTCCTAAACATAATTTTATTGCAAAAACAATGTTTTTTAAGAAATTCATAAACATGTTAAAGTTATGAAAAAAGTAGAAGTAGAAGTATTATAGTAGAAAATATAGTAAAAGTAGAGGAAAGTTGAAGAATTATCACTAACTAGTCATTAAAATAACCTAACTGTATAAATGAACAGTTCGAGGATAAAAAGGGTTAAACCCTATTATTGTGGTTTAGAGATAAACAAATTTACCTTTTCATAAAATACTAACTATTGCATATTTAAAACCAAAATAAATTATGGTTAAACCTTTTTTGTACAAACTACCCCACTTAAAAACGTCACAATAGTAATAAAAATAATAAAATCAATATTCATCTCAATTACAACACACTGAACTATTTAATGTGAGCTATCATTCTTTTACCCTCAAATTCTTTAATTATCTTAAAGATATAAATTCAATGTATAAATAATACAGAGATATACACACAGAAGAAAATTTAGGGTTACCCATTGAGTAGATTTTTTAAAATCTTAAGGATAATGATTTAACATAGTTTTCATTTCTTCTATAAATTGTTCTATGTTTTATTGTGAACTTGTAACAGAAAGGATATCAGGATTTTATAACTGATTAAACAAGTCTTGATATCCTGAATTTTTCTATATTTAAACGAGAATTCATAATCGTATCGTAGTTAAAAACGACACATTTTCAACGTGTATAGATGTTCAGGATGTAAAAAACACCATTAGCTTTTATACGTGTTTAAATCTTTACATTATTTTTCCTATTGATTAATTTCTAGAAAGAAACTCACATTTTTAACCCCTTGCCTGTGACGCTTGAACTCATTCCGGGCAAAGCAAATGTGCCATATTTGGAATAACCACCAACGTAATTCGGGCAAGAGAAAAATCAGTGTTTCAATTCCGTGAAGCTCAAACTCAGTTCTTCAATGCATAATATGTAATTTAAAATTTTCCCAATAAATGGTGATACTTTTCCGAGAAAAGTTAGGCAATTTCGTGCCAATTGTCGGATAATATAAAGGATATGTGAAATTCAATTGAATCTAAAGGGCATACAATTCATGACAGTTAATATAGATAATAATATTGTATTAGTTTGTTATATTTATCTTGAAAATTATGTCATTTGATTTATTTTGCTATAATGCAAAAACTACTGTAATCCATTAGCAATTCCCATACATGTGAAAATATTGAATATAGTAGTTATTTCATTTAAAATTTTGTATTTTTTAAAAATAATCTATTTCTAAAATTTTGATGTTAATAACGAACAAAATTAAAAAGAAATTTTCAATTTTTGGCATGTTTTTCTCAAATATATTCCACATTCAAGGGGCTAAGGCTAAATTATTAAAAATAAATCTGAATAATTTCAATTTACTTTTCCTTTTATATTCCAATGATGGTTGAATTTATGCACCGTTTCTTTCCAGAGCCCACCTTATACAATGTTGAAGAATTCATCTCGGGGTTTGAAAGGCAACGACCAGTTCGAAGGCTTTTGCATGGATCTGATCGAAGAACTGGCTAGATATTTGCATTTCAGCTACGAGATTCAGTTGGTGAAGGATTCGGAATACGGTAAACAGATGGGAAGAAGTTGGACTGGGATGATCGGTGAAGTTATGAGAGAGGTATTAGCATCCTAATAGGCATATGGTTAAATAAGGTTAATCACTCCCGAAAACAACTGACTGAATCTTGATTTTTAAAAAGTAATGACATAACCTATTAAGTCACATGAAGTAAATTTATCCCATGAACTAAAACCAAAATAAATGTAAATTTTGATAAAAAGGAAACATACTGCTGCAGTAAACTTTACATTTAGAATGATCCTCGGTTGCTCAGTCGGCAAAGGCTAAGCTCTCGTAACTGAATCCCGAACCGGCGTAAGATCCGCCTTGTTCATTAAAGTTGATTGGGGCACGAGAAATTTGTCTGTGGTCACAATGTCCTCCAAGTTCTCAATGAATACTTCTGGAGTGGCAAGCCAAGTCTGTGGGTCTTCTGCTAGGTCCCTGCATCTAAATTACAAGAATCCACTTGAGCATAAGTCTTACTTTCACCCTTGAGATGATCGTCAAAACGAAAGGCGCACCACTTTGACTTAATACGAGTAGCCTTCGGTTCAAGTTGCATAAAACAACTCCAACAACAATGATTTGCCGCATATTTTTAGTACCTTAAAGGTACCTTTGTAGTCCCCTTAGTGGACAACAATAAGCACTCTGAAGTGACACCTTACACACGTCTTAATCTTATTCGTCAATCAAACCCAAGATAATGAGGGTAGTGCTCGTTAAAGCGAAAGACGTACGCCTTTGCCTTAATACGAGTAGAGTATGGCTGAATCGTGTTTTGTATGACCTAATGGCATCAACAACAGCATATTTAGAATGCTAGCTTCGTGTTTATATGTCTACGATATGTAAACAAAGGAGAAATTTTCTTTAGATTTTATCCGACTATACTATTTAGGTTCATTTCGTAGTTAGATTTCTTAAGAATGCGTATTGATCTTTCCCCAATACATAACATAAATATGAAAAATTTTCACAACTGAAAAGAGAGCAAGTTTTGTTCCTGTAATGATAAAAACAAATGATTTTTGGTATAGAAACTGCCAGAAAAAGATTTTGGATTATCTAATTCATTACAGATATCCATAAAGTACTTAAACAACTTTGTTCTGAGTGTTTTGTAATAAAGATTTTTGTTCTGTGGAGTTCCGAAGTCAAAAGCATTCTGATTCGTGCTGCATTCAGACGGACTTTCAACCATGATAATTAATCTTAAATCCCAAACACAGTTAGATTTTGATTAATTATATTATTTGTAAACTTATAATGGTGTGAATAAAAAGTTCCTTTAAGTAATCCATTCATACTGTTCTTTATCAAGAAAAATTTCATTAGAGTGGGTCAGATATTCCTTATTCCTTCCTAAATAGTTGTTTTAATTTTTCTTCATGTTATAGAAATATAGTATAATTTGAAGAAAAAGTCTTCATTATAACAGCCTATATTTGATTCATTTTAAAAATAAAGTAATTTGCTCTGCTTAGAGTTAGTTATTTCCTAGATCATTAATAAGAGTCTATCTTTGTAAACTTGATTTAAGTTCGTACGTCAGAGAATTAATATATATACGTAATTTGCACATTGAAAAATTAGATCATACTGGTTACTTTAATAATTTCAAAATTAGAACTTATTTTTATTTTGAAACGAATAATATTTTTTTTATTTCATTTAAAAAAAATTTACTACAATAATAAATAAAAAAACCTTAAATTTTTTTAAATTTTGTCAAGCAAGAACTAAATCATATTACTTTTAAATTTATTTTTATTTGGCTTACATTTTTTATTTCATTTAAAAAAATATTACTAAAAATAACACACCTTAATAATTTTTTCAATGCAAGAACTAAATGAATTTATTTTTTTTTTAATTTGGTGTACATTTTTTATTTCATTTAAAAAATATATTACTAAAATGACAAAACTCAATAATGTTGTCAAAGCAAGAGCCTTATTTTATAACTTATAAAAAACTCATTAACTAATTTTTATATCAAATAGAAGGAAATAATTCTTTTTATTTTGTCAGCCTCAATTATAGTAATAAAAAAAACTTTATTTTATAGCACAATAGAGGTTTTAAAAATATTTTTCACCACTTTTAATTTTTTTAAAATTTTAAAATGCCAGACACTTTGAATATTTTGATTTAAAGAATAAAATGGCTATATTACTTGAAAAAATAGTTTATAATATACATATTTAAAAAATTATCTTGGTTACTTGGGTAAGTGAATTTTTTTTTATTTGGTGTACATTTTTTATTTCATTGAAAAAATATATTACTAAAAGTAGCAAAACTAAATAATTTTGTTAATGCAAGAGCTAAGTGAATTTATTTTTTTTATTTGGTGTACATTTTTTATTTCATTAAAAATATATTACTAAAAATGACAGCCTTATTTTTTAATTATAAAAAACTCATTAACTAATATTTGTATTAAATAGAAGCGAATAATACTTTTTATTTTGTGAGCGTTAATTATATCAACAAAAAATAATTATATTACAAGAAATATGCTTAAATTTATAGCATAATAGAGCCTTTAAAATATTTCTTACCAATTTAAAATTTTTTTAAATTTTAAAATGTGAGAGAATTTTAATGTTTCGAGTTAACGAATACAACGCCTATATTACTTGAAAAAATAGTTTATACTATACATATTTTAAAAAAATCATCTTGGTTATCTTGGTAATTGAATTTATTTTATTGAAATTTAGTGTACATGTTTTTATTTCATTAAAAATATACTAAAAATAACAAACTAAATAATTTTGTCAAAGTAAGAGCCTTATTGTTTAACTTTTAAAAAATTTATTCAAAACAAGAACAAAACTTCCCATTTTATGATGAATCGAAAAAAAAAGTTGTTAGGATAAAGTTTTTATGTCTGGAGAAATACTCTGTACCCTTAACCATTTAGTGGACAGTGGTTCCGCAGCGAAACCACCTGTTAAACATCTTTTTTCTCTACTTGTATGTAGATATATTATTATTATAATTTTTTAATGTTTTTAACATTATAAACTGACAAAAGATAGTACTACTACATTTAATTAATTTTCCTTTTGAAATATATGTATTTAAATTTGCTGAACCTGGAAAGTCAGCAATTCCATTTTTCTCACTGTGACCCAAAATAAAAATATGTATCCAAAACACACTTATAAATTGTTAAGCTATTTATTTATTATACTATTTTAAGGATATTTAAATTTTCTTCTTCCAGTATAATTAAAATTTAAAAAAGTATTATGTTCACTCTGTACAGGGGAGTAGATTTGTCAGTTAAACCACTCCTCAAAATCGTAAGTATCCTCTAACGCAAACCCCTCTAAAGAATGGAAAAAAAATTTCATCTATTTTACAATTATAAGAATGATTGGTAACATTTATAAACTAATTTTATTAAATTCTAAAGAATTTAAGTTGGTGACCTTTAAAGGGTTAAACTAGGGATGAAAAATTTCTACCAGTTGTCGGCTTGTGAAACGAATTTCTAAATAGAACTACCCTCTGTGATGGAAAAGAAATTCTCTACCCTCCGAAAAAGTTAATATATTATAGAGGATAAAGTATTTTAAACCAACTGAAAATACTATTATTTGTGTGAATATGATTTCCATAGATTTAAGGAAAGGACAATTTTACATATAGTAAAGTAAACAATTAAAATCTAGTTGTTAATCTAGTTGTAGGATTATCAGTGCGGTTGAACTCCCGTCTGAAGACAGCATGAGTCTAAATGTTTTGGACTTAGAACTCCACAAAACAAAAATCTTTTTACAAAACGCTAAGAACAAAGCTGCTCAAGTACTTTATATACATCTGTAATGAGGTAGAAATTCTAAAATATTTCTTTACAGTTTCTATACTAAAGGCATTTTCTTTTATCATTACAGGAATAAAATTTGCTTTCTTTACAATTGAAGAAATTTCTCCGCTTATGTATTGGGTAGAGATCAATGCGCATTCTTCAGAAATCTGACTACAAAAGGAACGTAAATAGCATAGTTTAAAAAATCTAAAGAAAAATTTACCCTTTATTTACATACTAAAAATATTTAAACACGATGCTAGCATTGTAAAATTAAATTGCACTACTGCAGTATTTTTCCTCTTTATCAAAATTTACAGTTATTTTTCTTGGGTCTTTGCAAGAATAATCTTTCACATTTTATTAATCATACCGACGTGTGATGTGGAAGTCCTAATTTTGTGCACTTTTAGTTTACATAATTACAAATTCAATTACTCATGCAATGAGACCAAAACAAATGTTTTCATTAAAGGTCACGTAATTTTTTAACTTGAATCCAAAGATAATATTCAGTGATAAATTACTCATAATTTAACCATTGGCAGAGTCTCCCAGGTATTTATTGCGATATCTGAGTTACAAACTCAATTACTCATGCAATGAGACCAAAACAAAATTTTCTTCATTAAAGGTCACGTATTTTTTAACTTCCATAGAAAGATAATGTTCAGTGATAAATTACTCATAATTTAACCATTGGCAGAGTCCCCAATTATTTATTGCGTTATCCGAGTTACCCCTGAAGTAAATAATACGAAATATTCATAGAATATAGATAGTATTGCCAAAGTTTCCGTCTTAGGCCCAGTTGCATGATAATACTATGAATGCATTTATTTTGTTTCATATCATTCTATATGAGGAAATACGTCATTGTTATTCTTTTCTTTTACTAAAAGCTTTATATATATTTAAATTAAAAAAGATCACAACATTTCTATAAATGCCCGTTTTGAATTTTTACAATAATTAACTATGGGAAACATAAGCAAGGCATGAACAATAAAATCGATAAGAAAAAACTTGTAGTTTTCACATTGGTGACAAAGTTATTGTTGTCTCAACATTCCTCTTCTTTTTTTCAGGAGGTTCATATGGCTGTTGCTGGGTTAAGTATCAGTTCGAAACGAGAAAAAGCCGTAGATTTCACCTTACCTTTCATGAATACAGGAATAAGCATTCTTTTCAAGAAACCTACTGTAAAGGTTCACTCATTATTCTCCTTTTTATCACCTTTTTCGACAGAAGTATGGATATACCTTATGAGTGCCTACTTCGGTGTTAGTTTTGTGACTTTCTTGATTGGAAGACTAACACCGTATGAATGGATTAATCCCCACCCATGCAGACAAGATGACATAGTTGTTGAGAACATATTCAATGTAAGGAACAGTTTATGGTTCAACATTGGATCCCTTATGCAGCAAGGGTCAGATCTTATTCCAACGTAAGTAGAGAAGTCTTTTCTTTATTATCTGTTTCTAGTAAATTGCAAGTTAAATTACTATAAAGTGGGGTAGCGTTGTGTTTTGTCTCTTTTACACAGCAGAATAATTCTACATACTTCTTTACTTCAATACTTCTTTAGTGCCCCAAACTTTTATAGCAGTATTGTAAAATTTATAAATAATAGCAGCTTGTGTAATTTTGTGCATTTGAGTTAAAATAACAGGAGGTTGTCTATTCTGAACAACCTCCTGTTATTTGAACTATTCTAAAAAACTAAAGGAGTAACGTAAAAATCTAACTAAGTATCGTAAAAATCAAAAAGCAAATTGGGTAACTTTGCTTTTTGATTTCTACGATACATATCCCTTTAGTTTTTTTACAAGTATCGTAGTGCAGTAAAATACCAAAAAACTAACAACATCTGTCATTTAATATACTCTTGAACCAGGTTAAAACTCTTTCGATCCGTTAATATACACCTATTTTGATATTAACTTGTTTGGTTTTTATAGGACTCTTGATATAAATTAAAATCTCACACGTGCTCTCTTCATTATAACTCATTCAAGAATATTTTTCACCCCGTAAAAGCATAAAAAACATATATCTAAAAACTATATAAATAGAAAGTGATTTTTAAATCATTTTTATGCAATCCCATGAAAGTTCGTTTTAAAGAAGTTTTCATGTCTTGTCTATTTATTAATTTAACTTGTCTTATATGGATATGAGATTACTTTTATATCCTTATAACTACTCAAACATGTTAAAAAGTGTATATATAATTGTTGTAAATTGATTAAAATGTATATTCTGTATTTTTTTTGTTTCAATATTGCTTTGACTGACTATCAGTTTTTCAATTTATTTGTTATTTGAAATACGGCCAATATCTATAGAATATAAGTATTTAAGTAATAACCATTTTCAACTATGAAATTATAAGCGCTTAAATGAATCTTTGGTTGCTAATTGTAGAAATTTTTTGGGTAAATACAGAAATAAAAGAACAAAAATGTAGTTTCATATAAATGCTGTAAAATGTATTACTAAAGTTTATTTGATGTGTGACGCACAGAAGATATTTTGTTATGAAATTAATGGGTTGCAATTTTCTTGTTCTTGTATATAACTGTGTACTTTTCCATTCCAAAATGTTCCTCATGAATTTTATTTAACATTTCTTTAATAAGAATAACTGTGTTTGTAACTGTGTACTGCGATTTCATGCAACGTTATGGACGGCTTTAATGCCCTTCCCATTCATTTTCATGTTTTCGCTAACCAATAGGCAACCAATAAACTCCCTTACAATTGAAATTAAAGTCAGATCGTCATATGTTGAGATGTGCAGTACTGGTGAAATAGCCCTATCGTGTGTTGGTACGTTAATAAAGATACCAGATATGACAGTTCTAGTTAGTATAAAAATAATTGCCTAGACGTATTCAGAATAGAAATACAAATGCAGCCTAATTCAATATTCTTCATCTCATAAAGCAATCAAATGGCGATCATATTTTTTGATGAAAATTTCACTTCATATATTTAGTTTAATTTACCAAATCTAAATAATTCCTTACTTTTACAGTCTTTTAAATGAAAACAATTCGTGAACTATGGTTTAGAATCTTCATTTCATTAACTCATTTCGAACAAACTACTGATAAACATAAAACATAAGAAAAGATCAATGTTTAAAGGTTTAAATTAGTATTCTTCTCATAACTATGATAACATATGATATACATGGAAATGTGAAACCGATCAATAAAAAATATGGTAACTTCAGAATGTAATGTTTTTATCCTTTTTTTTCGTATGTCATTAGATAGAAAAAAATGCGACTGAAATAAAATAATATGCAAAGTAAATTAATGTAATAAAATAATACTGTTGAACTTTAAGTTTAGTATAACGGTAAATATCACAATCAATGTTCTCCCAGTTGTTGATATTTTGACTTTTTATGATATGCGAAATGTTTTCAATTAAAGGTTATTTAGATATCATACATTTCAGATGTAGTGGCGCCATCTAACGATGAATAATCCAACCAATCAAGAGCCATTATTATAAATAAGAAAATGGTTCACATATTTTGATACAGTATAAGGCAACAAAATATCGCAACATTATATCTAAATGAAAAATTTTTTAATTTTCCCCATATTTAAATCCAGAAAATATACATTTTTTGATATGAAAATGATTCTACATCTATTAGCAAATTTTATTAAAGAAAACTTTTGTAGTATATATGTATATATATATATATATATATATATATATATATATATATATATATATATATATATATATATATATATATATATATATATATATATATATATATATACACACACACACATATATATATATATATATACATACATATATATATATATATATATATATATATATATATATATATATATATATATATATATATATATATATATATATATATATAGTTATTTGTCTATATTTTTCCAGACTTTATGTAGTAGAGAAGAACGTTCAGCTTCGTTTTCCTGTATGTACCATTATTTTTGTACCCACAAACAAACCATGTTGTTACACTAACCCATACTATTTCGTTAACCGCGCTAAGTATCAATCGTCAGAAAATGTACTAGTACGTGTCCCGCATACAATGTGTAAAGAACATTTTACAATTTTTGGATTTACAGCGTTAAAACAGGGTCGCCCAGTATATGTATATATTTATATAGTTATATTTTAAAGCATACCGATTACTGTTGCTGAACTTGTGGCAAATCCTTAATAATGAATTTAATTGTAAAAAACGTAATGTATGTTTTAAAAGTAATTCTCTTTATTTAGGGCTTTTTCTACCAGAACCGTGGCTAGTTATTGGAACTTCTTCACTCTCATCATGGTTTCTTCATATACAGCTAACTTAGCGGCCTTCTTGACAGTGGAACGTGTTATCTATCCATTCAGCAGCGCAACAGACTTAGCGAAGCAGAAGAAAATAAAATATGGTTGCTTGAACAGTGGATCTACACTAACATTCTTCAAGGTAGATAATTGGGGCAAAATTAATGACTGTTTGTCTCTGTTAAAATTTAGAGGCTATAGTAGCTTTCTAGCTGCAGTCTGTACTAGAGGTCTTCTTACATTTGAAACTGCAAGTGATAAAAAAGAAAGAAAATCAGTTTACAATTCCTTTAATCGAAGAAAAATGTATAGATTTCTGGTGTGACAGCGAGACATTTTCAACCGGTTAAAGACCTTATCATTCGGTGAACCGATTCAAAATAAAATGGCTGAAAAGTTTCGCCATGATACAAAAATCCATGCGTTCTTCATCAGTAAAAGGAATCATAGATTGAATCCGTTGATTTTTTAAAGATTACAGGTTAACGAGTGATAAGGGTAATTCTCAAATTTTAATGTAAATAATTATTAAATTTTTAATTAATTTTTTAATTTTAAATTAATTATTAAATTTATTAAATTATTAATTTTTATTAATTTATAAAATCATTAATTATTAGTAAATTATTAATTATTATTAAATTATTAAATTATTAATTATATTAAATTATTAATTATATTAAATTAATTATTATCATTAAATTATTAAATTAATTATTATCATTAAATTATTAAATTATTAATTATCATTAAATTATTAAATTTTAATGTAAATAATTATACACAATTATTAATGTAACATACTTTTTTATTAAAACAAAAGTTCTGTTGGAAAGTCTGATTTAAAGTGAACCTCTTTCACAGCAATAAAAGTCATGAGTATTTAATTTTATATATCAGTACTAAAATTTATACAGAGGGTATAATGAGTTTTGTTATTTTAAAACAAAGTTTACTCAATGTTAATACTCAATTTTAAATTTTAATCAAATAATATTATTTTGGGTACAAAGTATTATTTTTAGAATTATTATAACTTTTTACATAGTAGGCGCATGGATTTTGAGATATCCTTAGAATTATATTTTATAAAAATATTTAAATGAAACGTACAGTAAAAAAGAGTGAAATTCGGCTGTTTCTCTTATATATTTATTGATAAAAAAGAAATAACTTATTGCCAATCCTATTCTTATATTTAATCTATACATTATAAAATATCTGTATAAAAGTTTTAGCACTTGTATTTAAAAAAAAAATAAGACTTAGCATTTTGAATGCTAATCAATTTATTTGGAAGTCGAAAAAGCAAGCAAACATTGAGTAAATGCCATTCAAATTTTCATTTGTTAAAAGAAATTATCTTTAAATAAAACAATAAATAAATTATCTATATATTTATAATAGCCATATAAAATTAAAGTATATATACAATGTTTGAGGAATCTAATTTTATATAATAAATTCTGTACAAATTTTTAAACATGCTACAGTCAACAGCAACTTCTCTTGCTATAAGATGTTTTTCAAACGTAAATGTTATTCCATTCACAGTTCTATACTTTATTAGAAACCTTCTTAAAAATTTAGAACTCGCATTTTAACTACAAAGAAAGCTTAGCACTTTAAATGAGTGGAATTCAAAGAAAAATAAAGTCTTGGAAAGCTCTATTTAAAGATAATGTGCATGTACAAAACTACCGTTTCCACACATAAATAAACAATGACAGTTAAGTATAGCCATCAGATTACTTCATTCAGTTTCTTTGAGCAAACTAAATGAATTGAATAAATTAAAAAGATAAGGGACTTTTAAAGTGACAGAGGTCAACCAAAAATATGAAATGATATCTTTGTTCTGAAAATTTCAATTTAGGTAAACGCTTCATTGTCAAAAGATATTTTTTGAATAAAATATTATTTTGCTGCATCGAAACATACTTTTAGTAATACTCTTTATTTTAAACTTTTAAAAGCTATACTTTTCAGTTTAACAATTTTTGTATTGAATTAGAAATTTTAAAATGCTATAACGAACATAGTTAAGTATAGCCATCAGGTTACTTTATTCAGTTTCATTGAGCAAACTAAATAAATTAAATAAATTAAAAAGATAAGGGACTTTCAAAATGACACAGTTCAACCAAAAATGTGAAATGATATTTTTGTTCTGAAAAATTCAATTTAGGTAAACGCTGAATTGTCAAAAGATATTTTTCGAATAAAATATTATTTTGCTGTATCGAAACATACTTCTTGTCATACTATTTATTTTAAACTTTTAAAAGCAACACTTTTCAGTATAACAATTTTTGTATTGAATTACAAAATTTAAAATGTTATAACGAACATAGTTAAGTATAGCCATCAGGTTACTTTATTCAGTTTCAATGAGGAAACTAAATAAATTAAAAAGATAAGGGACTTTCAAAGTGACAGAGTTCAACCAAAAATGTGAAATGATATTTTTGTTCTGAACAATTCAATTTAAGCAAACGCTTCATTATCAAAAGATATTTTTCGAATAAAATTTTATTTTTTCTACATTGAAACATACTTTTGTCATACATCCTTATTTTAAACTTTTAAAAGCAATACTTTTCAGTATAACACTTTTTGTATTGAATTAGAAATTTTCAAATGTTTTAATGAATACAGTTAAGTATAGCCATCATGTTACTCCATTCAGTTTCATTGAGCAAATTAAATAAGTTAAATAAATTAAAGGGATAAGGGACCTTCAGAATAATAGAGTTCAACCAAAAAATGTAATATGATATTTTTGTTCTGAAAAATTCAATTTTGGTAAACGCTTCATTGTCCAAAGATATTTTTCTAATAAATTGTTATTTTTTCTGCATTGAAATATATTTTTTGTCATACACCCTTATTTTAAACTTTTAAAAGCAATACTTTTCAGTTTAACACTCTTTGTATTGTATTAGAAATATTAAAAAGTTACAACGAACACAGTTAAGTATAGCCATCAGGTTATTTCATTTAGTTTCATTGTGGAAACTAAATAAATTAAAATGATAAGGGACTTTCAAAGTGACAGAGTTCAACTAAAAATGTGAAATGATATTTTTGTTCTGAAAAATTCAATTTAGGTAAACGCTTTATTGTCAAAAGATATTTTTCGAATAAAATTTTATTTTTTCTACATTGAAACATACTTTTGTCATACATCCTTATTTTAAACTTTTAAAAGCAATACTTTCCAGTGTAACACTTTTAGTATTGTATTAGAAATATTAAAATGCTATAACGAACACAGTTAAGGATAGCCATCAGATTACATCATTCAGTTTCATTGATCAAACTAAATAAATTAAATAAATTACAAAGATAAGGAACATTTAAAGTGACAGAATTCAACAAAAAATGTGAAATTATATTTTTGTTCTGAGAAATTCAATTTAGGCAAACGCTTCATTGTCAAAACTGATTTTTCGAATAAAATGTTATTTTACTGCATTGAAACATACTTTTTGTCATACTCATATATTTTAAACTTTTAAAAGCAATAGATTTCAGTTTAACAATTTTTGTATTAAATTAGAAATTTTAAAATAATTTAAGTGTATTTTTTTATGTATTTTCTTATTCGAAATTTTGGATATTGTTTATTAATGTGTTTGTTATAAAACTGGTTATGATTTTTAAAATAACAATGTATGTTTTCATGTTATAGAGAATTAATTATCATGAAACGTTGCTAAAACATTGTATAACTTTTATATACTGTTTTATATAAATAATATTTAATGTTAGTAAAAACCAATACCCAATTCAGTTTCAATATAAATTTCAAGATAAAACTAGAGAATAAAAGCAATTAGTATATTGTGCATTAGCAACATTTTGAGTGCTATTATTAGACAAATGAATTTTTATAGAATAATCTTGTATATAAAGTGTTCTTTTCTAATAGATATTTTGTCTTATATGTTTATATCAGAGAATTATATGAAGCATACCGTTAAAAGTTATTTTTTGGTACCGGAGTTGGTAGATTCGAATTCCACTGTGACATAGATGTTCGCAGTCTTTTGGAATCGTCTTTAAACAGTAGGCACTTGTTTCATTATTTCGCGTGTTGCAAAAAAGTAGGATGTAGCGCTCCAAACCTAACCAAACCAAACCGTTAAAAGTTTTTAAAAATTATAAACTGAGATTTAATAGTAGATCTTCAATTTTGATGCTCATAAAAAATACCCCAACCATATTAAGAAGAACAGCAATTCATTTAAATTTCAGACTCCATTATGAAATATGAAAGTAACTTTTGAATTACTAAGGATGCAGATTTCAAATTTTGCAAGCGTGTGCAGCTGGGTTATAATACTAATAGGTTAAACTATTTTATTAGGTAGTTATTATGTTAAGGTAATTTATTAGATTAAACTAATAAAGTTTTGTGATATTATGAAAATATTTTGAGTTTTTCCTTTAGTTAAATGTATCGAGCCATTTTGCAAAACGGCTAAAATTGTTTGGCAAAATAACAGTGTTCCATTTAACAGTAGTTAACGTAAATATTTATCAAAAGTAACACCGTAAAAGGAGGTGATTATATCTGGACAGGTGGAATTAGATTTTTCCTCTGCTCTAATATGTCAACCATTTTCAGAATTTCAAAGAGTTTTTGTCCGAATCGAAAACTAAAGAAATTTATATACATAATAGTTGCAAAATAAAAACTAATTTTAACCAATGCTTTTTTGTGATATTTTGATTTGGTGTTGTGTCCACTTTTGTTTAATTTATTAGCCCATTTTATAAAACGGCTCGTACTCTTTTGCAGAATAAGTGTTTCACGGAATGGCGGTGGATCTAAATATTTATCAAGATCATAAAAAGAGACGATTATTTTTGGACAGGGGAAATTAGACTTTTTCTCTGCTCTAAGACGTCAACCAATTTCAGGAATTCTAAAGCTTTTGTCCACAGCGAAAACATTAGAGAAAGTTA
>CM063501.1:51269392-51274392 GCA_032207245.1 Pardosa pseudoannulata | reverse complement strand
TTTTATATAATTGATACGTACATAAGTAAGACTATTAAAATATTTTCATTTTATGAATTTTGTGGGTGAGACATATTTTAAAATAGTGTTTTAAGCTTTTTCTTAACATATTTTTACGCAATGAATAATGTATTCATAAATCCCTTATTGCTCGTATTTTATTATAAATTTTAAGATTATAATACTATAAAAATATTATAAAGTTTCACTGCTTTCAAATTTATGTGTTATGTCTTCATAGAAATTTGTCATTTAATAAGTTGACTACCAACTACGAGATAACTCGTATTTTGCGTTCTTTTCTAGGAAGCCAACTATGAGTTATCTCGCACTGTGTTTATTTGCCATTTTTGTGCAGCTATGAATAAAATCGTAGTATATCAGTGATAACATCTATAGGTGGCCTCTGGGAAAAGAACAAAAAAAAATCAATGCTGGATTGCATAAAAAGAAAATTTATTAAAAAATGAACCAAAAATATATTTATTCTAAGAATAATATAGGTTGTTGAGAAAAAATGATACACATTTATTCTTAATAAATTTCCTTATGAAAACAAAGGCCCTCTAGATCGTTACTCAGTTGACTATCTTATCCCGATATACGTTACTGCTCATTTCGTCTATCAACAGAAAAAAAGAGACTTTTGAACCTTCAAGTGGAGTTAAGTGAATCACCCAACAGTTCAATCCTCAAAACTCGTAGTATATCAGTGATAATATCGATAGGTGTCTTCTGGGAAAAGAACAAAAATAATCAATGCTGACTTTCATGAACAGAAAATTTATTAAAAAATGACCAAAAAATATAATTATTCAAAGAATAATATAATGTGATTAAATCAAATTGTCATTTTAAGCCAGACTTCTGAAAATTGCGGTGGAATTCAACGTGTTAATTGCCCGAATAAATGTTTTAGGTTGTTGAGAAAAGATGACACAAATTTATTCTTAATAAATTTCCTTATGGAAGCAAGAGACTTCCAGATCCTTAATCAGTTGAATATCTTACTCCAATATACCTTAATGCTCATTTCGTCTATCGAAAGAAAAAAGAGATTTTTGAAACTTTGAATCACCCAACAGTTCAATCACCAAAATGAAGTCTTAATAGGTGATAGAAATAACGAGTTTTTTGAAGGTTCTATTGGTAACTCGAACATGTAATTGTTCTTCCGATACATGTCTCTATACTTTATTAATAATGTTTGGAAATTGCATCAAGAGAAATTAAGGATTCTTTTGAACATTTAAAGAGGACGCTACAGAATGGTATTTTCATTGTCAAAGTTATTTCACAAGCTACTAAGTTTGCTCACTTAACTGTCATTTGGTTTGGAGCACTACCGTCTATTGTTTTGCTTCCCGAGGGCTAATTGTACCGGAACCTACTGCTTAAAGCCGATTTCGAACCGCTAAGAATATCTATGCCATGAGCGGGATTCGGAACCACAGACTCCGGTACCGAGAAGCAGTGCTCTACCATTTGACCATCACTAGGAGAGAACATTATTTTTCTTTTTGGACTTACATTGTTTGAACATTTATTTCTGTAATCTGATCAAAGGTTTTAACTTCTCGTACATCCTGTCTGTTATTAAAGGTTGAATAAGTTGGACTTTTATTCAAAAACATCTCATGTTTTTCAGTAGACCAATATGCCTCATTGTTCAACTAGCCATTTTGGGAAACCGTCGTTTATCGTTTTAAAATGATAAGCGCCATAAATCAAAAATAGTAAAGATTCGAAAATGATAAAATACTCATTTTTATTAAATATAAGTAATAGCAAAGCTTTTTATTTTTCTTTAAAGATTGACTGCTTATATTTTTATAAAGGAGGAGAAGAAAAAAAGAAACAACAAACATCAAAGTGCGAATAAACCTAGGAAACGTGGGTGGAGTGTTCGTGGTACTAATATTCGGACTTCATGTCGCGACTGGAAAAAGAAACAAAATGCAACAAAAGTATTAAGTGATTTTTGAAGTAAAAAAAGTAGAAGCTAAAAAACAAAGTTGTAAGAAAAAATTATTGTAATAAAATAGTTTATTAATTTATGTCTATAAATAAATAAAATTTTAAAAAAACAAAAAAAAAAAAAAAAAAAAAATATTTATCAAAGATTACACATAAATATTAAAAAAAAAATATTATATTTAGCTGATTTTTTTATTTATTTACAAGATTATTTAACTGTTAGTTATTACAGCTGTTTTAAAAAAAAGGCATTTATGAAAAGTTTAGAGCATAGATTTGATATATTTAGAATACTCTAGGAAATTATTTCTTGGTACAATATTTATTATTCTTCTATCGCCGTTTGGAATTTATCTCATGTATCTGGGTCAAAAAAAACAAGTATGTTATCGTCAAATTATTGCTTCATTATTCTTAACCATTTTTTTAAAGGAAAAAATTTTTAAAATGTTTTATTCGATATGAGTTGCAATACAAAATGTTAAAATTTTATAAAATATATAAATCTATTATAAGTTATTATAAAAAATTTTAGTAAATTAATTTGATAGCATTCAAAATATTTTAATACATGATAGCATGTTTTCAGCCAATACATTTAAAAAAAATTGACCTATTTACTTTGCTGATTTCATTTTATCTATTTTAATGTGGTATATCTTTTCATTTACAGTTTAGTTATACCATTTTTATCTACTGTTTAGACCCTACTCTTATTTCATAGCTAGGGTGTTATAGTTTAAAAACATTTAGCATTTATGTCACGTGTTGTAGTTTTATTTCTAGATACTTTTCAATATGAATTTTCTATAGATACATTGGAGACATTTATTAGATGCATCTTTTACAAATGTTCTGCCAAAAAATTTAGACAATTTTTCATTAGTCTGGCCAAAAAATAAGTAGCTAAATATCGTCAAATATAATTCTTTCATTTATTTAGCTTACATTTTTTTAATGTTTATGATGAAAATTAAATTTTAATGAATGTGTTATACATTTCATGATCATGAGTTGCTTTATTTTCGAAATTTCTCATGTTGTTTGTATAATAAAATCTAAAAGCTAATTTAAATTATCAAATAAATATGGTCTTCATTTAGGAGCCTTAATCATCCAGATCGAAAGGCAAGGTATGATATAAAAATGAAATTTCCAAAAATGTTTCCTCTTTATATAAACATATATTCGAAACCAACGGTATCATATCTGATACACGATCGATACATTATACTTTAGGCTATTAGTATCATAATGTATAATATATTTATATGGTATCGATGAAATTAAGATCACAGAATAAAGAAAACTATCTGACTTTATTCGTAAAGTTTATTCCTTACTTTATATAGCACTTCTTCTAAGAACGTAGAGTCGAATAAGTCAGCTTTCCCTAGTTTAAACCTCAACCTATACCTTTTTTTCACAAGTTACCAAGAGGTATGTCAGCAAGCACGTGAAAAATGGTTATCGTTGGAAGAATACCAAAGTTAAAGAAAATCGAAAAGAACATAAAGCTAAAATAGCCTATGGTTATTTTAATATAAAAATTTATTTCTAATTTATATGTTTTTAAAAGTAATCAAGTTATCGCATATGAATATCAACTTCTTTTCTGTCATTTGTTCCACATATTTTATATTTTATGGAATATTTATTATTACTTGAAATGGCAAAATTAGAAAACAAAACTTAACTCAACGTCTTATTAAGGAACTATATGCTGTATGGAAAATATGCCAATTTTAAAATGAGCATAACTTTTAATCTTATGACGAATCATATAATGACTATTATAAAACAGATATTTCTGTTTGAAAGGTTCTAAATCCCGTTAAAGCAATATTAGATTTGTTTAACTGAATTTTAACCCATGGGGAAATATTTCTATCGATAGTGAACTTGAATTAAGTAATTTCTTGAACTAAACGTGACTACGTGATAGAATGGAAATACACTAGGGGAAAGTCTGACCCAGTTTTTGAAAACAAAAACAACTATAATTTTAAATTATTTGTGAGATATTAAAGTATACTAGTTCGAACGCAAACATAAGTATTCATTTGTTATAAATTTCAAAAAAGGGAAAGGTATTTATGTACAATATGTTCTGTTTGTATTGTATTTGTGTAAATATGTCACATATAATAATAATCTATAAACAATTCAACAGTTATTAGTTCCATAAAAGAAAATTACATTCTTCAATTAAATTTTAATATATCCGACTACGTTCGTCATATATGTTTGTGAAATAATCCAAAAAATATATAATAATATATAATAAATATATAATATTTAATAAAAATATATAATAAATATATAATATTTAATAAAAATATATAATAAATATATTATATTTAATAAAAATATATAATAAATATATATATTTAATAAAAATATATAATAAATATATAATATTTAATAAAAATATGTAATAAATATGTAATATTTAATAAAAATATATAATAAATATATAATATTTAAAAAAATATATATAATAAATATATAATATTTAATAAAAATATATAATAAATATATAATATTTAATAAAAAACTTTTTAATTAGTGTAATCCTCCCCATTTTTTGCTCAAAATAATGTATGTTATTATAATTTATTTTTAATTTTTTAAGAGAAAATACATAATATTTGATAATTACGACCCTTACTTTCCCCAAAAATATTTTAATATTTTACTATTTTTTCTTGATGTTTTAAGAATTTTATATGACTAAGAATGTAATAGATTAAAATCTTAGAGCCGTGGTTACTCAATTGACAAAGGCAGAAATCTCGTAACTGAAAGGTTGTGTGATCGGGGTGAGTGGCTGAAATCCATCGTGTTTGTTAAAAGCGACTGGGGTACGTACAATATGTTTGTGGTCACTATGTCCTAAAAGTTCTCAAACTATACCTCTGGGTGTGGCAGTCCAAGTCTAGAGTCTTTTGCTTGGTCCCTGCTTCTAAATTATAAGGACCCAGCGGGGATAATATTACTTGCGTCCGTAGCATACCTTAAGC
>CM063501.1:51244392-51256892 GCA_032207245.1 Pardosa pseudoannulata | reverse complement strand
TATTTGTGCATGCATTTGCTTTTTTATATTTTATAGACATCACTACAATGAAAGTAACTCAAAAGAAAATCTGTCAAGTAAAAATATGCATTTCAATCTTCAATTTTAATTCGTATATTTAATCCATTCCTTTTAAGTCTGAAATTGAACTTATTTATTTAAAGCTGGACTTTTAAATTAAAATTTAATGGCAAAAATACAAGTTTAGTACTTAAGAAGTTTACTTTTCAATGACAATTTCCCCCTTTGGTTACATTGATTTATCTCTGTTTGCTAAAGATCAGAAAAAAGGTTTCTTCCCTGGCGATAAATTGTGTGAGGTGCATCAAGTGTGTAGGCGACAATCGTTTGGTCTGATTGCATCGCGTTCTCACAGGATCCCCTGCCCGCTATAGCTAACATCCTTTTATCGGTTTTATATGCGCTCAACCTGTATCAACTCGACAAAATGGAGGGAACAGCTGTGGCAAATGGGGTAATCTACATAGAGAAGATATTTGCGAAAGATTGGGAGGAATATAAGTTTCCTCCGACCTTCAACCAGGGATGGGTTTTAAAGCAGTTCTAAAATAGTCTAAAGGAAGATTTTAAAACAGTTATCAACTCTGGATTAAATGGTGTAGCATATATAAATAAGCAAAATAGTTTTCAATTTTATATTCTCTCAGCTGTTTTGCAAGTACGATTCGCAAATCATTTAAGGTAACGGACTAGGTTCAAATGCCGTATGTCGCAAAATGACAAAAAATGTGTTAATAATTTTTACTGCAGTATTTACAAGTATAAAAGCCTATAGAAAAAAAATTAAAAACTGTATAAAAATCTGGAAATAGAAAATATGGGGAAAATTAGGAACATAATAAAAATAATTAATAATAGTTAATAATTAATAAACATATCAATTCAAAAATAATTTTTTTGTTACATACACACTTCAGATGCCCAAGATTGTAAAAAAATTAGATTTAAGACCTACAATGAATATTTTAGAAAAGGTCTTTTAATGTACTCTTGTATGTGTTCATAGCTTTAAAAATAAATTATCCTTTTCTCTGTTCATGGTTAATCTTTTTGTATATATCAGGAAAAAATAATTTCATCTAAATTATCATTTTTCCTGTTCATGGTTAATCTTTTTGCATATATCAGGAAACAATAATTTCATCTAAATTATCCTTTTATTTCATAGTTAATCTTTTTGCATATATAAGAAAAGAAATAATTTCATCTAAATTATCCTTTTTCCTATTCATGGTTAATCTTTTTGAACATACCAGGAAAAAATAATTTCATCTAAATTATCCTCTCTCCTTTTCATGGTTAATCTTTTTACATATATCAGGAAAAAATAATTCCATCTAAATTATCCTTTCTCCTTTTCATGGTTAATCTTTTTGCATATATCAAGAAACAATAATTCCATTTAAATTAATTTCTGTGGAAAGAACAAAAACTTAACTCGTTTTCTGAGAAATTATGTTTGGATGTTTTATTATTCGGTAATTACATGATAACAAAGAAAAGTTTGTACTGTAAAAATAAATTATTTAACAGATAATATTGTGTAGGGAATTAAAAGCAATTTTTAGAATATTACAGCTGTTTTATGACAAAAATTGCGAATTTTATTAAGAAATTACCTGTATTGATTTTTTATGATTAATAATTTGTCATAAAAGCATCAATAAAATTAGCAATTTTCGTCATAAAACAGCTATAATATATTAAAAATTGCTTTTAATTCCCTACACTCACAAAATTATCTGATGAATAATTTATTTTTTTCACTAAAAACTTTTTTTTTATTATCATGTAATTACCGAGAAATAAAACATCCAAACCTAATTACTTAAAAAATGATTTTGAAGTTTTTGTTCTTTCGACAGGAATTAATTTAGATGGAATTATTTTTTCCTGATATATACAAAAAGATTAAACATGAAGAGGAAAAAGGATAAAATATTTTTTAAATTATGAACACCGAGAACAGTACATTAAAAGAGCTTTTCTGAAATATTTCTATTTTGAGAAAATATCTTGGGTGTGCAAATCTTCTTTTAAATCCTTTCTGGTTACAGCAATGGTTTGAGAAGCTATTTCGAAAAGATTGGGAAGAAAAAAAAACTTCAGTTCAACCTTTAACCATTCGGAAATGAAGAGCTTTGTTGTACTTGAAAAAATTTCGAAGCGAAAATTCTAAAACAATTACTTTTATTTTATATTTTGATAGTATTCTCTATTCATTACTGTACGAAATGTGCAAAATATTTATTTTACAGTTCACAAAAAAAATACCTTCGCATATGTGACTTGCAGTTTGATTAATCGTAAAAACCAGTTAATTTAGTCAAGGATGAAATCATTGAAGCAGGATTAAACATCCTACTGCATAAATTTAGTTTTTTCAACCATATATAATTTAAAAAATTATAATTCAGGAAATATAGATTTTTATCTACATTTATGCTAGTTCTTTTCTCAGTTAACTTGACATTAAATATTTTTAGATGTAACTAAAAAGAAGCACGTAACTAAATTTAAAGTAAACTTAACTTAAAGTAAAAAAAAACACCCAAATATTTTGAATTAAAATAGTCAATCAAAACAAAAAAAATTACTTTAAAAAGGAAATGAACAGATTATCCATTTTGAAACTTATTTGTACTGTATATGCTATATGACTGATGGATTTCGCATGGTTGTAAAAGAAATACGCAAGAATTACCCCAAATATTTATAAAACATTAATAGAACTGTTTAACATATATAGTTATTATTACTAACAGTTTTACTATACCTTTGAATGTAAGAGTTATATTCATTATAAAAGGAGAGATATAAAAAGTTATTTTGCTGATTATTTTTTAGTTTCATTTTATAATTCAATGAGAGAAATGTGTAGAATTTTTAGGAAAATTTCTCCTAACTCATAGTCTACTCATGCCTTGGGTATAATCTATAATCACTTAAAATTACTAACATAATTATCTGTAAGATTTAGTTAACTGTTTTTTGCAGAAATATTTTATCCCCACTTATAGGAGTAATATTCATTATAAAATGATGGGTATAAAAAGTAGTTTTGCTAAATGAGTATCAGTTGCATTTTATAATTCAATGAGAGAAAAATATAGAATTTTTAGACAAATTTTTCTCAACATATAATCCACCCATGTCCTCTATTACTACTTAAAATTACAAACACAACGATAAGATATAGTTAAATATTTTTTGAAGAAATATTTTATCTCCACCTATAGGAGTCATATTCATTATAAATCGATCGGTATCAAAAGTAGTTTTGCTAAATGAGCTTTTATTTCATTTTATAATTCAATGAGAGTAAAATATAGAAATTTTAATAAATTTCTCCCAACATATAGTCCAATCATATCCTCCATTATCTTTTGAATTAACAAGTGTAACGATCCATAAGATATAGTTAACTATTTTTTGCAGATATATTTTATCTCCATCTATAGTATTCATGTTCATTATAAAATGAGAGGTATAAAAAGTAGTTTTGTTAATGAGTTTTAGTTTCATTTTATAATTCAATGAATGAAAAATGTAGTGTTTTTAGACAAATTTCTCCCAACATATAGTACACTCATGTCCTCCATTATTGCTTGAAATTACAAACATAACTAACTATAAGATATAGTTTAATATTGTTTGAAGAAATATTTTATCTCTACCTATAGGAGTCATATTCATTATAAAATGATGGGTATCAAAAGTAGTTTTGCTAAATAAATTTTAGTTTCATTTTATTATTCAATGAGAGAAAAATATAGAATTTTTAGACCAATTTCTCCTAACATATAGTCCTTTGATTTCCCCCATTATCACTTGAAATTACAAACATAACGATTCGTAAGATATAGTTCACTGTTTGCTTCAGAAATACTTTATATCTACCCATAGCAGTCATATACATTATAAAATGATGGGTGTCACAACTATTTTTGCTAAATGAGTTTTAGTTTCCTTTTATAATTCAATGGGAGAATATAGAATTTTTAGACAAATTTCTCCCAACATATAATTCATTCATGTCCTCCATTACCGCTTGAAATTACAAACATAACGATAAGATATAGTTAATTGTTCTTTGCAAAAATATTTTAACTCCACCTATAAGAATCACATTCATTATAAAATGATGGGTATCAAAAGTAGTTTTTCTAAATGAGTTTTAGTTTCATTTTATAATTCAATGAGAGAAAAATATAGAATTTTTAGACAAATTTCTTCCAACATATAGTCCACTCATGTCCTCCATTATCGTTTGAATCTATAAACATAATGATCCATAAGATATAGTAAACTATTTTTTGCAGAAATATTTTATCTCCAACTAGAGGAGTGATATCCATTACAAAATGATGGGTATCAAAAGTAGTTTTGCTGAATGAGTTCTAGTTTTATTTTATTATTCAATGAGAGAAAAATATAGAATTTTTAGACAAATTTCTCCCAACATATAGTGCACTTATGTCCTCCATATCGCTTGAAATTACAAACATAATGATCCATAAGATATAGTTAACTGTTTTTGCAGAAATATTTTATCTCCACCTATAGGAGTCATATATATTATTAAATGATGGGTATAAAAAGTAGTTTTGCTAAATGAGTTTTAGTTTCATTTCATAATTAAGTGAGAGAAAATTTTTAGACAAATATCTCCCAACACATAGTCCACTCATGTCCTCTATTGTCACTTGAAATTACAAACATAACGATAAGATATAGTTAACTATTTTTTGTAGAAATACTTTTTCTCAACCCATAGAAGTCATATTCATTATAAAATTATGGATATAAAAAGTAGTTTTGCTAAATGAGTTGCAGTTTCATTTTATTATTCAATGTGAGAAAAATATAGAATTGTTTTAGACAAATTTCTCCTAACTCCTAGTATTATTAAACGTATGTAGCTCTATAATACAAAATAGTACAGTTTTGAACATATATAAAAATATACCATATATAATTCAAATAATACTTATCAAATTTTCAAAACATTTCGGGCTCTCAATATTAATACTTGAAATATTCCATAAAGACCTCATACTAATTTTAACATTTCATATCGGAGCGAAAATAGTTGAATTCAGAGAAGCGATTTTCACTCCTTTTCGAGTAAAGTATATACATTTGGTCCTTTTTATTAGTATTTTGTAAGATATTGGGAACGCAATATAGGGAAAAATGTACGGTATCTAAATTCAAAATTTTCTTGTAACACTGGCGCATCGTTCCATGAATTAATGTATGAAATTACGTTCGACGAAAAATTCTGCGCTGACGCTTCAGAAACCATGAGAAAGTTTAATAAAACTCACTGCAGTAGTCTCGTATTCTGGAATTTGTATTTTCTTTTTTTCTATTTTTGAGAACATATTCATAAAAAATCTATAAAAGTTTCATAAGAAAATTTCTGATTTTTAGGAATCGAATCGGAGAATATATTAAACTTTTTCTAATTTATTTCATGCTTGGATATTTAAGAGATGACAAATGCACACACATGTTTACGAAACAATTCGTAGAAATTTTGGAATAAAGACATTTCTGTATTGTAAAAATTTACATTATAAATTATTTATTTACTATTTGCATAATAAAATATGCAAATAAATAGTGAATTTACAACGATACAGCCTGAGCAAAAATATAAATAAATAGTATCTTGGTTATAGAAATGTAAAAAAAATTAGTTTATATTAAAATTTATTTAAAAATTTTATTGATCCTTCAAATAGAAATTACTTCAATAACTGCAGACATGTTAACAAAAAACAATCCTGCAAGTTTTGGAATAAAGACATTTTTTCATTATAAAATATAAAAATAAAACAGAAAAGTACACTTATAATTTTAGTTTCACATTTTTGTACTGCAGATTCTTAATTAAAATCAACGCTAGATATGTTCGAAAACAAAATTCGTACAAATATTGGAATAAAGACATTATAAAATATGTAAATAAATATGTAGCATAATAAATATATAAAAAAAATTATTGATCCTTCAAATACAAATTACTTCAATAACTGCAGACATGTTAACAAAAAACAATCCTGCAAGTTTTGGAATAAAGACAGTTTTACATTATAAAATATAAAAATATAAAAGAAAAGTAAATTTATAATTTCAGCTTCACATTTTCGTACTGCAGATTTTTAATTAAAATCAACGCCAGATATGTTCGAAAACAAAATTCGTACAAATATTTGAATAAAGACATTATAAAATATGTAAATAAATATGTAAGATAATAAATATGTAAAAAAAATTATTGATCCTTAAAATACAAATTACTTCAATAACTGCAGACATGTTAACAAAAAACAATCCTGCAAGTTTTGGAATAAAGAAATTTTTACATTATAAAATATATAAATAAAAAGGAAAAGTAAATTTATAATTTTAGTTTCAAATTTTCGGACTGCAAATTCTTAATTAAAATCAACGCCAGATATGTTCGAAAAAAGAATTCGTACAAATTTTGGAATAAAGACATTATAAAATATGTAAATAAATATGTAGGATAATAAATATATAAATATGTAAAAAAAATTATTGATCCTTCAAATACAAATTACTTCAATAACTGCAGACATGTTAACAAAAAACAATCCTGCAAGTTTTGGAATAAAGACATTTTTACATTATAAAATATAAAAATAAAACAGAAAAGTACACTTATAATTTTAGTTTCACATTTTTGTACTGCAGATTCTTAATTAAAATCAACGCCAGATATGTTCGGAAACAAAATTCGTACAAATTTTGGAATAAAAACATTATAAAATATGTAAATAAATAGACAATTTACCAATAGCTTGTGCAAAAAATATGAATAAATAGTAACCAACGTCAGTAATACACAAATGTAAAGAATACACAAAGTGGAAGAAATATATTAATTTTTTGTATTTCACAATTGTTTTATTGTTTGAATTTTATTTTTTATTGTTCTAGCATGTTTATAATGAAGCTAGTTTTTCATCTATGCTGAACGTGCAGTATTACTTTTATTTTCAAAAACCCTGAAAATGAAAATTGATACTAATACGAAAAAGAATAACTTTCAACTAAATAACTTTAACCTGTCATCACTTGGTACAAAACTGTAGCCAAGTTTTCATAATAAAAATCGACAAGCTTTTATTTTTGAAACTTTAACTTCCAGAAAATATATACTTTCCTGCAATTTATTTTCATACTTTCTTGATGATATTATCTAAACACCATTATGTTTTCCTGTGATAAAATAAGAATTTGGACCATGACGCAATGAAAAATAATAGCCGTTAGAAGATATCTTTCTGAAAAAACTAAATCAAATAAAGCATGGGAGAAAATCAGTAGAATCTAATGCACGCAAAAGTAATAACTACAGTCAAATTCCCCAGCACAAATTTTAGTATAAGAAATTCCATTATTTTCTTTTCACATACCTAAGGGCACGGGTTTTCTCTTGCTACCGTTTTAACAGAGTAATAAAAGAACTTATGCAAACTCTCTTTTGAATTTCTTTGTCTTTTCTTCAAATCAGATTAAACGAAAACCTAAGAAATTGTTTTCGTCATGTTACATAAGACGTGTGACAGCGAATATGAAAGGTAATGAAACTAAAGGTATAGATTTCAAATAGAAAAGTTTGTTCTCAACAATATTTCCGTATCTAATGTCCTAGTCCTTTGTTTTCTAACAATTTTTATTAAGGAGACGGTATACGTTACAATGCGATTTTAAAAATAATTAACTCAGTTAGTTTATGATTTTTATAATTTTTTGAATATGATGATATAAGAAAAAATCCAATTTAAAAAATCCAATTATATTTAATGAACAGTAATTTTAGGGTTTATTACCCCATATATGTTTAATATTTAAATTTGTTTCACTGAATAAAAATATTTTAACCTTTCTACATATGCATGTAAAATTTTAAAAGATTTTAATGTATATATCTTAATTTATAGAAGCATTTTTAATGAGGAGATGAAACTGTTCCAGACCAAGTGGCTGAACATATAAGGATAGGAATTTTCAAGTAGGGAATATTAAAATTCATCCCTTTCAACGACAAAAGCTTAAACCAATATAAAGACTATGTAGAAAGATAACCTCATATGTATATTATTCGTTGGCTGTATTACTTGTATAAAATAAAATATACAAGTTTCCTTGTAGGCTTTGAAACTGTTGAATCATGTAATCGTGCTAGTGTGATGGTAAAATCTCCGGAGACAGAGTTATATTATTTTAAACCTTTCATTTTCCCCTTCTATATGTGGAAGTCTGGATTAAACGTGAAAATATACACGTTTCACTACAGGCTTTGAAAGTGTTGAATCGTGTAATCGTGCTAGTGTGATGGTAAGAACTCCACAGAAAAAGTTATATTACTTTAAACCTTTCGTTTTCCACTTCTATTGTGTAAGTCTGGAATTAGAATTAAAAAAAAGTAAATAAAAGTAAAAATAAAAAAGGCACGTTCTTAACAATCTCTTCAACGAACTCCTCCTGTTTTTACTCATCGATATCCACTGTCTTTTTTAGATTCCCTAATTTTCTTAATCACCAAAATTTGAGGAAAAAGGTTGCCAACGTAAACAGTGGTAAGTTATGTTCTCCATCTGATTGGCCATTAGCTGCAAACAAAAACCAGCGCCAAGTTAAGTCATCTAATACGGTGGCGATATGGCTAAAAATTAAACAGCAAAATGGCGACAAAGACGCATTTCTAAGACCATGTTGTATATTTCTGGTAAAACTGGTAAGGTAACCCCAACGGGATCGGAAGAATAAGATTAGTGTATGTGTGTTTGTGTGAGGAAGGGGGCTGTCTGATGAGTAATTTTTATCTGTGTAAATACAGTGACCTTACTTTTTCATCATCTCTTGAAATTTTAATGAGAATGGTCACAGATTTTACCCATCAACGAGATTTTAGTTTTGGAAGAAAATCCAGTGGGGCACATGGCCTGCCAAAAACGTCCCCGAGAACTGCTTGTAGCTCGCGATCGATGGTTTGACAATCTCTGCTTTAGATGTCCTATTTTTGTTTCAAATTTTAAATTCAGAAAGGGCAGTACTGGTCATGAAAATGACTAATACAACTTTATTTATATAACTAATATAACTTTAAGGTACGCAATATTAGAAATAAAAAGTTTTTTTTGAAACCACTACGGCATAATGAATATTTCTTCTCTAACTTTTTGAGAATTCCAAGGCTCTTAATAAATCAAATTAAACTTCTTTTTTTCCCCGAATTCCTTAGTTAAACTCCTGTAACAAGTCCCTTTCTGAATAACTATAATTAACATTTCGTTGATCAGGTAATTTAAGTTAGTTAGTTAGTAGTTATGGCTCAGTGACATGAAACATGACCGTTTAATGACACTGATAGCACTTTGACTTTAAACTTCATCAAGGTTTTGTTTTCCTAAAGCCACAAGAGCTATGAGGAGAGTCGAATGCTGAAATCAGCTTATTATGATAAATAGATTAAGTGTCAATTTGCTATGACGAGCCAAGATAGGTGGATAATTCGAGACATATCAGCTCTGAAAATAGTTCCAGTGTAAAGGAGATACTTGCAGTTTAACGTCAGTTTTTATTATTATTGTACTCATACATTTTTGTTTTACGAATAAGTTTTATTTAACTAATGTGTTAATGGAAATCACAAAATAATGAGATTCTTATCAAGTGCAGTGAATCCCCGTTATAACAAAATTTACGGTACAGAAGGAAAACCACAGGAAAGATAACAGCCTGTATCCGGATGTTCGCGTTATCAGAACTTTTTACATGGACCTAAAATAAGAATGTTTTTTTAATTTCTAAATGGATTTAGTAATGATGTCATTAAAAATTTAAAAAATATATTAAAGATCTTTAATGAATTAAATTGATTAAAATCAATAAAAGTTTAATTTAAATTTTAGCCAAAGTTTAGTTAAATTTTTAATATTAACTTAGATTATCTACTAATAGTTGATTAAATTTAAACCAATTTAATAGTCAATTTTAACTAATTGCCTATGAAAAAGACTAAAAATGGATGCAAGTAAAAATAATTATAAAGTTGCTGAGTTTCAGACCCAAGTCTCGAACTACGATGGCCGACTTGTTATCTGGCCGGTAAATCAGCTTTTCTCAACTTTTCGTCTCAAGCAAGTGTGGCCGGCGTAACAATCACGTTTAGACATGAAGTCTATGATTACACTATAATATAATGGCGGTCACGCCCATGATGGCTGGCCAATATAAGTTAATATCAAGGCATATCAATAACCCACTTAAACTCCCCAGACAATGAGGGTTCACTAAAATCAGTGATGTCATGTTCACCTGACTTCATGGCTGGAGTCGGAACGGGAAAGCAACCACCTGTAGGGGATTTTTGTACATCAATTGAAAAAAAAATGGAAACTCCTTTGCCCTATAAAATAGTTTTTTAAAATATGCAAGTAAGAAAATAATTTTTTATTTAACATAGAAGCTAATTATCTTTGCTAAATTAGCATAGATTATATTATCATTTGAGATACATTTTATTTTATAGCATAGTAAAGAGTAATTTTATTTAAAAATTTTAATTGAAAATTTTATTTTTTTCAAAAATGAAAGCCTTTAAAGTTTTAATTAACATAATAAAACAGATATTTCGCGTCAATTTTATTAAAAAAATTAGTTTTATTTTATATATTTCAAAAGAATGTTGCAGATATATTTGTTTTCTCTGGCCTGTATATTTTATATACATTTTCAAGTATACTATTTAAAATGATAATTCTAATGCTAAACGATGTTTTAAAGCTAGAATGTTATTAATTCTAAACGGAACAAAAATAATTATATTGATTTGAAAAATAAGATTCAATATCTCGAAAGGTAAAATTTCCCTTAATACAAAATAAAATATTGTTTTTTAGTTGTTTAGAATCCAGTCATTCTTTTTACGTTTCTAATGCACGTAAAAGAAGTTTATTACACGAATTCTTGTTTTTTTGACGTGCAAAAGAATTTATCTAAACAAAGATTGTTATTCTTATTCTATTTAGGCTGTAGAAGTTGATGGAAGGAACCAAATTCCATTTAATTTTTACAAGTTCTCCAATTTTCAGTACCAAAGAGTTGCAATCGATATTTTTATAAAAAGCATTGGCAAATACCTAAGTAAAAATATTTTAGCCGTAATCAGTGTTCTTTGTTAGACGGTCTTAATTTTAATGTGTTTGCTATTTAGAAAGATGTTAAAAAAAGAATGCAAAATTTTTTACTGTTAGTATGGGGAGAACGTATTTTTGTAATAGTTTTCCTGGAACTCATTTTCTTTAGTAAAAGAAATAAACTTTTATTGTGAATGTGAACTGTAGTTCAACCTTTGAATTTAAATGAAGATATTTAACATTTAAAATCAGTTTATGGTTGAAATAAAAAATTTATTTAGTAAAATTTTAAAAAGTGTTAGCAAAATTTTCAGTACAATCATTCTCAATCAAATATATGTTTATACTACTGTACTTTAACTTTTAAAATAGAGTTGAATGGAAAATTAACATGTGCATTGAAGTGTAAACTTATTATAAAAATATTTTTGAAAAATAAAAAATGGTGTTATAAAATTACATTTTTTGTTCAGTCTAAAGTACTTCTTGAGAATTCTTTTTTCCTGATTCTTACGGATAATGCATGAGATTTCAAATATAACTTAAAATAAATATGTATATTTATTTTAATTTTCAACTTTATTTAAATTATAAAAATTAGATTTAATTTTAGAGAATCCAAATTTTAATATAAATTGTAGTATTACTTATGTAAGTATTTAGGAGTCTTAGTTTTCCTTCTGCGATCTTACGGGTTTAATCCTACAAAATAGCGTATATGAAATCGACCAGGAATGTTGTGTTTGATGCCGCATGTTTACTATGTATAGCAAAATAATTTTCTAAAAAGAATTAGACTGTATCAAAATTTTGGAATATATAAAATATACTGAAGGAAATTTATTTGTGTTTAAATTGAACTGCAAAAGAATAAATAAATAGGATGGAAATCAAACAAGAAATTCATGTCATAAAAATATTAAATATCTAATATTTATTTACCGAGACCAAAACACTAATCTTAATAGAAGCTCTAGTCATGCAGCTCATGAAGCTCTAGTCATGCAGTCACTGCCAGATATGCACACAAATATTTTTGATAACTGTTGCTTTATCTAAAGACATATCATTATTAGGGATTTGTATACATTTACATTTTTAAAAATTTACAATTTTCTTTTAATCTTCATACCCTGGAAAAGAAAACATTAGTAGCAGTGGTCTTGTGGTTGTTTAGTTCGCCAAGTAAAGAACGTTACTGGAGAACCCATATGGGATGTAGGCATTTGAGACTTTTGCAACAAGAGTAAGCGGGTAGCCAACTTATCTCAGATGGAAACAGTCAGTGTGTCTCTCATT
>CM063501.1:51234392-51239392 GCA_032207245.1 Pardosa pseudoannulata | reverse complement strand
TAGATAGTTATATGTATACCAAAATTATGTAGTAAAATTATATAAATAACTATAAATTCAAATTCCTTAAAAACAACTACCACTATAAATTTATTTGTATCGTCAATTTTGCCAATTTCGTTAATTTGTCTTTTATATTGGGATGTATTTAAGACAATTAAATCTACAATTCTATTCCAAACTGGCAAGTTTTTCCATTTCTTTAGTTTTTTAACTCATTAAGATGGAGAGCCATAGTTTACCTAAAAATTAAAAAAGTTAAATTTTTATTTAATATGATTAATGGACTGTTCTAAGGTTATTTTAGTTATTTTAGCTATTAAGACTTACATAAGAATATTATCTAAAATTTGTATTAATTGCGAAAAAGGAAATGCTTAGTGCTATTTCTCGAGTAAAATGGGCCTAGTGAAGTACTGGTTATATTTTGAAAAGAGATACTAGCCAAAAAATTATGTAATAACATAAAACATTTTAAAGTATATTAACTTGAAAACACATCAGTTGCTTAGGCTCTTTTGTTAAATGCATGGTATTTAAAATTTCTTTTATTTATTATTAGAACTCATTTATTGAAATATTTAAATTATCAAGAATTAAGTCTCAAAAAGCTTAATTTAATGTAGGTAGATATAGTTATAAGTATACCTAAATTATGTAGTAAAATTATATAAAAAATTATAAATTCAAATTCTCTAAAATCAACAACTACTATTGCCAATTTTGTTATTTGTTTGTATCGTCAATCTTGCCAATTTCGTTAATTTTTATTTTATATTGAGATGTATTTAAGAAAAATAAATCTTCATTATTCCAAACTGGCGAGTTTTTCCATTTCTTTAGTTTTTTAACTGATTAATATGGAGAGCATTTGTTTACATAAATATGAAAAAAAAGTTAAATTTTTATGTAATATGATTAATGAACTGGACTGTTCTAATGAGGTTATTTGAGTTATTTTAGTTATTAGGCTTTACATAAAAACATTATCTAAAATTTGTAATTATTGCTAAAAAGGAAATGCTTAGTGTAGTTTCTAGAATAAACTGGGATTATTGAAGTACTGGTTATATTTTTAAAAGTAAAACTAACTAAAAAATGTTATAATAACATAAATTTTAAAGTATAATGACTTGAAAATATATCGGTTTTGAAAATATTCGGAATGCGTGGTATTCAAGATTCCTTTTATTTATTATTAATATTAATTTATTAATTGAAATCTCTAAATTATCTAGGATTAGTTTCAAAACACTAAATTCAATATAGATTAGATAGTTATAAGTTCACCAAGTTTATGTAGTAAAATTATATAAAAAATTATAAATTCAAATTCTCTAAAATCAACAACTATCATTGTTAATTTGTTATTTGTTTATATCGTCTATTTTTCCAATTTAGTTAATTTTTCTTTTATATTGAAATGTATTTAAGGCAATTAAATCTACAATTCTATTCCAAACTGGCAAGTTTTTCCATTTCTTTAGTTTTTAAACTGATTAATGTGGAGAATCATTGTTCACATAAATAAGAAAAAAAGTTAATTTTTTATGTAATATAACTGATGGACTGTTCTAATGACGCAAAATGCGGTTTATCATAGGGAAAGTCTTTTCAAATACTTACGGATCATTGGTTGAGAAACACTAGTCTAGACTGTCAATAATTCGTGGCCGGACCCTGGCTTGACGGGCAGAGAGAGAGAGAGAGAGAGTAAACTAGTTACTAAGTGTTTCACAAGGATTCTGAACCACGCGGTCTCCAGTTCTGACACTTGCAACAGAAGGTTGCATTATCTGGGACTATTTATACCCAATGATATAATTCCACAGATATTAGTTATATTAATGTGAATGCACTGATTACTTCAGCTTGAAAGAGAATCGTATTTATTTGGACATACAGGCTTTCACATTTTTTTGTAGTAGCACTGTTAATAGAACATAATATAGCTATGAATTTTGAAAAAAAACGTGTCTACCTATTATGATATGCCTATTGTGTGTTTATGACTTTTGTAATGTGAAGCTGTAAAATGTGATTGTATATAAAAATTGTTCAGGATCTGCGATAGCTTACAAATCTCAGAAATGAAGCGCATGGATATACACAATTGATCAGTTTTTTCCAAATGGAACTTTTTTACAATTTGCTCTGCAGACTTATTACTGTGATTTTATACATTTAGTTCAGAAATCTATTGACAAAATGAAAAATGAACTCTGTGCATAAAGTGGTCCCACTTCTGACGGCCAACGATATATTAGAACATTTTATTTAATTATTTTTTCTAATTGGAAAATAGCCTGACTATATTATATTTATCCTTTTATCCTTTTTATGACAGTTTTCATGTGTAATATTTAGTTAGATAATTTATTTATATTTTTCATTTACCTTAATTTGTAGCAACTAAGTAACTACAGCGAGTTTAAATTCTGTTATTTTAAATTTTTTACTCATATTCACTGAAATAGTCATTGATTGTAAACCGATATTATAGCGTAGCCCTTATTTACTTATCTGTAGGAAACCTATGCGTTATAATTAGACCCGTCTCTCTAAAACACTTTTGTTTTTCTCGTATCACATGATTCCAACACAGAAAATCTTATTACTGTAGATCTTTTCCCTCGTTATCTTTTCAAGTGTCTAATAAAATTCAATCTCTGTTCTAAAAGATTTCAGGTTCATAGCTAGGGTAAGTAAATTAAATATGGCAGTCTCCTCTGCCTTTTGTGAGTTCCCTTCTAATCTGGGTTCAAGATTAAATAGGAAATAAAAACTTTTTATACACTTAATCAAGATAAAAAATAGAAGCTCTTTTTTTAAAAGAAATTGCTTTTTGAAATATTTATTTAAAACTTTAGAAAAATTGCAAGGAAAAACGTTTGGGAAAAATTGACTGTTTGTATTATTTTTTAAGGTAAAACATTACTCCGTAAACACAGTGAGAATACAGAAAAGCAAACTGAAATTTAAGTGAAAAATTTCAGACTACTTTTGAAAGGTGTAGAAATTTATTGAGACAGCCACCGAAATGCTGTTAAATAATTGTAGTTTATTTGGCAGAGTAAAGGATTATAAGTGAGTTCCAATCTGGGAAATATTGAGTCTAATATACTACCAAACATATTTTTAGGCCTATTTATTACATACATTTTAAAGATGAAAAATATTTTATGAATTGTTATATCGTTTTTTGGTATGACATTCTAAATTATGTAGAGAAAAAATTGTTTGGAATGATTCTATTAAATAAAATTCAAGGACAATATGACGTATAAATAGCTAAGGAATGGTGTTGTAGGTTTATGTACGTTTATAAAAATTAGACAGAGCGAGACAATGCATTTAGGTTGTAAGAAGATATGAGTGGTTAAGTGTGACGCTATTAAGAAACTATCCTAGACTATTTACTTTCTATTGCCGTACGTGACTGTAGGTCTTATGGGAAAAATAGAGTATGATAAACTTTAAATACAGTGCAGCAACGGGTAGTATATATAGAGTATTGGTGAAAAATAACAAGGTAAAATATTGAACACGAGAAAAAGAAGAGGTAAAAGTTGAGAAACTTAAACAGTGGAAGTCGTTCCTGAAATTGAGCGGTTTACTTGTGTGAGGTTTTGCTAAGGCAGGGATATAATAATGCATAGCTCGTGCTGGATACTTCTTGTTTTTAAATAGAGCATAGTGGGTAAGTTTAGATCCGAAGTAATGTGCATTCACAGAATTATTATTAATCGTTGTTATTGTTAACAGTCAAACCTTTACTGTTTGTCCTATGGTGAAAAAGAAACAATCCACAACCATGTTTTCGGGTAAAAGGTAAAAAATGAGTTTAGTCCAAAACATAATAGAGATTCGAAAGTTACGAGATGATCAATTTTATAATAAACAATTTAAAGGGCAAAATTAACAACGTTTTGTTTTCTCTCTCTACAGAACCTCTACAGAAAATTTGTACTCTGAAGAGGCTCTACAGCTTCTTCACCTCTACAGCAAACCTGTATTGGAAAATTATCAAATTTTCTATCTTGAGCTACTGACTATATTCGAGAACTAAATCAAATGGGAAAATTGCATGTGTAGAATGTGTGACAATTGATGAAAGTTTGTTGAAAACCCATTTTAAAGCATCTATTTTATTGCTTAAATTAAGATCATTGTGTGAGATTTAGATGAACAGAAGTGTTAAATATCTCCCCAAATTTGTATTATCTTTATTGTATATTATTACATATTATACCGTATTATTGCATAAGTAAATTTTACCAAATGTTCCACTAATAATCGTATTATTCTTTGCATTGACAATCCTTTTGACAATACTAAATTATCGTAAGACTGAGATATCTTTTTATCCTTAATCTGCTATATTGGTTTTTTAATAGAAGAAATATATGATACACTTTGAATGCATAATTTAATGAATATGCATAAAATTATTTAATACTCTGTACAATAAATCCATTGCCATCTGCACTTATTCAGTACACACATGAATGTCTGCTTAAGATGTACATGATGTTTTATACATGTAAAGAAATTCCATTAAAATTTTGACACTCAATTTTTTAGTTCGTTGACCCAGGATATGTATGGATTATTAATTTAATTTAATTCGAATTTATGAAATGAAATATATAAATAATTTATATTTTTGTAAAAGATTTTTAATTTTTTTCTTCGATGTTTTTTATATTAGACGGGAGTAATTCACTTATCTTGTTAAAAAATTGGATTTTATTAAGAAAAATTAAAAGCATTCTATAAAAAGATATATCGAAAATACGTTTTTCCCAAACTTGAAAGAAAAATTCATTTTTGTCTGAAAAATGTATATTTAATCCTGTTATGACTTTAGAAAAAATATGACTAAATGATGTAAAATACAAGTTTATTTGTAAAATTCTTGGAAAACTGCCATTATTTTACTTTATGCCATCTTTTCTGCTTTATTCCAATTTATTGATATTTAAATTCTTAGTAACTGA
>CM063501.1:51189392-51231892 GCA_032207245.1 Pardosa pseudoannulata | reverse complement strand
GGATGCTCAAGCCCGAAACCGCAACCCTCTAGATACGAGATCGTTGTCTTTGCCAACTGAGCTATAGTGGCTCTTGGATGCCTTGTAATAACACAAACATCTGACATTTTTTGTTTTCGTTCCACTTGGACCTTACTTTGCATTTTTTCCAATTACTTGTACACAATGTCCATTCGTGGATCTGCTGCAAGATGTTGTACGAAGTTCTTAGGTACATTGAGATTTTATCTATTTTAAATCTACTATTTAATCCTACATTGCTTTGTATTGTGTCCTTAATCCATTCTAAACTTCAGTTTAATTCATAACAAAGTACCATGTCCGGTTTCGGAGACAGCAATACTGGGACGCTCACATGGTTATGAACGATATAAACAAATAGAGTTTGGGAGTAAAACATAGAGTTATCACTTTACTACTCTATACCTGAGTACATACAACAAAACACATTAGATGTTTTTGCATTTGCACTTAGGACGTTAAAGATTAAAAGATAATCGCGAAATCATTTTTTATTACACAGCGGAGAAGGTGAAACAAAGCGTTAAGTGTTAAGTCGTAACACATAAGTTTATACAATATATAGGCTCATATGAACTTTGAAACCTACTCATACTTTTACTCTCCTGCTAGTTCACCAACAGTTTTGTATTTGCTTATTAACAAATATAAAATAATTTTAATTTAAAGAAAAACTCATAATACTTCCCATTCCTGTAAATCAATTTTGAAGTGAATTTTTACACTAGAGGAGAAGTTGTCAAGCGTTTTTAGTCACGGAGTAGCTTCGAAATTCAATACGAAGCACTAAATTTTCTTTCCCAGCTATATTCTGCATTTAGTAATTATAATAGCATTGCGTATACACGTTAGATTCGTTAAAGTTAGTAGAGCAATAGATTTACCTGTTTATTTATTTATTTTTTGCTCTAGTTTCTCATTGCAGATAGAAAACACACACACATGAAATAAAATTTGAAAATAAATTTAGGGCCAGTACTGGAGATCCACAATTTGTCATTTTTTGTAATTTGGTATTATTACATTTGTTACAAATTTTTACTTGGTTTTGTGAAACAAAAACTTTATATAAAGAAACAGGCTGTTTTGATTTGAACATTGAGATGATATCTGACTAGGTATCAGGTAATTCCAAATGATGATCTTAACTGAATATTGATTAAAACGCAACTGATTCGAAAAGTAAAGAAAGAGCTAGTGTTATATGCAAAAATAAAAAAATTCCTATAATTCCGGAAATGTGTCCAGGTTTCTAAGTTCTTCTGCAAAGAAGAAAATATTGAATCCAACGTCTTTCTGCTCAACATCGTCTGATGTTAACTTTTGAAGTAAATTTATGCTTGTCAACTAACGAACTAGATACTGGCACTTTGAATAGACTTTTTTATTATATAGTCAAATGCTTCATCTGATTGTAATGCATGGTTAAAACTTTTTACTTACACACCGAGATTGCAAACGATCTGTCTTGTGCTCGTGTGAGTGTTGATTGTTAAGTTACTTCAACTAAATAAACATAACTACACATTTATTAATGGTGATAAGCTGAGCAACACGAACACTTGAGGAGCGGTACAAGCACCAACTGCGAGTCACACAGTAGAATTGAACAAAGCGGCAGTGTTGCCAACCTTCAAAGGCAAATTTATGAATTCCGTAGGTGGTGAGTGTAGTGCAACGGTCACCAATGTCGTGTGCCCGTGTAAGTGTTGATTGTTAAGTGACTTCAACTAAATAAACATAACTAAACATTTATTAATGGTGATACGCTGAGCAACACGAACACTTGAGGAGCGGTACAAACACCAACTGCGAGTCACACAGTAGAATTGAACATAGCGGCAGTGTTGCCAACCTTCAAAGGCAAATTTATGAATTCCGTAGGTGGTGAGTGCAGTGCAACCACAGATCCTAATATTCAAATTTTTTTGTCCAATTTTCTTTGTCAAAATTCTTAATTTTGAAATTTAAATATGTTATATATATATAATTATTTCTCAGATATTAAATGGCTTACTTTCCCACCTAGCACAGGAAATTGTTTCCTGGAATACAGTTTGAGAATATCTGCTCTAAAGTAATATAAAGTGAAATAACTTTTATGTCTCAAAGTGATAAAACCATACATTGATCATTATGATATTTGGTTTATCAATATGAACTTTTCATGCTTTGTTCATTAAAACCAGTAAAATAGATCAAAGGACTTAATTTGAATAGATTTTCCCTTTATTCTATAGTAAATGTCACAAATAAAAGAAACTAAACAGCTAAAACGTTGTGCATTCTTCCGAGTAAATAAGTAAATAAAGGGCTTAAAGTTTAAGAACGACTTAGCTGAATGTTACAAGCCTCATCCTTTCAATTCGTAAGAGAAACGTTCTAATGGGTTAAGGATCTGCAACCCTCCTTCATTTTCTTCGTAACTTAATCGAGCTTGGTAAAGCCCTGTCACTGAGGCAACATCGCTAATGAATTGAATAGCTGGGACGTAATGAAAATTCATGTCGAACATGTGTCTCCATTCAAGGAAGAAGGAGCCTAACTTTTTCACGGATGTTTATTCAGGCGTATTCTTCTTTAGATGTTTGCCCGTATTATGGAGGGATTTTTTTTTAATGAACATTGACTGTTAACAAAAAGAAAGTATCCTGTTTACTTTATCTAAAAATATATATATTATTTTGTTACTCAGATGATAAAGATTGACTGAAGAATGTAACTATTCTTTTATAAACAAAATTATTTTTCTTTAATTATATTACATTTTTTCCATATATATATATATATATATATATATATATATATATATATATATATATATATATATATATATATATATATATATATATATATATATATATATATATATATATATATATATATATATATATATATATATATATATAAGCCATGATCACTGGTACCAAAAGCATTCTTACACCTTTAGCCCTTTTCCGGTTTCAGTGAAACAATAAAAGAGATTGTATAGGCTTCTACATCAACTTATATTCTTCGTGAACAAATACGAATTAATATTACTTAGATGCCTAAAAAGGTAGTTATGGAGTGTATGGGTAGTTTAAAAATACCTTCAATTATTGTTACTATTCAGAAAAAAACCTGAATCTTTCTAAATGTTTAAAATATTAATGTTTAAAAATTACCAGAAAAATCCTTTTTTCTATTTATTTTTTATCGATAATTAGCCATTCATTAAACTTTTAAGGAAAGAACTAATTACCACCCTAAGGCTTTGAATTGCTTAAACAATTACAGTCTTTGAACCTCAATATTTTCTTTCAACTTGAAAAAAGAAATAATTTTTTTTAGCTGTTTAAAAGGGCTTATTTCATATGTAACAATTGCTTTTCTAAATACATGCTTCTGCAATAAGAGAGATTAGAACAGATGATTAGAAAAAAATTAAGAAATTTCCATGTCTTGAACACGAAAAGCATAAACTGTAAAATTAATTCCCTAACGCTTTTTTACTTTGTTATGTAAAATTCAATAACTTTAATGTCATATACTTATATGGGAGATTATAAAACAGTTTTGGTGTAACATAATGTAAAAATAATTGTAAAAGAAAAATGTTTTGACACCTTTAGATATTTTATTTATTCTAATTAATTCTGAATTGAGTGAAACTTTATTATAGCTTTTACAGATTAACAAACACACACGTGAATATATAATATATGTAATACATCTATCTGTCTCTCTCTCTCTCTCTCTATATATATATATATATATATATATATATACATACATATATATAGATACATACATACAATATATATATATACACACACACACACACATATATATACATATATATAAATATATATACATATGTGTGTGTGTTTTTGTATGCATATTTGTAACAATTGAAATGCTAACAAAGCATAGAATAAGCAAATTTTCAAAAACTTTCACATGGCCATAAACAACAGAACAAGATTAACATAGCAAAATAGCAGAAATCAGATGTAAAATCAACAAATACTAGTTTAACTGGCTCATTAGTGGCAGTTTGTCAATAAATCATTAAAGGATGGAAAAATTATACTTGTGTTTTCACCAGCGACAGAGTCATATTTAGAATAATATTCTTAAAATTTCTATTATTTCTTAAAATGCACCATTGAACTCGACCTAAAGATCTACAGAACAGTGATGTGAGTAAAGCAAACCAAAAAGTAACAAGAAAAGCTAAAAAAAACTCAATATCGTCGTCAAAGATATATACACATACATGTGTGTGAAATTGCCTGACTAGCCATATCAAGGTGCAGTCGCATAGATTTGTTACTCAAAAAATAAGCAAACATCAGATTCACATATTACAGGGTTTATTTTACTGAATGGTCTTTAGACCTCTGATCCTCAAAGCCAGATTACAATCAGATGAACGATTAGTAAGACACGAGAATTGGTAAGTTAGCTATTTGGCCACAAGGGTGATGCTATCATACACGCTCAGATAGATATGTAAAAGTACTGCTGATTTGTACAAATTTTTGTACAAATTTATATTTTTACAAAATTTAGCTTGAAGACTTCGTGCCCTCAAACAGATTAATAGAAAATGATGATAAGAAAAGGAATTTCTCCAAGTAGCAAAAAAGATGAATCACCCTAGCTCAGTCAGCAAAAGCAATGATCTCGTATCTGAGAGGTTGCGGGTTCGGAACCTGAGCTGGCTAAGATTCGAAGTATTCGCTAAAGGTGACAGGGACACTTAAAATGTGTTCGTGGTTACAATGTCCTCCATGTTCTTAATCAGTACTTATGGGGGGGGGCAAGTATGTGGGTCTTCTGCTTGGTCCCTGCTTCAACAAAATTACCAGGACCCACTTGAACATAAGTTGTACTTTCACCCTCGAGGTACTTGTTGAATCGAAAGGAGCACCCCTTCAACATAAATCGAGTAGTCTCCGGTTCTTATCGAGCTTGGTTAAATCAAGTGGTATAAGACAACAACAGAAAATATTCTATTTTAAGTATAGAATCGCAGAAACTTTATTACAGAATATATGTATACATAACGTAAGAATGTAATTAGAATTTATTTTCAATTGTGTTAAAATATACATCGAAAAGAGCTTTTAAATATTCAGATTTAAGTGAACAATTTAATTTTTTGACTTCACTTTGTATAAATGTTACATTAGTCACCATGGAATGATCCAATACTTGAAGCTTTCATTTTCTATAAAATAAACATTTCTTTAACACTTGAAGTCCTACTCCACAAGGAAAACAATAGCAGTAACAGATAAAATAACAGTAATAGTCCTATATCCTCTTATCTATAAAAATGAAAATTCTTGATAGCTATTTCCAGATGAATTTTCAGCAATAATCAATTTAATTTTTAGTCTAGGAATCAAAAGCCTTTTTTTCAAATCTCGAAATAAATTTCTAGTAAAAGTAATCTTGCAAATATAGCACTTAAAGAGTTACAAATACAGAGAGAAATTCCAGAGATTTAAAAATTAATTTTTTTTATCCGATTTAGCACTTCTAATAAACTTTCTAGTAATTTGGTCTACTTTAAAATTTTTCTTAAGTGTAATCATGAAAACAAATCTAATAATTATATTCTAAGGAGCAATACAATAATTAAATTTAAATTTTTTAAATATCTAAATTGAGATATGGGAAAGATTTTAAGAGTTACTAGACATTATGATTGATAGGAACACTATCGTTATCTTTCTAAATTGGTATATATGTCATAACCATCTATGTAAAACTATAAATCATTCCACCAGGTAATTTGATTTTAATGGTGCCTGAAAGTGATAATAATAAGAAATGAAATATAAGTAGAATGTAAAATCATATGGTTAAAAAGTTTTTGTAAAAGATATTGGAGACTGATTAAATTAATTTGAAGTTCGTAAAAGTTCTGATGACTCCTAATGCATTTTAAATAATATCCAAAATAATATAAATTTATAGATAGTCATGGAAGCCTCTGAAGTGATCTAGAAACAAGACGTTTGGACTATCAACTAAGTCGCTGATTTAATGCATTGTATTGAAGGTACAGGAGTAAATAAACTTTCCCAGATAATGGGATTTAGTACAAGTGTAAGTTATATTTTACTTATTATAAGTATGCACTTGTTCGTAATAAATCAAAACCATATTCTCATTAAAATACAAAAGCTGCTAGAATCCTTTTGACAAGTTTAACACAGTTTTTAGATTGATTTCTTTGTTGTATAATACACAGATGAAATTTTGATGCAATGCTAGGTATAAAATCCCAACTAGAAAGAACTGTTAGAGCCAATAGATTAATCTAGGTTTTTCTGAACAGTATCAATAATTGAAGGTATTTTTAAACTACCCATACACTCCATAACTACCTTTTTAGGCATCTAAGTAAAATTAATTCGTATTTGTTCATGAAGAATATAAGTTGATGAAGAAGAATATACAAACTCTTTTATTGCTTCACTGATACCGGACGAGGGCTAAAGGTGTAGGAATACTTTTCGGTACCAGTGATCATGGCTTATATATACATATATATATATATATATATATATATATATATATATATATATATGTATATATATATATATAATATATATATATATATATATATATATATATATATTATATATATATATATATAAATATATATATATAATATATATATATATATATATATATATATATATATGTATATATATGTATATATATATATATTTATTTATTATATAAAATATATATACATATATATGTATATATATTTTATAAATACATAAATAAATAAATATATATATATATATATATATATATATATATATATATATATATATATATGCAAGTATCTAATCTATGTATCGTCCCCCTACTGGAATTAATGTTGTTTCGAGCCTAGCCTTCGATCTGAGTATACATAATCAATTATTCTACTTAATCTTTTATAAACCAACCTGAATTTCAAAAATTGTCTTCGTAATCATAGTTTTGTATTAACAGCGATATAGTGAATAATTCAAAAATTGGAAAAAGTTGAAGAAACACAATGTAATATTTCATAAAAAATTTTAATAAAAACTTCATAAAAATTTCATATTTTGACTTTAAAATAAAGCATTGTAGGTATTTGCTTGGTGTTTTACATTCTTTAACCCCATGCTTGTTCTTTATATCACTTACGATATACGTATCTATGGCTTTATACACTTGTGTATCAGAAGTGATACACAATGAACTATATTTTTATATACACGTTTTATATATTTTATAACTTATATTATTGTATATAATATATGATATACAAGCGTATAAATCTTTAGCTGTGTATATCGTATGTAATAAACAGCACAGGCAAAAGATTAAAATGTAACTGAATATCACCGAAGCAATCTAATTATGAAGAAGAAGTAACCCAATAGACTGAATTATCTCATCTTTGAATAGAAGAGAGTTTTTAGTTGATAACTACAATTACAAATACTAAAAAAGTCATTAATAATGTATGAACTAATTTAATTAGCAAATAACGATATTTTCAATATTTTTTTCGCACGGCAGCAAAAGTTCAGTCTCCTTAACCAAGAAAGTTTACTAACCGATTTCGTCTTAAACTGATATTTTAACATTAATTTTCACACTATTTAGTCAAGGATTGTGCATTAGAAGTAAAATGTAACTAAAATATTTCATTATACATAAATAAATTATTATTTATACAATTCACAAAAGCTACGTTTTATTTTCCTGAAAGTTTATTCTGATATTTATCTCCAATAAAATGTAAAACTATTTAAAAAATAACATTTTGTTTTCAAAACTATTTTTATAAAATGCAAACTAAACATATTTCATTATACACAGATAAATTATGGTTTTTTTTATAAAATTCACAAAAGCTACGTTTTACTTTTCTGAAGCTCTTCTGATATTTATCTCCAATAAAAATTAAAACTATCTAAATACATTTTGTTTTCACAACTAGTTTTAGAGACTTCTAGTATTAAATAAGATAGTTATTACTTTACACTAGTTGTTTTAAATATTAAATTGTTATCCAAACAAAATTTCAACACATCCAGTACTTATTTTATTATTTGAAAGCATTGTTTATAGTAAACAATATATTTATTCGTTATTAAGTAATTCCAAAATCATGTGATATAGGTTTCAAAAGAAAAATTAGGAATATAAGTTTTCACACTATTTAGTCAAGGAGTATGAATTAGAAATAAAATGCAACTAAAATATTTCATTATACATAGATAAATTATTGTTTATACAATTCCCAAAAGCTACGTTTAATCTTTCTGAAACTCTTCTGATATTTGTTTCAAATAAAATTCAAAACTATCTACATAAATTTTGTTTCCACAACTAATTTTAGAAATTTCTAGTATTAAAAAAGAAAATTATTACATTACATTAGTTGTTTTAAATATTAAATTGTTATCCAAACAAAATTTCAACACATCCAGTACTTATTTTATTATTTGAAAGCATTGTTTATAGTAAACAATATATTTATTCGTTATTAAGTAATTCCAAAATCATGTGATATAGGTTTCAAAAGAAAAATTAGGAATATAAGTTTTCACACTATTTAGTCAAGGATTATGCATTAGAAATAAAATGCAACTAAAATATTTCACTAAACATAGATAAATTATTGTTTATACAATTCACAAAAGCTACGTTTTATCTTTCTGAAACTCTTCTGATATTTCTTTCAAATAAAATTCAAAACTATCTACATAAATTTTGTTTCCACAACTAATTTTAGAAATTTCTAGTATTAAAAAAGAAAATTATTACATTACATTAGTTGTTTTAAATATTAACTTGTTATCAAAACAAAACTTGAATACCCCCAATACTTATTTTATAATTTGAAAGCATTGTTTATAGTAAACAATATATTTGTTCATTATCAAGTAATTCCCAAAATATATGACTTAGGTTTCAAAAGAAAAATTAGGAATATAAATTTTCACACTGTTTATTCAAGGATTATGCATTAGAAATAAAATGCAACTAAAATATTTCACTAAACATAGATAAATTATTGTTTATACAATTCACAAATGATTTTATTTGATTTTTTGATATTTTTTTCAAATAAAATTATAAACTATCAATCATTTCTTTACAACGATAAAATGCAACTAAAATATTCATTATACATAGGATAAATTATTGTTTATAACAATTTCACAAAGGTTTTATCTTTCTGAATTTTTTTATATTTATTTTAAATAAAATTTAAAACTATCTAAATACATTTTGCTTTCACAACTAGTTTTATAAAATGCAACTAAAATATTTCACTAAACATAGATAAATTATTGTTTATACAATTCACAAAAGCTACGTTTTATCTTTCTGAATTTTTTTATATTTATTTTAAATAAAATTTAAAACTATCTAAATACATTTTGCTTTCACAACTAGTTTTATAAAATGCAACTAAAATATTTTATTATACATAGATAAATTATTGTTTATACAATTCCCAAAAGCTAGGTTTAATCTTTCTAAAACTCTTCTGATATTTATCTCCAATAAAATTCAAAACTATCTACATACATTTTGTTTCCACAACTAGTTTTATAAAATCAATAACTATAAATATTTCAATTTTAGATAAATTTATTGTTATACAATTCACAAAAGCTACGTTTTATTTCTGAATTTTTATATACCAATAAAATTTAAAATATCTAAATACATTTTGTTTCACAACTAGTTTTATAAATGCAAAAAATCATTATAAAATAGATATTAATATTATTATAATTAAAACGTTGTTAATTCTTTCTAAAATTTTCTGATAATTCAAAACTATCTACATACATTTTGTTTCCACAACTAGTTTTAGAGACTCCTAATATTAAATAAGAAAATTATTACATTACATTAGTTGTTTTAAATCTTAAATTGTTATCCAAACAATACTTCCAATACTTACAATGCTTATTTTATTATTTGAAGGCTTTGTCTATAGTAAACAATATATTTATTCATTATCAAGTAATTCCAAAAATATGTGACATAGGTTTCAAAGAAAAATTAGGAATATAAATTTTACGTCTAAATCCGTTTATATGTATCCATTTATTTTTTAGACAAACGTGCATAGAAACAGTAATAACTTTATCACAATAAAAACTACTGATAATAATCAATGCTACTAGCATTGTTCTCTTAATAACACTTATATTTACGAAAATTTTTATTGGCAATGTTACAGCTCACATTTACAAAGTGTTGTTGTAACGCTTCTAACTATCAATATCTCTTTATTGCTGAAACTTCTATAAAAGCTGGAAACATAAAACGATGGACAATAGAAAGAAATCAATTTAAACAATAAGATATCGAGGTCGATGTTAAGATTAAGTTTATAGCTTCAAAGCTCGTGACTAGAAAATCTTTTGCTCGAGTAACTACAGAATTCTTTCTGGAATCGTACAAAGGGAATATATTAACTGTAACCAGGCGTGAATTATTTGTAAAGTAATGTTTTAACACACTTGAAGTAAACAAATATGATGAACTTTAAAAACACTAGCATATAGCCCGTCACATGACAGGATCAGTAAAATTATCAATTTTCCCGAATTGTAAAGTACCCTAGAAGGCTGATAAAAAATGGTTTGTTTTTTGGCTGAGAATTATCTGGTACATGCTCCTTAATTTGTTTATCTTCATACTCCTCTAAAGTCTCCCGTTAATGTGAATGGAGTTTAGAATCATGTTGAATTCATTTAGAAACAACATCGTCTATTTCAGTATGTAGTTTTTTACTTCATGTACGTATTATAAAATTGGATTTTTGCTGAAGTGATAGAAGCAAGTAACTCTGGAGCACAAAATATGAATTATTCAGTTACATACAGATAATCTAAGATACTATTTACAACAGAGACATTATTAATTTAAGACATCATTTTCATGAAGCACTATTTATAATGTAATTAAAATTAAAAATCTAATCTATGAATTTTTTTTTTTTGGAATTGTAAGTAAAATTACTTTTAAAATCGTTCGCAAAATGTATGTGAAGGTAGGAATGAAATGTTTATATCAATTGGTGAAACTAACTACTGTCATACTATTTTTGATGAAATTCTACTTTAAATATATGTTAAAGTAAAACTGAAAGTTCTGTAAGGTTATTGAACGTATTAAAGATATTTTGACTTCAAATTTGAAGAACATCCACAAAAGCTCTTTTTTGAATATTTAATGCATGATGAATGAAATATTTTTCTTTCATAACCAGAATTTTTCTTCCATTCTTTCTTTCCTGAGACTAAATGGCTTTGCCCCGAAAGAGTATGCTTTTTATCAAACATTATCGACGTGGCTGTTTACGAGTTTGATAAATTCAAAAGAAGCAACAAATCCTTTTTACTGTCCCTAGAGAATCTTCATACTTTCCAAGTAACGATAGCCTGAGCAAATTCTTTTACTCCTGTGTATATTAAGTTCTATGCAAAAGATTTGATTCTAACTATTTTTACATACAAATATTCAAACTACACTTAAAACAAACCTTAACGAGATATTTTATTTCGTTATGCTATCAAATATCCTTAGTATTTTAAGAACTAAATATATCTTTAAAGGTCACCTTTTGTTTTTTCTAGGAAACAATATTGTGTTTTAAGATTTTAAAGTCCTTTTGAGCAGTGAATGTAAAATATAAACTTTCCCTTATTAGAGAGATTTCAGATGTTAAAGAAATGGAAAAAAATCAGTGATTTTATTGCAATTTATTTTTAAATATAAATGTTTAAGAGGTAAACATATATTATGTCAAAAAGAACTGTGTAAATATATGTTAGATTAAAATTAAAACTACTGTGAGTTATTGGAAGTTTTAAAGATATTTTGTATTGAAATTTAAATAACATCCCTGAAAGCACTTTTTTGAATATTTAACGCATGATGAATGAAATATTTTTCTTCCATAACCAGAATTTTTCTTCCATTCTTTCTTTCCTGAGACTAAATGGCTTTACCCCGAAAGAGTATGCTTTTTATCAAACATTATCGATGTGGCTATTTACGAGTTTGATAAATTCAAAAGAAGCAACAAATCCTTTTTACTGTCCCTGGAGAATCTTCATACTTTCCAAGTAACGATAGCCTGAACAAATCCTTTTACTTCTGTGTACATCAAGTTCTATGCAAAAGATTTCATTCTAACTATTCTTACATACAAATATTCAAACTACGCTTAAAACAAACCTTAACGAGCTATTTCATTTCGTTATGCTATCAAATATCCTTAGTATCTTAAGAACTAAATATATCGTTAAAGGTTACCTTTTGTTTTTTCTAGGAAAAAAAATTATGTTTTAACATTTTAAAGTCCCTTTAAGCAGTAAATGTAAAATATAAACTTTCCCATATTAGAGAGATTTAAGATGTTAAAGAAATGGAAAAAATAAATCAGTGATTTTATTGTAATTTATTTTTAAATATAAATGTTAAAGAGGTAAACATATATTCTGTATTAAAAAACTCTGTTAGATTAAAATTGAAACTACTGTAAGTTTATGGGTAGTATTAAAGATATTTCGACTTGAAATTTAAAGACCATCCATAAAAGCTCTTTTTTTAAACATTTTATGCATGATGAAAAAATATTTTTCTTTCATAACTAGAATTTTTCTTTCATTCTTTCTTGCCAAATGCCTTTCTTGGCTTGGCTTTACCCGAAAAACTGTGCTTTTTATCAAACATTCTGGATGTGGTCATTTACGAGTTTGATAAATTCGAAAGAAGCAACAAATCCTTCCTACTATCCCTGGAGAAGTTTCAGACTTTTCAAGCAAAGATAACCTGAACAAATCCTTTTACTTCTGTGTACATTAAGGTATGTTCCGAAGATTTCATTCTAACTATTCTTAGATACTAAATATTCAAACTACATTTAGAACAAACCTTGACGAGTTATTTTATATTGCCATGTTGTCAAATATCCTTTGTATTTTGAGAACAAAATATATCTTTAAAGCCTATCTTTTGGCTTTTCTAGGAAAAATATTATGTTTTAACATTTTAAAGTCCTTTTCAGCAGTAATGTTAAACAAAATCTTTCCATTATTTATATATAGTTAAAATGTAAAAAAAAAAATGAAAAAAATGGATAAGTTATTTTATTGTAGATTATTTTTAACTCTAAATGTTTAAGAAACAAACATATATTCGGTACAAAAAAATCTGTGGAAATATATGTTAGATTAAAATTGAAAGTACCTAAGTTTATTGGAAGAGTTAAAAGTATTTCGTACCATGAAAGACTATGCTTTTTATCAAACATTATCGATGCTGTTTTTTATTTGATAAATTCAAAAGAAGCAACAAATCCTTTTTACTGTCCCCGGAGAAGCTTCATCCTTTCCAAATAACAATAGCCTGAACAAATCCTTTTTATTTCTGTGTACATTAAGTTCTGTGCGGAAGATTTCATTCTAACTCTTCTTACGTACTAAATATTCAAACTACATTTATAACAAACCTTAACAAGTTATTTTATTCCGTTTTGTTATCAAATGTTCTCCATATTTTAAGAACGAAATATATCTTTAAAGCGTAACTTTTGTCTTTTCTAGGAAAAATATTATCTTTTAACATTTTACAATCCTTTTAAGCAGTAAATGTAAAATAAAAACTTTCTCATATAAAGAGAGTTAAATGTAAAATAAATAAAAAAATAAATACATGATATTATTGTAAATTATTTTTAAATCTAAATGTTTAAGGGATAAACATATATTCTGTATAAAAAAGTGTATAAATATATGTTAGATTAAAATTGAAAGTACTGTAAGTTTATGGGAAGTGATAAAGATATTTTGTACTGAAACTTACAGAACATCCATAAAAGCTGTTTTTTAAGCATTTTATGCATGATAAATAAAATTTTTCTTTCAAAACTACAATTTTCTTCCATTTTTTTTCCTGAGACTAAACAGCTTTATGCACAAAACTGCTTTTCTATCAAATATTATCGATGTGGTTATTTAGGAGTTTGATAAATTTAAAAGAAGTAACAAATCCGTTTTATTATCGTTAGTGAAGCTTCGAAGTCACGATAGCCTGAGCAAATCCTTTTACTACAATTACACTAAGTTCTGTGCAAAAGATTTTATTTTAACTATTTTTACCTAAAAATATTCAAACTACATTCCGAACAAACCTTAACGAGTTATTTTATAACGTTATTTCATCAAATATCCTATGAATTTGAAAAAAGAAAAATATCAGTAAAGTCTATTTGTTGGCTTTTCTAGGTAAAAATAGTATGTTTTAACATTTTAAAGTTCTTTTTAGTAGTAAATGTAAAATTAAAAAAACTTTTTATATTTAAAGAAAATTAAGGTATTAAAGGAATACAAAAAGTAACGGATGTTTTACTGAAATGCATTTTATTTGAATTTATTTTTAAATCTTAATATTTAAGAGGTAAACGTATATTCTTCATAAAAGACTATGATGGCTTAGTAGATCTTTTTCATTAGTGGCATGACAGGCCAGGATGGGCCCTGACATTCTCAGTAAGTTTTTCCAAGGCATCCTTCTGGAGGTCAAATTCTTCCAGTTTTTTACTTTAAGTACCTGAAGTTCTCTTTCCAGGCAATCTGTCCATCTCAGGTTGGGCCTTCCTCGTCTTCAAATTTTTGTAGATTTTGCATCGAAGACCCTTTTTGTTGTTCGGCCATTGTCCATTCTGATTAGATGGCCTGCCCACTTTATTCTTTGCAATTTGATCAAATTTATTATGTCAAGTTCGTTATATGAATAATATAGTTATAAACTTGATCTCTTGAGCCATATATTATTTTTTTGTGTTCTTCCAAATATACTTCTAAAGATTTTCTCTCAAAGGTCGCCAGTATCTTTTCATCTGACAAAGTTGTAGCCCAGGTTTCACATGCATAAGTTAAAACTGATCTTATAAGACATTTGTAAAGTAAAGTAAGTAGACATATGTAAAGTAAATTGTCTTAGTAGATAGCTCTTTCTTATAAAGTGGTTACGAAAGAAAGTAATATTCTAGCTTTAAATTTAGATTACGCAGATAAATGTTACATATTAAAAAAAAATGATTTGTCATAAATATTAACGCGCTATAGGTAAAATCAAGTCAAATTAAAATTCAACGGTATGTAAATTTGCTTGAAACGCGAGACTTCGTGTAATTCAAAAAACAAGATCTATAAAAGATATAATTCGTACATTTTAATCGTGGAGAATGAAATATTCTCCTGCAGTACTAGAAATTTTACATTTTTAAATTTTTTCCCTGGACGATCATCGGATAGTTGGGATGCTGTTCTTTAGCACCAGAATTTGAGGGTTTAAATCCCAATGATAGTAGGGCTGTTCATAGCCATTTGAAATCAGCTTGCCCCGGTCTTATTAGCCCTCAAGTAGCATAACAGCAAACCGCAACTTTCCAAACCAAACCAACCATTCTTACTTTTTCCTAGGTCTAAATAGCTTATTTTATCTTTCTTTTATCAAATATTGTGGTTACTCACAAGCCTCATAAATTTAAAACTAGCAACAGATACGTTTTACTATATAATGATAATCTTCTCACTTACCAAATAACGAAAGCTTAAGAAGTATTTTATCAACATCATACACTGCAGCTGTATTAAGAAAATTTCTTTATACTATAAAAAATACTAAAAATATATATAAAGCCTATTTCAGAGAAGATTTTTTAAGTAGTATTTCATCAAAGATCTTCTTGGTTTAGTTGCGAAATAATATTTTAAGAATGTCAATTTAAATTTTCTTCTACATAATGTTTGTTTTAAATGTCTTAAATCCTTCTAAAATAAGAAGGTTTATATTTAGAAATAGTTACATGAATTGAATGAATGTTCTTTTCATTCTACATACTAAACTTCTTTGTTTCTAAAATATTCTAAATATCTTAAAAGTAAACATATTATTTTTATAAATGGAACTTACCCTTATTTTTAAGATCTTAGACAAATATTTACTTCATATACATTTTATTAAGCGGTTTTTAAAGTATTAAGAGAAGAAGATACTATGACAGCCTCAATTTGGTTTATGAAAATACACGTAACGTAACAAATAACGTAAGAAAATATTTGCTATTTCTGATGAGATTTTTTATTTCTGGTGAGACTTTGTATCTAAATTTAAGTTAAAATTTTAAGTTATATATTTATATTGGATGCATAAAAATTGTTGAATTTTTAATATATTTTAATTGTCAGGTTATATGTGTTTATATTTATGTCAATGCCTCGTTATTTACCCTACCTCGATATGAAGTGAATTATCCCAACTTAGCTGGAGCGCCACACCTTGCATGTACTGGGCATGACTTTTCTTACTCTGTAGTATAGTTGTATTTGGAATTTCGAAATGTGTTGTAGTTGTCCGTGATCGTTTCATTAAATGTTGTGTATGCTTCTACTGTGCATTTCTTGTTTCATATTACTCTGCTACTAAGCCCAATATTAATGACATGGTCCGTAAAAGATCTCATTCGAAGATTTCCTGTATGATAAATGAAAAATTCTCCTTCAGTAATAGAAGTTTCATTCCTACTTTTTCGAAGTCTAAATGGTTTTACCTATCACATATCTGCCTTCTATCAATTATTGGCTTTGTGGTTACTTCCGAGTCTCATAAATTTAAAAGAAGCACAAAGTCTTTTTACTATCTTCTGAAAAAGTTTCTTACTTTCCAAATAACTATTGCCCACACAAAGCCTTTTATGTACATCTTACATAAAGGATGAGAGCTTCTTTATAACTATTATTGCATACAAAATATTCAAATTACATTTTTACTAATTTTTAGCAATATTTGTATTAAGATATTTCTTAATATTTTTTAAGATGTGAAAACATCTTCTAAGTACTTTATAAATTTCTTTTTACCTTATTATTTCTTTTAAATTTTTAGTTCTTTAAAATAAAAAGTTTTTTAATTTCTAGATTTGAAATGTTTACATGAGTAGTATGAATTATGTTTTCTTCTTACATTTGAAATCTTCTTGTTTTTAAAGTTTATACATATTTAAATACATATCTGTTCTATAATTTTACTTACCAAATAACGAAAGCTTAAAAGATATTATCAACTTGCAAATAAATTCTTTAATATATATTTAAATTTTCTCTTTTATATAATGTTTCTTTATGTCTTAACTCCTTGTAAAATAAGAAGGTTTATATTTAGAAAGAGTTATATCAATTGAATGAACCTTGTTTTCATCCTACATATTAAGCTTCTTTGCTTCTAAAATATTCTAAATATCTTACATGATTACTATGAGTACTTGTAAAACAAAAAGGCTTTTTTAATTTACAAAGATTTGAAATGTTACATGAGTAGTATGAATGTAAGTTTTCTTCTTACATTTGAGCTTCATAGTTTTTCAAAGTGTTATAGTGTTATAGATGTTAAAATTTGACTACGTAAAAAAATTTGAAGTTTCAGATCTATCTTATTTCATATAATATTTTTAAATAAATTTTACAAAATGTGATAATCTAATTTCACATTTTTCATGAGTAGTATGAATGTATGTTTTCTTCTTACATTTGAGCTTCATTGATTTTAAATGTTTATAAAGATGTTAAAATTTGACTACCCTGAAAAGAAAACTTACCCCGAAATTGCAGATATTACCGGTATTTCATATAATATTTTTCAATACATTTTACAGAATGTTAGGGTAGCAACTCATAGGACATTTACAGTTTCTTTCATGAGTAGTATGAATGTATGTTTTCTTCTTACATTTGAGCTTCATTGTTTTTCAAAGTGTTATAGTGTTATAGATGTTAAAATTTGACTACGTAAAAGAAACTTACCCTGAAGTTGCAGATATTACCGGTATTTCATATAATATTTTTCAATACATTTTACAGAATGTTAGGGTAGCAACTCATAGGACATTTACAGTTTCTTTCATGAGTAATATGAATGTATTTTTTCTTCTTACATTTGAGCCTCATTGATTTTAAAGTGTTATAAAGATGTTAAAATTTGACTACCCTGAAAAGAAACTTATCCTGCAGTTGCAGATCTTATCGCTATTTCATATAATATTTTTAAAGAAATTTTACAGAATGTGAAGGTAGCAACTCATAGGACATTCACAGTGTCTTTCATGAGAAATATGAATGTATTTTTTCTTCTACATTTGAGCTTTGATTTTAAAGTGTTATAAAAATGTTAAAATTTGACTACCCTGAAAAGAAACTTACCCCCGAAATTGCAGATCTTATCGTTATTTCATATAATATTTTTAAAGAAATTTTACAGAATGTGAGGGTAGCAACTCATAGGACATTCACAGTTTCTTTCATGAGTAATGTGAATGTATTTTTTCTTCTTACATTTGAGCCTCATTGATTTTAAAGTGTTATAAGGATGTTAAAATTTGACTACCCTGAAAAGAAACTTACCCTGAAGTTGCAGATCTTATCGCTATTTCATATAATATTTTTAAAGAAATTTTACAGAATGTGAAGGTAGCAGATCATACGGCATTCATAGTTTCTTTCATGAGTAATATGAATATAATTTTCCTTCTTACATTTGAGCTCATTGATTTTAAAAGTGTATAAAAGTTTAAAATTTGACTATCCTAAAAAGAAACTTACCCTGAAGTTGCAGATCTTATCGTTATTTCATATAATATTTTTAAAGAAATTTTACAGAATGTGAGGGTAGCAACTCATAGGACATTCACAGTGTCTTTCATGAGTAATATGAATCTAATTTTCGATCTTACATTGGAGCTTTGTTGTATTTAAAATGATACAAAGATGTTAAAATTATTCTACATAAGAGAAACTTACCCTGAAGTTGCAGATCTTATCGTTACTTCATATACTCTTTTTAAGGACATTTTACAGAATGTGAGGGTAGCAACTCATAGGACATTCACAGTTTCATGGAATATGAATGTATTTTTCTTCTTACATTGAGCTATTGATTTTAAATGTTATAAAATGTTAAAATTTTATACCCTGAAAAAGAAATTATGAAGTTGCAGATCTTATCGTTATTTCATATAATATTTTTAAAGAAATTTTAGAATGTGAAGCAACTCATCAGTTGCAGATCATATCTTATTTCATATAATTTTTTAAAGAAATTTTCAGAATGTAAATAGATAATGTTTTCATGAGTAATATGAAAATTTTTCTTTTACATTTGAGCTTCATTGTTTTTCAAAGTGTTATAGTGTTATAGATGTTAAAATTTGACTACGTAAAAGAAACTTACCCTGAAGTTGCAGATCTTATCGTTATTTCATATAATATTTTTAAAGAAATTTTACAGAATGTGAGGGTAGCAACTCATAGGACATTCACAGTTTCTTTCATGAGTAATGTGAATGTATTTTTTCTTCTTACATTTGAGCCTCATTGATTTTAAAGTGTTATAAGGATGTTAAAATTTGACTATCCTAAAAAGAAACTTACCCTGAAGTTGCAGATCTTATCGTTATTTCATATAATATTTTTAAAGAAATTTTACAGAATGTGAGGGTAGCAACTCATAGGACATTCACAGTTTCTTTCATGAGTAATATGAATGTATTTTTTCTTCTTACATTTGAGCCTCATTGATTTTAAAGTGTTATAAAGATGTTAAAATTTGACTACCCTGAAAAGAAACTTACCCTGAAGTTGCAGATCTTATCGTTATTTCATATAATATTTTTAAAGAAATTTTACAGAATGTGAGGGTAGCAACTCATAGGACATTCACAGTGTCTTTCATGAGTAATATGAATCTAATTTTCCTTCTTACATTTGAGCTTCGTTGTATTTAAAATGTTACAAAGATGTTAAAATTAGACTACATAAAATAAACTTACAATGAAGTTGCAGATCTTATCGTTACTTCATATAATCTTTTTAAGGAAATTTTACAGAATGTGAGGGTAGCAACTCATAGGACATTCACAGTTTCTTTCATGAGTAATATGAATATAATTTTCCTTCTTACATTTGAGCTTCGTTGTATTTAAAATGTTACAAAGATGTTAAAATTATACTACATAAGAGAAACTTACCCTGAAGTTGTAGATCTTATCGTTACTTCATATACTCTTTTTAAGGAAATTTTACAGAATGTGAGGGCAGCAATTCCTAAGACATTCACAGTTTCTTTCACGAAAATACACATAGCACACTAAATAATAAAAAAAAATTAATATTTCTAATGACAGTCTGTAACTAAATATTGGTATCTATACCTAACTTACTCTATGCCTAAATAAAATAAAATTTAAAGCTAGCACAGCTTTGAATTTTAAGATAAAATTTATAGGTATGCTAGTATATTGGATACATAAAATAGAAAATCTGCATTAAATTAAAAAGAAAACTTATCCATAAAAAATTTTGCATGAACATTTTATGTATGGTGATTGAAATATTCTCCTCCAGTAACAAAACTTCTTTTTCACTCTTACTTTTCCGAAATCTAAATAAATTTCTCCCACATAAATCTGCCTTTTATCAAATATTGGCACTATGGTTATTCCCGAGCCTCACAAATTTACACGAAGCTACAAAACTTTTTTACTATCTGCTGGAAAGCTTCTAACTTTTCAAATAACGATAGCCTGCACAAAGCCTTTTATCTCCATCCTACGTTAAAGATTTGTAAGAGAGATTCCTTTTTATCAATTCTTAGATAAAAATAATCAAACTGCATTTAGAATAAAATTTGACGAGTGATTTTCTATAGAGCTATTACATCAAATATCCCATTGGTTTAAGGTGTGAAATACATCTATAAAAATACCATTGTATGTTTTTTTCAAAACATTTTGTTTTATATTGAACTTTTTTAGCAATAAGAATTAAAGTAGAAACCATTGCTAAAATTTTAATGAAACGAATGTCTCCTTTCATAAATACTTTTTATAGTGTCTTGCTTTTAAAATATACTAAAGATGTAAAACTTAAACTAATGTCTTTATGAAATTAATTTCATTTGATTTTTAAGTTGGCAGCATTTTATTTCATAGACATTTTATTAAGTGGCTATTTATGCATAATGAAACGAATGTAAATGCATGTCTTGCTTTTAAAATATACTAAAGATGTAAAACTTAAACTAATGTCTTTATGAAATTAATTTCATTTGATTTTTAAGTTGGCAGCATTTTATTTCATAGACATTTTATTAAGTGGCTATTTCTGTAGTGATGGAAACAAATACGAATCGCATCCAGAAAGTAAGTTTCCCGATGTTTTCACCCTTTAAAGTAAACGTAATTAGCCTTGTCAATTGTGCATGCGTAACATATCTATGACGTATTAATCATATGCCAGCTGGGCATGACCCGACTCCTGCCAGGAGCGTGGTAACAGGGGTCCGAAATGGAAACTCTAATTCCTTCTCCCGATGATCTTAAATGCATAAAGCATTGTTCCAATTGAAATTCATCGTCAGCACTGCCAGGTCTATGAGCCGAAACTGACACCCAAACACAAAATTCAACGTTTAGGAGCAGCACTGATATATTTGCTACGGTATCACGACCACGGTGACTAGTTCATAGACAGGATCGTCACGGGCAATGAGACTTGGATTTCACACTTAACCCCGGAAACCAAGCAATTACCAATGCAATGGCGTTATAGTGGATCTTATGTCAGGACTTAATTCAAAAAGACGCTGCCAGTACAGAAAGGGATGTGCACGGTGTTCTGGAACAGGAAGACTGGTTTCATTCACAGGCGTAAGAGTTCTACGACAAAGGGATAAAAAATCTGATCCCACAATACGACAATTGTCTCAATTCTGCTGGTGGCTATGTTGAAAAATAGCTGAAACATTGCTGTATTTGTTGCCAATAAATATTTCCCTGAAAGTGTGAGTTCTTTACTTGTTTTAAGTAGGGAAACTTACTTTCTGGATGCGTCTCGTAGTGGGCAGTCATAATTTGGTTGATGAACATAAATGTAAAATATCAGATAATCTTAAGTATAATTTACCATATTTGATGGCACTCTATCTAAATAAGTTAAATCCAACTTCAATGTCTGTAAGTTTATTGCTAGCCTAAGATAAAGAATTTTCGTGAAATTCAAGCTTCATCTATAAAAGATCTTATTCGAGCATTTTGTGTACGAGAAATGAAATATTTTCTTTCAGTAATAGAACTTTTTATCATTATTTCTTTTTTCAAGTCTAAATGGCTTTAGCAGGACAAATCTGCCTTTTACCCAAAACTGGCAAAGAGTTTCTTCACAAACTTCATAGATTTAAAAGAAGCAACAAATCCTGTTTATTGTCTCTTAAAAAACTTCTTACTTTCCTTGTAGCGACAGCCTGTACAATGGCTTTTATTTGCATTCTACATTAAGGTTATTCACAGCATATTTCTTTCTCGCCATTTTTAAGTAAAAAAAATTAATCCAGATTTCATTTAAAGCAGACTTCAACGGGTTATTTTATATCATGCTATCAACCAAACATTTCTTTATTTTAAATGCAAAATTCATCTTTAAAGCACTATAAATTTTTTATCATGCTGTAATGGTTGAAATTGAGTTTTTATAGCTATAAAACGAAATAATAGAAGATCATATTGTCACGTAGATGAATAGATGAGAAAACAAAAGCGCTCAAGATCAACTAGACTGTTATTTAAGACACTCAAAGAAATAATGACCAAAATAAACTCTGGAAAGTGTTATTTTGGGGTACCTGGGGCCTATGGCCCCTTATCCCCGATAATAATTTTGGCAAGTGGAAACATTACACTAGAAATTGGCTGACACTAAGTACTAATATATAAGCAGAAAGAAGAACAAACAAAAGAAGACACAAAGAACACAAACACAAAACACAAAAACAGGATTAGTAATGACAAGATTATATTAAAAGATAACTTCATTTGCCCTTTTATTATTATTAAATTTTTTTTCTGAATATGCTCTTTACAACCTTTACAAAATATGTTAGTAGTAGACAGAATATTACACAAAAAATTTATGATGGTAAAATAGAGCTTCATTTTTTTTTTTTAAATTAGGGCATGAAGTAAGTAACAGAAGAAGAATAAAGGGGCAATGTACAAAAGGGGCTAAGGGGGATACACTCAAATGACAAAAATACAAGTTACATAGGGCTTTTATAGTTTTATGCAGATCCTGAGCCCAGCCAATCATATTACAAGCACGAGACAAAAAATAATCCTCGTGCGTCTAAGAAAGTTATTTCTTGAATCCCGCCAAAACGCCAAATAGAAGTGCGACTACATATTTGAGCATAATCTTTAATTTCGCGCCAATATTTAGAACGAGTTAAAATGTTTTATGAAGGGAATTTGCTATATATAAGTATACGATTTTCTGTCAAATCAACTCAAGTATAAGGACGAATGTAAAAGTAGAGTGAAATTTACTTGTAAATGAACAGGGTAGAATGAAATTTTATAATACATGAGGAATATGAATGAAGGAGTCAGTGTCAGGATAGCTCCACTCCTTTGTCGCGAGCTCAAATAATTAAGTTGATGTCAGAATAAAGAAAGCAAAATTAATTAATTTCATTTAAAGACAAGAGTACAAGATGGTGCAAATCTGTACCCTGTACTACTGATACTTGCAACAATGAGAATTTAGGTTACAATTTAAGACAGGAAGCAAATAAGAGAGGTAATGTCCATAATGCTTACCACAAAATGCAGAAACTTAAAAATTAATTTGTAAAAATTGAAATTAAAGATGTACAAAATGGTTATTAGCAATCTGAAGAGGAAGGAGGAAATTGACGTCTCTTGGAGAATTTAAAAAGAGGTGAGGAGTCGAGAGGAGAGGAGAAAAGTGTTCTTCAAGAGACAGGTTCTAGAGTACAGTAGGTGACCTCTTCTCCCTTTCCAGCAACAAAATACGGGATCTATATTTATGATACTCCAACGACGTTGATCTCCATCTCGGAAACCCAGATGAGATTATTTGCCCCTACATGAGATCTGTTTCCCTGAGTCATAAGTGCGTTTGAGACCCCAACTTGAAATCTATGATATTATCAGGAATAAGTCATTGCTTTCCTTAATGACAAAAAGTACATAGGTACGTATAAATATACAGTTTTCTGTTTGTAAAAATACATCATCCTGAAGGAATCGGGGGAATTCTATGAGATTTAATGTGCAAATGACTTTTATTGGTTCAAATAAAGATTATATTTTCGAAGAAGAAATGAAGAGTCTAAAATTCAGTTTTACGATAATCAGTAACTGGTGCATTGGGAAATTTCAAGGAGAAACCCAAGAGCTCAATCGCTACTTACTCCAAATATCATCCTTAATCGCAATATACTCCATAAAGATCGTTTGATATTATATAGGATTCGCTTGAGGATGGTTTTCTTACAGGTTATTGTGCCCTCTGAACGCATCTTAAAGCGATGGGAATCTGACCTGATCCCTTATGTTCTGGCCATATTAAAGAGACCACTTGCCATATTCTGTGTTCACGGTTTATTGTAAAGTAATTACAATACTCACCTGTGTTCGTTATTACAAAGGGAAACACAGTAATATATGCTCCACAAAATTAAAAATAAATGCCTTATATTTTAACTAAAATATTTATTATATACCTTGTTTATTTAGATATTTTTCTTAATTAAAATATGATATTCATTTCTCGATATTCATCAATATACAATAATTCATAACAAATTTCTTTTTTTGTTTCTTTAAATGTTATTTCTTAATCAAAATATCGAATTAATTAACTGAGGCCCAATCAAAGTAACAATCATAAATATGTTAAATCAGTTTACCTCCAGGCATTCAAAGGGAAACAGTGTGTCCGGGCAGGACTCTAGGCAGTGAGCGTGTAAAGGTCGTCACTTGTTTCTTTTCAGATGTGGAATGAGGGATCGTCATATGTTATTTTCATCTGATGTCCCGGGCTGTCTGGTTTGCTCACGGGCTCTCGATGTACCCGATGGACTCTCGATGGACTTTTTTCAACAACTTTATACCTCTGTTCAACACTCCCTTTTTTCTCTATTCCGATCATTTGTTAGTGCAATTTTCCCACATCTCATTCCCTTCGAGTGTGTAGGTGGGCTCATTAAAATGTCCCCTTTGGTAAAAAGTGACATTATTGCCTAGCCATTGCCCCAAATCTAGCGTCTGCATCCCTACCTGAGTTTGACCGCTGCAATTCTGCAATTCCACCAGCTATAACTCCTCCGCAGAGTTCCCCCATTAAAACTCGAAGTCCAAAGTTGCGTCTATATTCTTCTTAGAAATTTAGCCCACATCTGTGTGCACTGGTTGTCCAAAGGGGAAAAGTACATAAGTACATTGCTCTTATGTTTGAACAACTTAGTTCACCTTCTTTTTCCTTGTTAGCTACAGAATAATCAAAGCTGTGGTGGCAATGTCCTTCTCTTGTGACCTCCTTCTCCAAAATTTAGCCTCATATGCATTTGATAAAATGGTTTATTTTAGGGATGAAATGAAGTACTGGGATAATTACAAATTTAAAGCATTAAAATGTTAGATACCAGATAATTTATCAAATTATTTGTCAGTTCTGTTGACAGTTTATGCATATATATATATAAGTTAAGTAAAAATACTAAGTTATGTATGTTTATTTGAAACACATGTGATTTTTAGAAATTTCATAAAACCCCTTATCCATGAAAGTTTTTATTTGAACATATCACATAAATGATACATGAAATATCTTCTTTCAATAATATGCTTTTTCTCATTCTTTCTCTCCCGAGTCTAAATGGCTTTAGCCCTCAAGAATCTAACTTTTATCAAATATTCGGTGCCTTTTTTTCCAAGCCTTATTCAAAAGAAGCAGTAAATCCTTTTTATTATATGCTAAAAAGATTCATAATTTTGAAGTAAGGAGAGTGCTTACAAAACCTTTTACTTAGTACTTACACAAAGGTTCTATGCAAGAAATTTCTTTCTTCCTATTCGTACATAAAAATACTCCAAACACATTTAAAAGTAACTAACGAGTTATTTTATGTCGTGCTATATTTCTCACCCCCTGTTGTAGAGGAAAACTACATCTTTAAAGCATAGAATTCGAACAATATTTTTTTATACGTAATGTTTTTTTTTAAGTTATTTCAACCCTTAAAATTCAAAATAAAACGTTTTATTCTGTTTAGAAAAAAATAAAAGGTTAGATGAACGGAATGAATTACTGTTTTTCTCTAATATTTTTAAATTGTATTTAATTAATTCTTATTATGTTAATAAGTAAACATGTTTTCTTAATGAAACAGCACTTCTATTTCAATACGTAATTCCTTACTCCATGTACATTGGATTTTTGTTGAAGTGATGGAAGCAAAATTTGGATTATTCAGCTACATACAGATAATCTAAGCTATTATTTATCATTTTTTATGCAGAACTATTTATAATGTAATGAAAATTAAGAATCTCATCTATGCAATTTTGCGGGGATTGTAAGTAAAAGTATTTTTGGGAGAAATTAAAAAAACATCATTCATAAAGTGTACTTTTTGAACTATTTATAAACAATTCATTCACATAAGTGGTTTACGTGAAATTTAAATAACATCAGTCATGAAATGTCATTTTATGATAGATAAATGATATATTCTCTTTCAACCTGCATATAGCCCGTCATATGACGGGATCGGTAAAAGTTTTAAGTTTCCAAAATTGTAAAGTACCCTATGAGGCAGGTAAGAAATGGTTTGTTTTTGGCTGAGAATTACCTGGTACATGATCAATAATTTGTTTATCCTCATTTGAATTCATTTAGAAAGATAATTCAATGTTTCCGTAGTTCCGTCGAAATTATCGTTAAATTTTTCCAAACTTTTTGCCATAATAATAAATGGAAGTAAAGGAATGAAACTATCATTTCCACTGCACCTCGGAGTTAGATAAAATTTGTTGTTAATACCGGTGATAAAACTTTCATTGCATTTGTTGCAATGAAAGTTAATAACCAATTAGAAAATAACCAATGATTAAACTTAAAATTATCACATATGTACCTAATCTATTATTTAAGCCAGATATAAAAGAAAATTATTTATGTAATATCTAAATTCAGTGATAAAATGTATAAAAATAATGCAGATGATATTTAAATAATTTAAAATAAGAAATGATTAAATGAGATGATTAAAGGAACGATGTCATACTGCTGGGAAAAAGTGTTCTTTTTACCTATTTAATGGGATAAATTGATAAATTTAATAGATTGCTCTTAACCACATTTTAGGAATGAAATATTGAAATATAGCTTTGCTATATTTTTTAGAAACAACTGAGTCATCGCATAAATTGATAAAATAAATATTTTTCTAAAATACATTTAAGGAATTTTTATTATAAATATTATAAAGATATAAGATGTAAACATATATACCTTATAGAAGGAACTTTCTTTGATATTTTACTAGATAGCTTTTTGATTCATGTGTATTTTCTAAGACGGTTTTGCTTGCAGACGATATTTAAATAATTTAAAATAAGAAATGATTAAAGAAATGATGTCATACTGCTAGGAAAAAGTGTTATTTTTACCTATTTAATGGGATAAATTGATAAATTTAATAGCTTGCTCTTAACCACATTCTAGGAATGAAATATTGAAATATAGCTTTGCTATATTTTTTAGAAACAACTGAGTCATCGCATAAATTGATAAAATAAATATTTTTCTAAAATACATTTAAGGAATTTTTATTATAAATATTATAAAGATATAAGATGTAAACATATATACCTTATAGAAGGAACTTTCTTTGATATTTTACTAGATAGCTTTTTGATTCATGTGTATTTTCTAAGACGGTTTTGCTTGCAGACGATATTTAAATAATTTAAAATAAGAAATGATTAAAGAAATGATGTCATACTGCTAGGAAAAAGTGTTATTTTTACCTATTTAATGGGATAAATTGATAAATTTAATAGCTTGCTCTTAACCACATTCTAGGAATGAAATATTGAAATATAGCTTTGCTATATTTTTTAGAAACAACTGAGTCATCGCATAAATTGATAAAATAAATATTTTTCTAAAATACATTTAAGGAATTTTTATTATAAATATTATAAAGATATAAGATGTAAACATATATACCTTATAGAAGGAACTTTCTTTGATATTTTACTAGATAGCTTTTTGATTCATGTGTATTTTCTAAGACGGTTTTGCTTGCAGACGATATTTAAATAATTTAAAATAAGAAATGATTAAATGAGATGATTAAAGGAATGATGTCATACTGCTAGGAAAAAGTGTTATTTTTACCTATTTAATGGGATAAATTTAATAGTTTGCTCTTAACCGGGGAAAATAGGGCTTGGAATGATGGCATTAAATGATGCCATCATGAATGATGACTCGAAAAGAGGGGAGGATTTGGATTTCGAACGTTAAGAACGACAGTATTTTTCTGCTGTGATATGAAGCATGTTTATAGCAATTTATTTTAGAATCGGATCGTTAGTTGAGGTGAAGATAAACTGTACTCGCTTTGAATTTTGCTAACCCCAACTCATCAAGAATCCAATATGCATGACTTTATCATTCCAGGTCCAACCGCTTCATAAATTCGAGCACAGAGGGACAGATAACTTAGGCTGTTATTATATAGGGGATAGGAGATGTTTTGCTTATTATAACTTTGCCGAGTGTAAATGTCTTTATCCCGCAAAGCTCTGCCTTTTATCAAATAACCAATGTAGGCTCTCCACAAGTCTCATAAATTAAAAAAAAGCAACAAACCTTTGTTACTATCTTCTACGATGCTTCGCACTTTCCAAATAACGATGAGACCGTAAAAAGCTTTTTATTTGCATCGTACATCAATATTCTCTTCAGATGATTTATTTTTGATTATTCATAGATAAAAATCATTTAAATTTCATTCAATAAATAGTAATGAGCTGTTATGTATTGGGGTATTTCTCCAAATATATCCCTGTTTAAGGCGCGGATAATTCCTTGAACGTACAAATTTTCTTTTTCTCATAAAGTGTGTCATATTTCAAATTACTTGACCGCTTTGTAGGAAAGAAATATTGAAATAATACCTTTACTATATTTTTAGAAACAGTTGAGCCATTGCATAAATTGATAGAATAAATATTTTTATAACGTACATTTAAGGAATTTTTATTATAAATATTATAAATATATAAGATGTAAACATATGTACTTTATAGACGGAACTTTCTTTGGTGTTTTACTAGATAGCTTTTTGATTCATGTGTATTTTCTAAGACGGTTTTGCGTTTACTGATAAAAACAAATATTACAGCACTGAGTATGGATTATTCAGCCAAATGTTAAATACAGATAGTCTAAAATTTCCCCCCTTTCTCATAACTATTTTCTGATCAAATTAAAATTCAAAGCTATGTAAGTTTATTTAAAACACGAAAGTTTCGTTGAAGAAGATGAACCATAAAATCCCTTATTTGAACATTTGATGTAAGATGATAGAAATTTACAATAACAGAAAATATCTCGTTCTTACTCTCCTAAGTTCAAAGCTTCAGTCCGCAAGAATCTGACTTTCATCAAATATACGATGTGTTTTTCAGAATCCTCATAAATTGTTTGATTCTTTGTTTGCTGTTTTACTAGATAGCGTTTTACTTCATGTGTATTTTCGAATTTGCTTTTACTGATAAAAACAGATATTATTTCAGCACTGAGTATGGATAATTCAGTCAAATATTAAATACAATAATAATCTGAAAATTTTCCCCCTACTGATGAATATCTTCCGATTAAATTAAAATTAAAAGCAATGTAAGTTCATTTAAAACACAAAAGATTCATTGTGGAATTTGAAGAAGATGAACCATAAAATCCATAATTTGACATTTGATGTAAGATGAATGAAATTTAAAATATTAGATAATTTCTCATTCTTACTCTAAGTTCAAATCTCCAGTACGCACTAATCTGACTTTTATCAAATATCCTATGTGATTTTCAGGAGCCTCATAAATTGTTTGATTCTTTGTTTGATGTTTTCCAAGATAGCTTTTTACTTCATGTGTATTTTCGGGTTTGCTTTTACTGATAAAAACAAATATTATTTCAGCACTGAGTTATGAAGAAATATATGGAAAATTAAAATACAAAGTTATGTATGTTTACTGAAACACGAAAGTTGCAGTTTATAAAATCATTTTGCTGTTACTGATAAAAACAAGTACTATTTCATCCATAAATTTCAATAATACAAGAAAATGTTAGGAAGATCTAAAACGTTACATTAATGAAAGGAATAATTGTTTTTACCTTAAATGGTTTTTAAGCTGTCTTGTATTTAAATCCATTCTAAAGAAGTAACAAGTAGAGATATCTCTGATATTTTAGCAGATTGCTATGTGTTTTAAATATTTTTTTATAAATTATCTTTTGCTGTATTGATGGCAGTAAGTACCATTGAAGCCCTAAATTTGAATTATTCAGATAAATGTTACATTTATGTAATGTAAGAACTTAATGAAAAAATATTCCTAAATGTACTTTAAATCAAAATTCTAAGCTATGTAATGTTTTTAGAAAAATAAGTAAAAGTTGTTTTTGAGGAATTTAAATAACACCATTCAAGAAATGTCATTTTATGACAGATGAATGAAATATTCTCTTTCAATAGGAGATCTTTTTCTCCTTCTAACTTTCCCGAGTGCAAATGTCTTTATCCCGCAAAAATCTGCCTTTTATGAAATATTCGATGTGGGCTCTCCACGAGGCTCATAAATTCAAAAGAAGCAACAAAACCTTTTTACTATATCTGCAGAGAAACTTCTTACTTTCCAAGTAACGATGAGTCTACACAAAGCCTTTTATTTGCACCGTACATGAATATTCTGTTCGGAAGATTTCTTTCTGACTATTCATACATAAAAATATTTAAATTTCATTCAACAAACTGTAAGGAGGTGTTTTATATGAGTCTATTGCGTCAAATACATCCCAGTTTTAGATGCGTAACACGTCTTTATAGCATGCGATACAATTTTTGTTATTTTCATAAATAATTTCTTGACCACACCGTAGAAATAAAATATGAAAAATGAGTTGAAACATTACATAAATTGAAGAAATAAACATTTTTCTTAAATGCATTTTCAGTATCTTGTTTTAAAAGTGTTCTAAAGATATAAGATATAAACACATCTGGTTTATAAAAGGAACTTCTTTTGATGTTTTACTAGACAGCTCTTTATTTCATATGTCTTTTATAAAGCGATTTTGCTTTTACTGATAAAAACAAAGACCATTTCATCTATATATTTGAATTATTCAAATATATTTTTAATATATATAATGTAAGAAACATTTTGTATTTTCTGATGACCATTTATGAATAAATATATGTTTTTTGTCTTTTTTGTTGACCATTAAAGAATAAATATGTTCTTTCTCTTTTATGATGACCATTTATGAATAAATATATGGATTTTTTTGTCTTTTGTGATGACTATTAAAGAATAAATATATGTTTTTTGTCCTTCCTGATGACCATTTATGATTAAATATATGGTAAATTAACATAAAATGTTATGTATGTTTACTGAAACACGAAAGTTTACTTGAAATTTACATATTAAGTATAAAAGCTATTTTTTAAACATATTATGCATGATGAATGAAACATTCTCCTACAATTGCATAAATTTTATTATTCTTATTTTTCTGAATCTAAATGGCTTTACTCCCTAAAAATCTGATTTTTATGAAATATTCAATAAGATTTTCCCCGAGCCTTCGAACCATAAATCACAGAATGAATCCTCTAAACTATCGGCTGAGAAACATCTATATATTTACTTACTTTCCACGTAACGACAGACCATACAAAGTCTTTTATCTGCATCATGTATTAAAATTCGGTGTAGAAGATCTGTTTCTGTCTAATCTTGATCAAAAAATAATTAAGCTTCATTTAAGCAAACATTACCAGTTATTTTATATTGTGCTATTTCACGAAGCATCTCTCTGTTTTAGGTGCAAAATACATATGTATAGCCAACCTTATAAAGTTTCTTTTTACACGAAGAATGACTTTTTTATAAGTTTATTGAACCCCTTTAACCCTTTAAAGGTCACGATTAAAAATTATTTCAGATTTAACTGAATTAGTTATAAACGTTTTCAGTGAAGTTTATAAATAGGAACCATATAAAAACAAATTTTACATTCCCTTAAGAGGTGGGAATATATATATATATATATATATATATATATATATATATATTTGGGGGGGGTGAGATAATTGTGAAACCTTTTCCTTTTACAGCATGAAAATAAGAGTTTTTTAAAATCAATTATGTTGAAAGAACAATGTATAATTATCATCAAAATGATGTAAGAAATAGATAACTACACAATTTTTCATTGTTCTTTTGGGTAGGTGTTTTTAATTGAAGTCATAAAGAGAAAAATTAAATTCGAGAATTTTCATGTAAAGCAATTTTAAACTAAAATATTTCAAAGGGAAAACTAAATTATGCAAAATTCTATATATCAAAGATTCAATAACACAGAAAATTGAAAAAAATCTTTCGGATGTTTTTAAAAACAAGAGAAAAAAGTATTAATAGCTGGTTTCGCTGTGAAACCATTGCCCGTTAAAGGGTTAAGCAGTGAAATATAAAATAAGAAGCCTTTTCTATATATACAAAGAGTTTTGAATGAACCGCTTTATGAATTAGATAAATAAATTATTTTTAAAATCATTTTAGAATTTTCATGTTTAAAATCCTCTAAAGATATAAAAAGTAGAAATAACTCTCCTATACAAAATACTTATTATAGTTTACTAAATACTTTTTAGCTTTTTACATGTTTTATTACTAACGTTTTGTTTTGTTTAGGAGTTAAACCATAATTATTTAGTGTGAAACAGATGCATCGCGGTTTTCGTCATCAAATTTGGCGATTTTTTGAGAGTTTTGCCGGGCGATGACTGGTTATTTTTGTTTACCCTGACATTTGATCTTTGTAGTGGCAACCCTGGTTCGTTCTTTCAGCCCCATTGGTGCATGTGATTTCTGACGTCACCACCCGGCTCTTTAGAATAATTTCTTTCTAGTTATTTCTTTGGCTAGCCACTTCTTTTGCCTTACGGGATTCCTGGAGTTCCGTGTGTGCATGTTGTAGAACTTCATGTTTTTTCTTTTTAGTTTGTTTCTTTCTAGTTGTGCATTATGTATGTTGTTTTGAACGTTTTGGCTATAATTAACGTAGTTAAGAAGCAACAGGAGATTTTGCGGGGATTATGCAGTTCGAGAAGAGGGCAACACGTATGTAGGGATGAAGATGTAATAGGACCAACTTTTGCTTTGCATTTGTTAAACAGGAGGCAGTTATTTCATAATTTTTTTAAAAGAGGTCGATCTTATAAAAACTAAATTTAATTGTCGTTATTAAAATATGTGTGTATGTAATATGTATTTATTGTTGTACGTTTAAATCCTTAAAGGGAAGTTGAGAGGGGGAACCTCGCTAAAAATTTTTAATTTGTTTTAAAGAATTTTTAAATATCTATCTTCTATAAAAACGCATTGTAAAACTCATTTGTGTTGTCATCATATAGTTCTTAAGTAGTAAAAAATCTGTAAAATATATGCTGTGGGGCATTTTGTAGAATTTTGTAATAACTTTGGTTTCTTAAACGCCATGTGGTGCCGTCAATGTTTTTTTTTTTTGGTGATATTTCAGAAAATACCATTTTTTTGCCGCCATTATAGCTTGGCGACTGTCAGAAAATTAGGTTTTTGTCAAGATCGCCAAGAAAAAAACACGACGGCCGGAAACGGTGTAGATATCACATCTGTTCCTCATTTATAACGTAGTCACCATTGTTTAATGCAGCGTAATAATTTCTTACACCTATTTATGTGTCCATATACGAATAGATAGACATAAGCATAAGTATATCAATATATACACCGTGATACATTATTTTTCATACAAAGGAAGCCAGGGTTTGTGGATTACTCGGACATGTTTTCGGTTGCCTTGGATGGATCATAGGGGTTGAATCCGAACTGGTTAAATTTGAGCAGAATGGTTTTCTTTTTGTAAGTGTTCTATGTGAATTTAACTCACTTTGTAGCTAAAAGTGGAGGTAAGCATTAAATTCAATCTCACCCGATGGATTCCGCTATACGATTAGTATGTATTAATTCATCAGTTCGTAGAACTCAAGTATTGTCATCTGGTGGCAATCGGTAGTTTTAATATTTGTTATATAGAATGCATATTGCAAGAAAAAATTTAGGTGCAGAATTAGACACTACAACAATCCTAAATATAAAGTTTTAACTTTCTATGGTTAAAATTTTTGAGTCATGCTTATAGATGTGACGGCAAAAGTAGTCATTTAGCTATTTTAAAAATTGATAATAGAAATTTTAATTCTTCCTCGTATAGCCGTATAGACGTATGTATAGCCGTGATGATTAAATTAGTGAAAATGAAACCTGGTAATAATGAAATAGGGATTTCATTGGGAATCTTAACATTAAAAATGTTCGTGATTAAAAATACTTTCTTTATATTTTTCTTTATTCTTATTTTTCGTTGTATGAAGTAAAAATAATCCCTTAAATGTTTTTTAGAACGCGAGCTATAGAATATATTATGATAATAGTTAAAGTCTGTTAAATTTTACTGGTATTTTACTCAAAACTGAAAATTTTAAAACTATATGTAATATTGAAAAAAAAATCTTTGAAAAAATGTATTAGGTGATGTACAGTATTTGAATATATGCATGTTATCAATTGAATTAATCATCATAATAAGACTAATATTTTTCATAATTATAATTTTAAAAAATTATTTTATTTTTAAAAATAAAATAAAGTTAATAATTTGTTTCGAGTGTGAATTTTTTTATTTAAATTACTGACGGTTAAAAATTAAAAAATATTAGTTAACTAATTATACAGATCCTACATTTCTAAACGTTTTAACATTTATTTAATACTTATATGTTACTTAAAAACTTGAGTTACTTTAAAGATGAAAAAATTAAATAATGTTATTTAAATAAATTAATTTAAATATTTATTTATTGAAAATAATAACTATGAATATGTACTGAAAATCAGTAAAAATTCTTACAATTGTATAATTTTAAGTTTTGAAGTTAGAAATCACACCACATTTACGCTGTAATTAGCAATTTAAAGCATTTGAAAATTATGAATATAAAATAATTGATTAGTTAGTTGATTGATATTTTTACAAATTATGATTTGAATAATTAGACGGACATATTGACTGAAATGAATAATGACTGACAAAAAACACCCATCGCATTCACATTGTCTAGTTCAATTTACAGAGTTTTAGTAATTCCAACATCTTCAAACAATTATTAATTTAGAAATGAACATATTCATTAAAATGATTTCAATTAACAAAAGAATTTTTTGAATCTAGTCCCCGAAAGTGTTCTCTGTGAGCTCAAAATATTTGATTTGAAAGAAAATAAATACAGGAAATTCCCATTTGGAAATAGAGTCATGATCTGCTATTGACAGAATTATGAATAAGTCATTCAATCACGTCTCTCAACGTCACAATAAAAGGGAAAGTCATTTAATTCCTTTTTAAAATGTATGATAACAGGGTAAAGCGAAATGTAAGTAACATAAGAATTTCCCGCAACACCAATATTCTTTATACTTTTGCCTTAATAAATTTCCCTCCACTAAAGCAAAAATAGTTAATGGATAGTAACAGATTTTCAATAAAGTCTATAAGGTATTGGAGCTCTTTCAGACACTCCCATCGATTTACGGAGGAAATCATTTGTGTAACCTTTATTTCCAGGCACTGGATCATAATACCATTTCAATTCGGAGAATATTTCTCATATTAAATCTTAAATACTTCTCTATTTAAAAAGAGTTATTGATTTTAAATAAACCGATACCAACAGCGTCTTATGATTTTTCTAAGCCTTTTGAAAAACTTCGGGGATTTCAGGATACGTTAAATAATTTGAAAATGCCTTAGGGGATCCTTTGATGTTCTGAAAAGTTGGTTCTGAAAAGAATTTAGATAATGTACATTCCGTCTATTCGTTAAAAGCGTTTCCAGTTGATGGTTCTTGAAGTGTATATTATAGAACAACTTAAAGGAGCGAGTGTAATGTGTTCAGTTTGGGAGATGGCTTAAATGGGTTGGTTTGTACGTAAGCAGTGAATCGATTTGCATGTTTTACTGCTTTTGGTTAAAAAATATATAAATCGAAGAATGAAAACCATATTTATAAATTGGAAGATATTTTATACATTGAGAGTGTTTATTCGTTAATAAAGTATTAGTTTTTATTTCATTGATTTATATTTTACATTTCTTTGCAGGGCTATAAATGAGTTAATAAAAAAACTTTCAGTTGAGAGCTGTGAAAATTTTAAGGTTTGTTTAGTTATACATATATACACTTTTTAATCATAGAAATATCTTTTTTATCATAAAAATGAGTTATAGAAGCTTATAATTAAAATTTTGGTTTTTAAACCTTGATAATTTAAAAAGAATATTACTTTATCTCGAAACGTAATGTATCTTCTTTCCTTTTTTTAAATAAATAAATAAATAAATAAATAAAATAAAAATTAAATTAAAAATTGAAATTTTTTGTATGTGCTTCATTTTTATAACTTTTTCATTTATACTTTTCGTTTTTATTAGATTTTACAAATTTTGTTTCTAATATTAGACCTTTAATTTTAAAATAATTGGGATTTTACGTGAAATGTATTAGGCAAATCCAGAAAAATAAGAGTATTCAATGTTTAAAAATCAGAGGATGCAATGTATGTTTCAACACTTTACAAAATCTAATATCAAACCCTATCTTTTGACTTATCTATCTCCTTTATCAAAACCTTTAGGAAGGTGAATAGTGAACTTCCCTGTATCTTCACCTGAAGTTCTCGCAACTTCTTCGGTTCCTTAATTGATGGTCATCTGGACCTAATCATGTTTCAAGACCTTTTACACTTTTGCTAATAAATGCATAGAGATCGAAGGATTGATGGATGAAACTATGAATGGAGTAGCTGATGATCCCCCAGTAGAATCAGTGATAATTGCTTTATAGTTTTGTTATAAAAGAATTTATGTTACAATCCTATGATAGTACATTTCCGTTCATGACAGGAAACCGTATTATGATCCTCATCTTGGTGAAGGGGTGATTAGGAAATGATAGTTTTACTTTAACTTAGCTACTACAACAAATGTTTTCAAGCACCTGAAAGGAATGAGTTCATCCTTTCCCTGCTACTCCCAATACTTTTATTCAGTAAACTCAGTACTAAATTTGTAGAAAAATTTCCTGTTAATAGTCAGAGACACGACTATTAATTTCTTAACTTGCATGCTCTTTTAAAATGATCTTGTTTCTGATGCCACTTGGACAAACTAAGCCATACTTTAATCACATTAAAGTACAGCAAAGGGGTGCAACTTTCGTTTTAATAAGTACTACTAGGGTGAAAGAACAACTTTTGCTCAAGTAGGTAATCGTAATATAAAAGCAGAGACCAAGAAGAAGACCCATAGGCTTGCCTTGCCACACCCAGAGGTGTTGCTTGAGAACTTGGAGGATCTTGTGACCACGAATATAATTTACGTGTCCCAGTCACCTAAAACGAACTCCAGTTCCAAACCAACAACTTTCCATTTACGAGATAGTTACCCTTGCCGACTAGCTATTGCTAATATCATTCAAATATTCTTGTCTACACAAATTCCCATATTATCTTATATTATTTTTCAATAATTAATACTTTCTGGTCCTAAAAGTTAAGTTTAAAATTTGTTTGACACACAAAGAATATATACTTACATATATACATTAGATGACATTTTTGCCTAATCAGGGAAAGGGAATAAAGTCCATCTTCAATTCCATGCAGTTGGATGAACAGAGCTAAAACATTACGTAACAAAACCACATTAAAATAAAAAAGAACTTAGTTTATTCAGGAATCTTTTCAAACGGACGCCTGCTCAAAACATGCCCATCTAGGTTATATAATTGTCTTGGTCAACCAATAAGAAGTTTAATTAGCAATGAAATGGGTAACGCTGATTAGGTAGTTTCACCGTCATGAGTTATTTTAATGTACTTATGTAGCAATAAACTTGTGGTTTCAAAGTGGCCAAATTAATAGAGAAAACAAAGACATTCATCAAGATTGCTAGAAAAAAATGGCAGAAAATAATAGAACCGTCAGAAAATTATTCTAAGTTTGATATAATTATTTTTTTAGAATGAAAATTTCATTAGATACATACACACACATATAAATAGTTATATACTTATGTATAAAGGTGTTACAAGAAGGTCTTAAGATATGTATCATTATAGACACTGGACAATAAAATCACAAATAAAATTACTTTTTAAATTAAAAACAATACTACACATTAGATTGCTTTTAAGATCATTATTTTTAAATAACAGCAGAAATTAACACGCGTATATATATATATATATATATATATATATATATATATATATATATATATATATATATATATATCATTAATAATCAAAGAAAACCTAAATGGACTTTTCTGTTGGAATTGCATTAGAAAGTGCATTGGATTTTGTTCCAATGTTTGTTGGATTGGAAATCCATCTTGAATGAGTATTTTCAGTCAGATAAAGGTATCATTTAGAAAAATCATGAAATATCTGATTTAAATACAAAGCATTGTCATATTGATAGAAATTTCTTGTGTAATATTTTGTAATATTTATTGAATAAAGCGAATTTGATGAGCGAAATTAATTGTATTTTTTATTAGGTTTAAAGATTTAAAAGTGTTAAGGTAAAGATGTTTCAGAAAATCAGTAGCTGAAATTAAACTCATATTCCCTACTGATTTTGCCTTTCCTCTAAGAGTTTTCGCAAAACACATATATTTCTTCTTTGGTCTTATATTGGTAGAAAGTTATGATAGTTTACAATTAATAGCACACGTTTTTTTTTGCAATTTGATAAAATCTGTCAAATTAGTATAGAGAAATAATTCTATAAATAATTCCTAAACCCAATCCATGCAAATGCATTTTTTTGAGAGGAAATACGCTGAATGTCCGATTCTAGAACAGTCAAGTTTACATCTTCACTGAATTTCTTCAAAAAAAGTCTTGTGTAAAATGCTCTTAAAGCTACATGCTACGAAAATTCTTGAATTTATGCTTCTGATTTTTGGCATCTTCGACATTTGTACTTTCTGCTCGGTTACGTTTACTTAGATCTCGCACCGGTTTCGATCCATATAACAAAGAAAAATGGTTAAATTCAAAGTAGGTCTCGATATCTGAATGAAATGCAATGTTTTTAAAGAATTACTTATTCAATGAATTCGGTCGGTGGATGGGGGATAAATTTTGAACATTTCTCTGTATTCTCCGATTAATATAATGCGCATTTTAGAAATATAAAAGCTGCACAAAACAATTTTAGTAAAATTTCTCTCCGTTTCAAGTTATAAAAGCTAATACATACTAAAACCATAGATTTGAGAAATATTAACTCATTACTAAATGTATCCAACGTTGCCTGAGAGTATATAAATATATATATATATATATATATATATATATATATATATATATGTGTGTGTGTGTATATATGTATAAGTATGTATGTATATATATGTATGTATATATATGTATGTATATATATATATGTGTGTGTGTGTGTGTATATATGTATAAGTATGTATGTATATATATGTATGTATATATATGTATGTATATATATGTATATATATATATATCTATATATATATGCATATATATGTATGTATATATATGCATATATATATATGCATGTATATGTATATATATATGTGTATGTGTGTATTTATTTATTTATACATAAACAGCTAACTTTATTTTAATTGTTTTGAACACATACAAATTGAAGAATAACTGAAGCATATTTAAAAAAATATAATTTATCAAAATTTAAAATAAAAACATGTGGTAAATTATTTATGTAATTTTATGTAGTTAATTTATAGGTGTAATTATAGTACTGTATCTTTAATTATGTGTTAAAACGTGATTAGAAAAATGTAAATCGAGATTTGATAGTCTATGTCGTAAACATAAAACTGAAAACTTCATAATTAGTTTACCGTATAGTTAATGTTTGGAAAAAGGTTTGTAGAAATAATGAAAAATTAAGTCTTAAGATCGTTTTTTATTAAAAATTTTAAAATCTATTTATTTGAATAAACTTAAATATATAGGTATGCACATATATATTCTAGTTTCTGACTAAAAGTTACTAATTTAATAAAATATCATTGTAATATTTACTGTCCATAATAATTACTGTTAATTCAATATATATATATATATGTATATATATATATGTATATATATATATATATATATATATATATATATATATATATATATATATATATATATATAATGTATGGGTTTATTGCATCCTTGTTTAATTTTGGTAATAATTTTATTTTATCTCTACGATAAAAAGGGTATAAGTTAAAAAATACTCCATTTAAATTCAAAAGTTGAATCTAAGTTGGTATTCACAGTAAAAGTTTATTTCTTTGACCGAAAACAAATGGAGTTCCAGGAAAACTACGACAAAAAATTCCCTTTTCCGAATACTGCATTGAATGACAAAAATTTGCATCTGTTTTTGTGCACATCTTTCCAAACAACAAACAAATAAAAATTAAGACCGTCCAACAAAGAACCCTGATTATACCTTTCTGGTGAAAAAAAAACTCCCTTTCGATATTCACCAGTGCTTTTAAGAAAAAACGTCGATTACAACTCTTTGGTATTAAAATTAGAGAACTTGTAAAGTTTAAACTGCATTCGGTTCTTTCCGCCAACTTTTATTGACTAAATAGGAAAAAAAATTAAGAATCTTTGTTTTGATGAGTTCTTTTGCTAGTGAAAGTAAAGCAATGATTAGTGAAAAAACTTGTTTTTTACGTGCACTGAAAATTTAAGAATTATTTCATGCTAAACAAGTGAAAAAATAATTTACTTTAATTTTTTTCTTTAACGTGAAGTTTTAATCATAGTTGATAAATAATTTATGAATCGATAAAAAGGTTTTTTTTTACATTTCGTGTTTTAAAAAATGTAATTTTTTAAGCATCACTCAAAAGTAATTATATAAATTTTAATCAATGTCAAACAACTTAATAAATCTTTTTTTAAAGTAAATTAATAGAGAAAGTGTATGTTATAAATAAATATGAGTGCTGACTACAACTCAACTTCTCGTAGGCAAAACATTGCTTGTTATCATTGTATCTTATGAACTTTGAAATGGATCACGTATACAATAAAACTAAATTTTATTTAAGGGAAGAGGAAGGAAACATCAGAAAGTAATTGAAAATAGATTTTTGAGCACTTAAAAAATTATATATTTTTTAAAAAAATAAACACTTTACACAGTACTATTCAGTCTCATCATAAAGTATAAAGTCAAAGTAAAACTACTTTGATTTTGTTAACAGGCATAAAAAACTATTACCTATATAAGAATCTAATAACAAGGTGCAAAACCTGATCATTTTAAGCGTAAAACATAATTACATTTATATATACAGTACTTCTCACAAAAGCATAGAAAATACATTAGAAATATAAAAAGAAACTTAGTAATAATAAAAAAAACCTTAAAGAATAATAACTTTATATAATCTATTACATCACATAAGGGTAACGTTTTATATTACCATTCTGAAAATGTTTGCTGCAAATTCTCGAAGAAGAATTTGGAGTCCAGTGTTGCCATTTCAAAACTTTTATCCAAATCATTCGCAATGTAGAATGTTTAGGAAAGCAATAAAATCCAATATTTTCACCTTTTTTGAAACGCGTATTAAGGCCATACGTACAACAGTTTGCTACCATTTTCGGATAGTTGACAAAATTAAAATCCCAATAGCAAGCACAATCCGTAGAAAATTCAAATGTTTTGCCAACTAGGAAGTTGAGCTGCAATTTGTGCTGCACATGATATCATGTGAACATTCTCTGAAAGAAAGTGCATGTTTGTAAACAAATATGAGTGCTGACTGCAACTCAACTTTTCGTTGGCAAAACATTGCTTGTTTTCATTGTATCTTATGAGCTTCGATATGGATCACGTATACAATAAAACTAAATTTTATTTAAGGGAAGGGGAAGGAAACATCAGAAACTGACCAAGTAATTCAAAATAGATTTTTTAGCACTTACAAAATTATATATTTTTTTAAAAAATTAAACACTTTACACAGTACTATTAAGTATCATAATCAAAGTATAACTACTTTGATTATGTTACCAGGCACAATAAACTGTTACACAAATAAGAATTTAATAAA
>CM063501.1:51159392-51181892 GCA_032207245.1 Pardosa pseudoannulata | reverse complement strand
TTTTTTTTCAAACTTAGGGCTATAGAAGGCATACACTTACATTTATTTTCAAAGATGTAAGAATTTTCAATTGGTATTTCTCCTATAGCATTTTGAAAGTGTTTTCCTCATACCCAAATATTCACATACAAAGAATTTTTTATACTACATTACTGTGTTAGAGGACATTTATTGTTATTCACAAACTTCAGAAATAAGGCATAAATTAAGAATTATCAAAAATTATTTGATTTTCAGTAAATATTCCTAATATGGGTATTTCCTCATTTGTTGTTTTAAACATAAGTATTTAAATTTGTAAAATACACATTCCGCCTCATATTTACTTCCATTACAGACTAAAATGTCAATAATCTGTTTTTCAATTTTAGAATAATATAGTAAAGCATAAAATAAGCTATATATTTTATCTGTTTACAAAAAAAAAACCCCTCCTAATCATTTTTTGTGGAATAACTGGCAATCCTTTTCAGTGATATGTGCTGAAATATCCCGCTTACTTTACTAAATGGTAAATACTGGTTTATAAAACTGTCTTAAGTACATAAAAGCTTTCAGTAAACGCTGTTCATTATTAAAGAATCATTAAAGAATCACATATTTTTCAGAGCAATTTTTGGTACATTCTGAAAATGTTTCGGTAAACCAAATTATAGGTGTTTATATAGGGTTATAATAATTGCTAAAAATGGATGCAATCTTTTAGCTAGCATTTCACTCAAAAACATTTATTTCTATTATACAGCATTATTATATACTAAAAAAATATAGTATGATTAAAAACATAAGAAAATAATCGAATGATAAATTTTCTAAAAAGTAATTTAATAATTCGTATTAGTAATTATTTTATTTCTATTATAATTTATTACGTGACTTTCAAGAATCTTTTTCTAATTTATTGTTGTTTAGTATGTATAACTTTAAAAAAAATGTTAATTCAGCCTCATTTATTAAATTTTATTACTGATAAAGTTGTTATCAATTTGCTTTCCGCTTTTAAAATAATACAAAGCCTACATTTGCATACATACAATATTGTAATACTTATCATCCTGGATTTCTCCTAGAACTTTACCAAAGTTTATTACTACTATACCATACTACATTAATATATACTAAGCTATATATTATATCTATGTACAAAGAAAAATACTAATTAGTTTTCGTCTGGAATAGCTGGCAATCCTTTAATGTGATATGTGATAATGGCAATTTTCCAAACTTCATATGTTGGTTTATAAAACTGTGTGCAGCATATAAAACGTTTATTAAACGCTTTTTATTATTAAAGAATCATTATAGGATCACATATATTTCAATAAAGCATTGGTATATTCTGAAAATATATATGTTTCGATAAACCAAACCATAAGTCAATAAATACTAAAAACAATTATATAAAAACATTTAAAACATTTAATGTTTATTTCAGCTCTCACAAAATTATGAAATAATCTTTATTAATTAACTATAATAAAAATTATAAAACATTTAACACAGAAGAAGTTTTAAAAAGACTTATAATATTATAGTTGGAGAAATGAATTAAAAGATAAGTATTATCCTACAACATTAATCGAAGTAATTTTAAAGCTACATTAAATACAATGAATTAATAATATAGAAATCTTTCTCGGGTTTAAAGTTGAAAAACGTATGCGAAATTGTAGAAAAGTAGAAGTAGAATGAAATTAAGTTATAACCCATAAATCAAGCGATTGAAGTAACCTGAAGTATCCGAAATATATTAAAATATTCAAACAGAACCAAAATATTGGCTTATCTGTTTAGTATAATACTTTAAAACTTAACAAGTTTCGATGCAAAATGCTAACCATTTCGCTCGTAGTTTGCTTGATAAAAAATTAAAGGATGTATTTGTTTAAAAAAAATTCATAACATGAATAGCACATTTATTTTTATTTTAATGGTCTCAATTAGCATATTGAATATAAAATAACAAAATAAAAGTACTTAGTTAAGATAAATTTAGCGATTGATCCTTGAACTCCAGTAATGTAAGATGTTTTAGGTGATCTTACTTAGTATTAAGGTACCTATCAAAAATAATAAATGCATTCCGTGTTATAAATAAAACGTTTAATAATTTGAATTTTGCAATTGATGGCAAAATGTAATTGAAATTTTGCCATTGGAAGCCGCTCTTAATAGCAGCAAAAATATTTTAGTGAAAAAAATGGCAAATGATATAAAAAGAAAGAACTGTGCCAAATTAAAATAGATTTAAATATCTGAAATATTATAAACATTTATATTATCTTAAAATATGTTTTACATATTATCATCTGAATTAAGTTACTTAAAATATTTTAATTATTTTAGCCTGCAATTAAAGAAATTATATATCAATTTGCGCTTTACTAAATGGTGTTCAGGTCTATTGACAAACAAATAAAAGTTTTTTCTGCAACATAAACTTTTCCTCCAAATGCATTTTATGTCTTAAGGTGGGTATTTATCTGCTATAGTGGATTCCTCTGGATCAATGTTAATATATAGGAAAAATAAAATTCACTCTGGCCTGCTTGCATTTTGAGATATTTGTAAAATCATATTACGCAGATAAAACACCTAATTCTCTAGGATGCTATTGTTTTTTTTCTTTCTTTCTCTTTTAAAATTTATGTCTGCTAAATATTCTTATTTACGTTTGAAATAGAATGCACCAAAAGTTATCATGAATAATTTTAAAATAAATATATTTTTCTCGATGTTTTTTAAGAAAGTAAAAGAGAACGTCCTAGAGAATTTGTAGTTCTGTCAGTTGGTATAATTTTCTGAAGAATTCTTTAAATAAAAGTTGGCTAAATCAGGGTTTTACATTTACTATAAAATGATATTGAAAGAGAGACAAGAATCTAAGATTGTAGCTACAGGACCATTTTAAGGGTGATAAGGAATTTCCGAAATGACATAATTTAACCAAAAATGCAAAATGATTTACTGTGTTGAAAAACTCTTGGTACTCGATTCATTATCAAAAGACACTTTTTGAATAATAAGATTATTTTATTACACTGAAATCTGTATTAGGTATACGCTTTATTATCAGAAGACACTTTTTGAACAATGTGATTATTTTACTACATTGAAATCTGTATTATGTAAACGCTTAGTTATCAAAAGACACTTTTTGGATAATATGATTATTTTACTTCACTGAAACCTGTTACTTATAAGTTTCCTTATATATATATATATATATATATATATATACATATATATATATATATATATATATATATATATATATATATATATATATATATATATATATATATATATATATATATATATATATATATATATATATATATATATATATATACATATATATATATATATATATATATATATATATATATATATATACATATATATATATATATATATATATATATATATATATATATATATATATATACATAATATATATATACATATATACATATATATATATATATATATATATATATATATATATATATATATATATATATATATATATATATATATATATATATATATATATATATATATATATATATATATATATATATATATATATATATATATATATATATATATATATATATATATATATATATATATATATATATATATATATATATATATATATATATATATATATATATTATATATATATAATATATATATATATATATATATATATATATATATATATATATATATATATATATATATATATATATATATATATATATATATATATATATATATATATATATATATATATATACATATATATATATATATATATATATATATATATATATATATATATATATATATATATATATATATATATATATATATATATAAACTTTTCGAATAGGACGATTTTTCATTTGTACTGAAATTTGTGTTAGACATACGCATCAAAATCGAAGAGTGTCTTTATTATCAAACGACACTTTTGGATTAACAGCATAATTTAATTGGACTGAAACCGATTTTTTTTGTCCTACAGTTTTATCTAAAAACTATAAAAAATTTTAAAGTTTTAAAAATCACAAACTTTTAAATATTTTTAAAATATGATGATTTTTGTATTGTATTAGGAATTAAAAAATGTACTACGTGTATTACTTTTATGCATTTCTTATTCAAAATTTTGGAGATTATAATCTCATCTATTAATATGTTTATCATAAAACCGTTAGTACTTTTTAAAGTCGCAATGTACTTTCTAGAGTTACAAAAGATTTAACACCTTGAAAAGTTGCGAAAACATCTTATAACTTGGAACAATTATCCTAATTAAATAGTACTTAACGTAAGTGTAAATCATCACCCAGGTTGGTTTTTAAGTTCTAAAGTTAAAATGAAAAAAAAAAATAAAAACAATTTGTTAATATGATCTGCACAGGGAACATGTTTTAGGAATATTATTGGACGACTACTTTTATATCAAATAACCTCATATTTTAAGGAAAAAATATTTTCTAATAGATTTTAGTGCCTCATATGTTTCATATAAAACTATTATATATTCTAATTATAGAATTATCACTACAATTTGAAAATTTTATAAACAAAGATTCAATTATCCCCTTAAATAATTTCAAGGATTAACTTCAATATGCAATCAAAATTTATTAAGTTAGGTCCAGCCGTCTCACAGTGCTTAGTAAACATGCATACATACACACAAAGATATTGTACATATAGATGATTTTTATATTTTAGATCGATTTCTTCTATATTGTTCCAGATTTTTAATGTAATCAGGGAAGGGAGATAATTTCAAAACCTTTTAATAGTTGAACTTGGCCTGGAATATCTCCAAAACTTTTATTAATTATAAAAAAATATTTAATATTACATACACTTACCACAAGTACTCAAACCTCCTCAAGTACCTCCGACAAAAATTCAGATTTTTCTTAAAGCAGTTTTATGGTCATGTTCTCAACTACTTATTAAACAGATATGATGCACTTTCAAAATATATTATTTAAAATGTTACATTAAATATAATAATAGTACCATATTTTAGAATATAATTTAAAGCATATTCAAGAAGTCTGTTCTGAACAGTTTAATAAATATATAAAATTTTATAAAAATATATAATTTCTTTTTAAATGCAAACTTTTTATAATATGTACATTTTACTTTGCAATTATTTTAAGATTTATTAAAGTTTTCTACATAAGACTACGAATGGAATTTCTGATGTCTCCAAAGTTGTAGTAACAATTTTTTATTTAATTTTACTAATATTTAAAGCATAAACCATTATAACTCAATCTACAAATTGGAAAGCAGTATCCAAAATCTTCTCAACACAACTACGCTAAGGAAAATCTTATGAAGATATCAGTAAAAGTATGAGAAAAATATTGAACCTTGGCATTTAAAGTTAAAAAAAAATAGTTTGCAAGTACAAAAAAACTTCATCTTCGGAAATATTGATCAGTTCTTTTGCATATTTTACATTAATAAATTTTATTTTATGTTTGGAAGTTAAAAAGTGCATTTAATTCTTTTAGAAAAAAAATCAATGAATAAATGTTTGAAAAAATAATTTGATTTTCTGTATTAAACTATTAAATGCATATTTATTTTATTACTTATTAATATGAGTCTTTTAAAAACCCATTTGTCGTTTAAGGTGGTTTTAAATACTTATAATATCCATTTTGTTTTATTGCTAAAGTATAGTTCTTAAAAATAACTTCTATTGAAGACATATATGTAAATAGCTTTTGACTGATAAAGATTTTAAATTTTGCATGAGTATAGAGGAAATCTAGAAGGATAAATGAATTCAGTAAAACCAGTTCAGTATATTTGATTATATATGGAGTAATGGCATGTAAATATTCATCTTTTACATATTTTTTAACAAAACAACTGTTATACTGATAAAATACAAAACTAAAAATTGAAATCAATAATATTTTTGGAGAAATGCAGCATTTTATCCTAGTACTGACATCTAATTTTGGTCGATATGGCTTCAATACCTCCTTTTTGGCCAATGTGTCTCTGGTAAGTAACTTTATAATCTAACATATCTATATTGACACTCAAGGCTGTAACGGGTCTAACAATATTTTACGGTATGAGATATATTCCTAATATCTGGTGCCTAAACCAGGGAACACCCTCGCACTTCCTCAAAGGAAAAAAACAAACTGCAATTCCTTTCAGTCCAACAAATTCTGAAACAGTTTTAAATCGTATGGGAAAAAAATCGTCAGCATTTGATGAACTCCTTTTGGAAAAAATGACAAAGGGAAAATATATAAGACTTAAGTACATTCATTAAGAATCCATTTGCATCCAGAAATGGGACATGGTCCTAAGACAAGAAGATATTAGACCTCGACACAAATGGAAAAGGCCCGTGTTGAGGAATTAATACTTGGCCGCAACAAGAAAGTCCGTATTTGTGTACTACGCATCAATGGATACACCAATACTCGATCTGTGCAGCTGGTCATCCCCTGGAGGTTGACCAGGGTGGGGAGGATGTTTCGGAAAAGCCAGTGAAATATTAAAAACAACATCCCCATTTTTGTGAATGGCATCACTGACGTTGTTGATTCATAAATGTTTCACTTGTTCTTTTTTAGTTGATTGTAATTTAGGATATGAATACTTTATTGAAATACTATTTTCTAACAAGTTGGTAAACATTGTTCTACCCACACATAACAGTATGAAATATGTTTCTAAATGGAGGAAAAACCGAAGCATATACATTGTGATGTGCTAAGTTAGAGGGTTCATAAAATAACACATTATGCACGTATTATTTAGGTTATAACTCATTACAAATCATCAAGGGTTATCCAAAATCTTATCAACAAAATTATTCTAAAGCATATCTATAGAGCAGGGGTCGGCAACCTGTTTGTTTTTAATTGCGCAATACTAAATTTGAAAATCACCGTCGGCGCATATTTTACATATAATCAACAGGTATAAATAGGCATTAAAAAAACAGACTTTTTATAAATTTATTTTGTTGGTGTCATACATAATGATACATATAGTTCAGTGTGAAACTTGGGTGTCCATATTTTCAGCTAATTTCTTATAATTGAGGATATATTTAGAGTTTCCGGTCCTTAAACAATTATCTAAATGTGAGTCATTAAGCTTTGTTCGGTATTTTGATTTCAAATTTTTCATATTTGAGAACAAAGACTCGCAATTGTATGTTGCACAATATGAATAATTTTTTAGCGCACATTTCTTTAAAATAGGATACTTATTTTCATCGACTAAATTCCAAAACATGTTATCATTACTATGCGCTTTTAAAATAATATCACTTTGCAAGTTTATTATTTCTAATTCTAGGTCTTCGATATTATGAAGCTCGAAATACACTGAAACTAATTCAAGGACATCATCTTCAGTAACATTGAATGGTTTTATGAAAAATCTTAGAACGGGTTCTAATGATGCAAAATCGTCAAATCTAGAAGAAAACTCTTCTATTAGCTTATCTATAATTTCTAAATATGATGTAGCAGTAAAATTTTCGTTATTCAAATTTAAACTCTCAACAGTATATTTTATATTTGGGATATGTGATAATGATTTTTTCAATAGATGGGATTTCAACAACACTAACTTGCATTTGAATGTCCTAAACTCAACTGACTACTTGCTGTATATCGCCGTTTGACAAGAATAAGTAAGCTATCATATATTTACATTAGTCCAGCGAGGGCGCATTAAAAATCGATCGGGGGCGCCATGGCGCCCGCGGGCGCCGCGTTGCCTACCCCTGCTATAGAGGATATAAATAAAAATATGGGAGGAATTTTTAATCTTGGCATTGAAGGTTGAAAAGAAAATAGAAGGAAGTATCAAAACTCTATTGATTAGCTATCTCATATCACACTATTACTAGACATGTAAAACTGGTCATCCCCCTGTAGGTTGATCAGGGTGTGGAGGATGTTGCGGAAAAGCCAATGAACTATTAAAAATAACATTACCTTTTTTGTGAATGGCATCACTTAAGTTGTTTAATCATAAATGTTTTACTTGTTCTTTTTTTAGTTGATTGTAAATTAGGAAATAAATACTTTATTAAAATACTATGTCCTAATAGTTTAGAAAACACTGTTCTACCTCACCACAGCAGTATGAGATATGTGTCGAAAAGGAGAAAAAACCGAAGCATATAGATTGTGATGCCTTAAGTGAATGGATTTATAAAATAACACATAATGCACTTATTATTTAGATTATAACTCGATCTACAAATGATTAAGAAGCACCTCAAATCTTGTTATCACAATTATTCTAAAGCATATCTACTAAAGCTATCAGGAAATACTATAGGGAAAAAGATTTGAACCCTGGCATTTGAAGTTGAAAATGATTATTAGTAAATAATAAAAATCCCGTTTGGAAATACTGATCATCTAAATTACATCAAGGTATAACATAAGTATTTTATATTTTATTCTAGGAAGTTTAAAATTCATAAAAAATGTATTAAATTCGTTTTTCTGCCAATAAGCACAAGAAAAGAGTGTCAATGATATGTTTTTATAGAAATTAATTTTATATTGGGGGTTGGCTATATCATGGATATTTATTTCTTTTATTATTATAATTTTTTATTCTGAACTTTAAAAAAAATTTTTTACATGTAAGGATATTTCAAATGCTTATAACTATTTTCTTAATTATTTTCAAGCATTAATTTTCATAAGAATGTAAAATTGCTATAAGGATAAAAAAAAATCGGAATATTTAATTATGTGTGGAGTAACGTTTACGAGCCTTCTTTATTTTTCAAAGATTTTAACTAAACATTTACTATGCCTATCACTAAAAAAATTATATAATTAAAAAATTAAATCAAAAATGTGTTCGAAGGAATACATGATTTTACCTAATACTAGTAGTACCATCTCATTACGGTCGATATTGCTTCAATACCTCCTTTATGGACACTGTGTTTCATAGGTACGAACTGATAAGTAACGTTATAACCTAACATGTATATTGATATTCTAGGCCGTAACGTGTCTACCCAGTCATTACGGTATGAGATATGTTTGGTGTAGGGAAAAAATGAAGCTTATTGATTGCGATATGCTGAATAAATGGGTTCATAAAATGACACATAGTGCTCTTATTATTTCGGTTATAACTGGATCTACAAATCATTAAATGGCACACAAAATCTTATCAACGCAATAACTCTAAAGCATATCTAATGAATGTATCAGTAATTTTGGAATAAAAAAGTTTTGAACCCTGGCATTTAAAGTTGAAAAGAACACACTAAAAATCTTCTCGTTTCAAAATATTGATAAGCTATACAATACAAAGATTTGAATAAATATTTACTAATTTATTCCTAGAAGCTTAAAATCCATAGCAAAATATGGTTGACATTTTGTATCTGCATTTGCATAGGAAATAAACGAAAAAAAGTCAATGAATGAATTTTCAAGAAAATAATTTGATTTACTTTGTGTAACTGCAGCATAGATATTTATTTTTATAATTTATTACAATGCAGTTTTCGAAAATTTCTGCAAAAACCAAGTTAAGCATATATAAAACTTTAATCAGGCCAATTGTTCTATATGGAAGTGAATGTTGGATTTTTAATACAGCAGAGAAAAAAGTTGATTACAGTGTTCCCTCCCCACTTCGCGGTTTTTTTTTTCAAAATATTCATTAAAAAATAAAAATGAAAAAATTCAAACATGTTGACAGCCACATTTCGGAAAGGAGCGATGTTTCATGTTGATGCACGCGAGAGAAAGATCCCTTCATGTCAAACAAAGATGGGTTACCTCAGAGTGCATACCACAGGCTCTCATAAAGGCTCGTGATTGGTTTCCGGTGGGACATCGACCAATGAGAGAAAAAACACAGACAACATATATCCATCAATATGTTTCTCTCCAAGGTAAAGCCTCCTGCTCTAATGTCAGTGTCTCCAGCAGAAGATTCTCAGAGTGAGTCTAAATCTTCTACGAGTTAAGCGAGAACCTCTCCTCCGCCACCAACAAGACTCTTCGCCTCTCTCAGAAAGCAATGTTGATTAACGTTTATTACTCTATTAGGTTTTGAAATTATCCTTATTAATTAGCACTGACACATTTAACCCTCTACGCGGTTCGCACGTACAATTCCACCAAAGCGATGACGTCTTCAAAACGTTCAATTTTCGACCTCCAAAAAAGCTCCGAAAATGGATGTAATATACATTTTTGCCAGTGCTTTCCCCATGGATTTTTGCGGTAAGATGATCAGGTCAATTGTTTAGGAACTGCACCCCTCTTTCACTGACATTTATTGAGGGATGCACCCCTACCCCCTGAGGCACAAAGACGCTGATAGCTTTTCAAGGCTGTGTAAATTTCTATTTCGAAGTATTTCGTTTGCGGTAACAGATGTATCTCTAATTGCACCACTCAAATATCTTCGATGACTTTCGTAACAAAATATAAATAAGTCTATCAAATAATATTTTATTTGTACTTTTAGAATCCATTATTTCTTATGGGATGATCGAGACTTGGCAAGCTTTATTTGTATTAAAAATTAACAATCTAAACATATAATTATATATCTACTTATAACTGGAAGTTTTAGGGACAATAACCAAAGTGGATTTCCCGTATTCCATTCTAGTCGACAAAGGGTGAAGGAAAAAATCGTAGAACGTTTTGGCCACTGATACAGTAAACCTTTAGCGTAATTTTGGATACTTTTTTTCCTCAATGTGTTCCACTCGGAGAGTTAAGCAAACGTTTACTGTTCTAAATTTTGTTCTAAATGTGTAACGTATAAACACTGTTTACAGTTTTAAAACATTCGTGTACCCACATACACGAAAATTCCTAGGAGCGAATACTACTTTGAGGTTTTCAGCTTTAGCGGAAGGTTCTGGTCCCCATTAACCACGAAAAACGAGGCATCACTGTATTGTTGAAAGGAAATTATTTGGACCTATTCAAGAGAGCAATGAGTGGAGAATTCTTTAGAATTATATGATTTACAGAAAATATCTAAAATAGGGTGGAGTTGACATCGTGAGAACTATTAAAGAACCACGTATTAAGTGGCTAGGCTATCTGTACTGATATACTGATGCTTTTCAAACCAAAAGTGACTTTTCCGAAAATTGAAGGGGCTAGACGTAGTGGATGAATACCTACAAGATGGTTCGACGATGTTGAAAAGGATCTTAAACCAATGGGGAGTTAACCGATGGAGAGCCGCCGCGACTGATAAGGTCAACTGGAGGAGACAGCTGATCAGAGAATCAGCTTTGGCCTGCAAAAGACTGTTGAGCTTAGGAAGAAGAAGAAGAAGCTTTCAAAAAACTTGTCATGCGAGGTGGTTTCATTCATTCATAACTATATTTAAGTATTAATTATCCATGAGTGTGAAGCAAAGTTAGATCAGTTGATTAATCTAATAAATATATTTTTGTAGTTTTGATTATGTACGGAGTACTGGTTTATGATGCTACTAAAAACAAAGGATTAAAAAAGCAAATTAAAAATGTATTCAGAGAGATACATCATTTTACCTAACCCTAGCATTACCATATACTTACGGTCTAGCTTTCCTTTATGACCAATGTGACTCATAAGCAAGGACTGATAGGTAATATTTTAAACTAGCATATCTGTATTGATACTCTAGGCTGTAACGCATCTACCTGGTCATTATGGTATGAGATATATTTGGAGTAGGATAAAAATACCGAATATAATTTGTGAGGCTTTGAGTGAACGGGTTCATAAAATGACAATTAGGGTATGTATTATTTAAATTATAACCGAATATGCAAATAATTAAGCGGTATCCCAAATCTTATCAACTCAATTACGCTAAAGTGTGTATAATGAATATATTAGTAAAGAGTATGGGGAGAAAGTTCTGCACTCTAACACTTAAAGCTATACGAAACTAGTAGAAAATATAAAATTTGTTCTGTTTGGAAATAAGTGGTAAAATAAAATGTAACAATATCTATGAAATAAAATCTGACAAAATATTTTTCATAATATACTGTATTTAATTGAGTAATACAAAAATATTTCCTTTTTTAAACAGAAATAATTTATATATTACAAAGCAGTCCTTACTATTTAACATCGACCTTTTCATTTGCTAACCATATTGGTTAGCATTTTGTACTAGTGGCTGGAGTTTGATTCTCACCAAGCAGAGTTGAGTATTTTTGTTTTCTCCTCTAGAGAGTTATATTGCCTTCCAATGTCGTGTTTTGTATAGAATTGTCAATCCTGTGAAGATATATGGGTGAGTACTGAACATGTAACTATATAAAAGAGAAAAACTGTGCAAAGAAAAAACTTTAATATTTAAGTTCGTATAATTGTATCTTCTTCTTCTAGGTAAAAGCTAAATTAGAATTATCCGACTGTATACTTCTAAGGGTTTTGATTTTTGAAATTTAGTTTTAATACAGATGTTTGAAAAATTAAGTTAAGTAGTTTTCATATATCATTAAATATTTAATACTTGCAGTGGAAAACTACAATTTTACTGTAGATTAATGACATGAACTCTTGTTTAATTTAGCATGCAATAATAATATGTTTTGTATTTTATACGCAATATTTCAGCTAACACAAAATCTTACCTAATTAGCGAATATGCATTATTATAATTAGTGTTCTCACACCCGTATGAGATTATGTGTTTGGGAATTATAAATACTTTTTTCATTTATTTGTTTACATTATAATGCACATTTTAATCCTTGAAAAAGAATTTTTTTTTTTGCATAGAATCAAATGGAAAACTGAGGAACAGAAATAATGTAATATAGACAATACATGACTTCCTTGTAAGCATATTAAACTAACTTATGTATAGGAGATGAATTTCTAAAATAAACTTTAAAAAATATCTTTATGGAATGGAAAATAAGACACATATATTTCCTTATAATTTGTTTCTTATGAATAAATGTATTTTTAAGATTCTTTATTTTCTAATGTTGATTAGTTTTTGTCAAGCATAATGATATAAGTTTAGATAATAATAAGTAGTCATAACTCATGGAAACAACTCACCTATTTACATATTTTTCTAAGATGCAATAAGAAATTATTTATCTACAAATATTTTTTAACTGCTCATTTTATTTGAACTTAAAATACAATGTCATAATACGGATTTTACATAATTAGCATTATTATAAGAATTTTAATTTAAAATACAATATCAGAATGATATGCAAATCTGCTAAAAAATTAGCATCACAAATATATTTTTAAAAATATTTATATTTACAATGTTGATTAATTTTTGTCAAATATAATATAAGTTTAGATAAAATCATTAAACTAAATATTTTAAACAACTCTATATTTACATATTTTTCTAAGATACATATAGAAATTATTAATATTTTAACTCATTCAAACAACTCGCGTATTTACATATTTTTCTAAGATGCAAGAAGAAATTATTTATCTACAAATATTTTTAACTGCCTACGAAATCAATTATGTGAGAATTTCTCATTTTATTTTAATTTAAAATAAGTATCATAATACGTAGTCTGCATAATTAGAATCATAAATGTATTTTAAAAACGCTATATTTTCCAATGTTGATTAATTTTAGTCAAACATTATAATATAAGTTTAGATAATAATAATTAATCTTAACTTATTCAAACAACTCGCGTATTTACATACATTTCTAAGATACAAGACGAAATTATTTATCTACAAATATTTTTTAACTGCCTACGAAACCAATTATGTAAGAATTTCTCATTTTATTTTAATTTAAAAGACAATATCATAATACGTAGTCTGCATAATTATAATCATAAATGTATTTTAAAAACTCTAAATTTTCCAATGTTGATTAATTTTTGTTAAGACTTAAAATGAAAATTTAGATAATAACAATTAAACTTAACTCATGCAAATAACTCACCTATTTAGATATTTTTCTAAGTTGCATGAAGAAATTATTTATCTTCAAATAGTTTTAAACTGCCTACGAAATTATTTATAATGTGAGAATCTCTCTTTTTGTTTTAATTTAAAATACAATATCATAATACGGAGTCTGCATAATTAGCATCCTAAATATATTTTAAAAGATCTATATTTTCCAGTGTGATTAATTTATTCAAATATTATAATAAAAGTTTAGATAATAATAATTAATCTTAACTCATTCAAACATCTCGCCTATTTACATATTTTTCTAAGATGTAAGAAGAAATTTTTTATCTACAAATACTTTTATACTGTCTACGAAATAAATTATAATGTGAGAATTTTTCATTTTGTTTTAATTTAAAATACAATATCATAATACGGGGTCTGCGTAATTAGCATCACAAATGTATTTTAAAAACTTTATATTTTCCAATGTTCATTAATTTTTTCAAATATTATAAGTTTAGATAATAATAATTAATCTTAACTCATTCAATTACCTTGCCTGTTTACATATTTTTCTAAGTCTAAAGAAGAAATTATTTATTTACAAATAGTTTTAAACTGCCTACGAAATTATTTATAATGTGAGAATTTCTCATTTTATTTGAACTTAAAATACAATGTCATAATACGGATTTTACATAATTAGCATTATTATAAGAATAAAAATTTATATGGATGATAGATAATCTTTTCAGAATGATATGCAAAGTCTGCTAAAAAATTTACTAATTTAAAAACATATAACGTAGTTAATAAATATTTAATATATACAATAAAATACAATATTATGATACACAGTCTGCATAATTAGCATCATAAATATATTTTAAAACTCTATATTTTCCAGTGTTGATTAATTTAGTCAAACATTATAATAAAAGTTTAGATAATAATAATTAATCTTAACTCATTCAAACAACTCGCGTATTTACATATTTTTCTAAGATGCAAGAAGAAATTATTTATTTACAAATAGTTTTAAACTGCCTACGAAATTATTTATAATATGAGGATTTGGATTTCTCATTTTATTTTAATTTAAAATAAAATGTCATAATACGGAGACTGCATAAGTAGCATCATAAATGTATTTTATAAACTTTATATTTTCCGATATTGATTCATTTTAGTCAAACATTATAATATAAATTTAGATAATAATTTTTAATTTTAACTATAAAATTGCCTATTTACATATTTTTCTAAGATACAATAAGAAATTATTTATCTACAAATACTTTTATACTGCTTACAAAATAAATTATAATGGGAGAATTTTTCATTTTATTTTAATTTAATGTGCAATGTCATAATACGAATTCTACATAATTAGTATTATTATAAAAATAAAAATTTATATGCTGGTTTATCATAGATAATCTTTTCAGAATTATATTCAAACGTCTTCTAAAAAATTTACTAATTTAAAATCATATAACGTAGTTAATAAATATTTAATATATACAATAAAATACAATATCATAATACGGAGTTTCCATGATTAGCTTCATAAATGTATTTTAAAAATTTTATATTTTCCAATGTTGATTAATTTTAGTCAAACATTATAATAAAAGTTTAGATAATAATAATTAATCTTAATTCATTCAAACAACTCGCGTATTTACATACATTTCTAAGATACAAGAAGAAATTATTTATCTACAAATATTTTTAAACTGCCTACAAAATCAATTATAATGTGAGAATTTCTCATTTTATTAATTTAAAATACATATCATAATACGATCTGCATAATTAGAACATAAATGTATTTTAAAATCTATATTTATGTTGATTAATTTTAGTCAACATATAATATAGTTTAGATAATAATTTTTAATCTTAACTCATTCAAAAAACTTGTATTTAGATATTTTTCTAAGTTGCATGAAGAAATTATTTATCTTCAAATAGTTTTAAACTGCCTACGAAATTATTTATAATGTGAGAATTTCACATTTTATTTTAATTTAAAATACAATGTCATAATAAGGAGTCTGCATAATAGCATCATAAATGTATTTTATAAACTTTATATTTTCCGATATTGATTCATTTTAGTCAAACATTATAATATAAATTTAGATAATAATAATTAATCTTAACGTATTCAAACAACTCGCCTATTTACATATTTTTCTAAGATGCAAGAAGAAATTATTTATCTACAAATACTTTATACTGCCTAGAATAATTATAATGTAGAATTTCTCATTTTATTTTAATTTAAAAACATGTAATAATACGATTTACATAATTAGCATTAAAAAATAAAATTTAATGCTACTTTAACATAGATAATCTTTTTAATTTATTCAAACGCTAAAAAAATTTACTAATTTAAAACATATAACGTAGTTAATAAATATTTAATATATACAATAAAATACAATATTATGATACACAGTCTGCATAATTAGCATCATAAATATATTTTAAAACTCTATATTTCCCGTGTTGATTAATTTTAGTCAAACATTATAATATAAATTTAGATAATAATAATTAATCTTAACGTATTCAAACAACTCGCCTATTTACATATTTTTCTAAGATGCAAGAAGAAATTCTTTATCTACAATTACTTTCATACTGCCTACGAAATAAATTATAATGAGAAAATTTCTCATTTTATTTTAATTTAAAATTCAATGTCATAATACGAATTCTACATAATTATCATTGTTATAAAAATAAAAATTTATATGCTGCTTTATCATAGATAATCTTTTCAGAATTACATCCAAAAAAATTACTAATTTAAAAACATATACGTAGTTAAGAAATATTTAATATATATGTACATATATATAGCATAAAAAATTATAGTAGATATTTTATAAGTACCTAGTAATTTAAATGAACAATAATCTTTTCTACTTGATAAGCATAAAATTAACAAACGTTATGGTTGATATAAGTACCTAGAAATTTAAATGAACAATAATCCTTTCTACTTAATAAGCGTAAAATTAACAAATAAAAAATATCCCTATAGTTTAGTTCTATTTAATGGCCTCATTTTCATGTTTTGAACTCCTCCTCCAAGACACGATCGTAACAATGCATAAAACATTAACATAAGGACTTTTTTATATACTTATTTTTCTAAGTCCTAAAGAACATCGTAAAATGTTAATACTTTGTTCATATGGTTCTCCTGATGTAATCAGTTTTAATTTGCTTTTTTTAGAACATTAGTGCGACAAACATACACTTCTGATAAGATTATATTTTCCGTTATATGTAATAAAATTTTATTGACGACATCAAGTAAATAAATATCTATAAGGTGCTTAGTATTTTAATCTCTAAGACTGCATAAAAAGAACTTTTTATCGCTAAAATTGTATTTGTTGGTTAACTTCAATTGAGATATTATCCAAATGCTTTTTATAGGTATTGATTTAAACAAATATGAAAGCCGAATAACAAACATTTAATATTTAAACCATCTGTACTTTAGCTTGTATTGGAGTTACATAGGCTTTATTGAGGGATTAGCTTTTTTGTGAAGGAAAATTACATACATAAGATTACTCTCAAGCACAAAAAATATTATACTTAACTAGCATACAGTATGTCATATGACAGGATCAGTAAAATTTTAAATTTTCCAGAATTGTAAAGTATTCTATGAGGGAGGTAAAAAATTGTTTGTTGTTTGGTTGATAATTACCTTGCAACAAAAAATAATCAGCGATTAAATTTAAAATTATCACATTTGTACCTAATCTATTATTTAAGCCAAATATAAAAGAAAACTATTTACGTAATATCTAAGTTGAGGGATAAAACGTATATGATATTTAAATAAAAAATGAAAGAAATGAGACTTAAAGATAAATAATGATAAAAAAATTTATTTTACCTATTTATTATGTAAAAAATTATAACGTTTGAGAAAATAGGGCTTAAAAAAGTAGCAATAAACGCTCGAAAAGGAATTAGATTTCGAACATTTTGATAGTATTTGTTTGTTGTGATATAAAGCATATTTATACCAATGTATTTTAGAATAGGATCGATAGTTTAGGAGAAAATAAACTTTACTCGCTTTGAACTTTGCTAATCCTAACTCATAAAGTATCCAATATGGATGCCTCTATCCATTTAAGGTCCAACCACTTCATAAATTCGAGGACAGACGGACAGTTAATTTGGCTATTATTATATAGGGATATATAGCTGAATGTAGATTTTGTTTTGCTAAAAAGTAAAATCAGAAAAGGGTATTTAGGTATAGTATCGTTTACAGCACTACAGTCTACGGCGGGTTTACTGCTCGATGGGTAATGTGACCGAAACCTACTAATTACAGTTTTATTCCTCACAGATACGAACAATCATGTCAGAAGTCGGATTTAAACCCTACGAATTCCGGTATCAAAGAGCAGTACTCTACCCAGTCAGTTGTCGTTCGGATTAGGATCAAGAGAACTTCTTGCAAAATTATGCATCACTTTTGGACATCTTTATGCACTATTTGCCAACAAACTCATAACTTTAATTGCATAAGAATCTTTTAGTTTATCTGGAGCACTATGGTCCATTTTTGTCGCACAAAGTCTAATGATGCTTAGACCTACTGCTTAAAGTCGATTCAAGCGGACCTAGTTTTTTGAACAATCTTGGAAACATAAAGGATACTTACGAACCCACTGCTTAATCTCTATTCAGCGGCCTACATACCATTCCACGGTGTGCTCAAGCCTGCCTCGACATGCACGGCGGACACTTTGAACACCTGCTTTAAATTATGCATATACTGAGGTTGATATGTTCAATAAAGTGTTTTTCTTACGCCGGCAGTGACGTCATACTTTGTTTTTCGTATTTTTCTCGTAAACTATGATGCTAATATATATATATATATAGAATATATATATATATATATATATTATATATATATATATATATATATATATATATATATATATATATACATTGACAGGCATTCTTTACAAATCTATGGATTAATGGACATGTGCATCTACTGAAATTAGGGTATTTAACTTGTTCATAGTTACCGAAAATAAAATAGAGTATATTTAACAAGATTGAAGAAAGTAGTGACAATAGTAAAAGAAATGAAATTGATATCTAATAATAGTTAGACACTTAAAACTTATGACGCATAATTTTCCTTTCAGATTAGGAACGGAGATTATAAATATTAACCCTCTTCTGTAACATGAAAAGCTTATATCTCCAAAAGATTATTTGAAAAAGAAAGAAAATAGTAATAATGCATTAAGTAATATGACAAATAAATAATAAGTCAAAGTTTATTAGACATAATGGTTAAGGCTCAATAAATCAAAGATAAATCTTATGATGTCTTATGTCGTATATACTGCATGCCTCATAAAGATAAAGAAAGTTGTATGAGATCAAAGAGTAACAATTTTTTTTTCAATTTTTGACACTATAAAAATTGCATAAATTTAAATCTCCCTATTTCTTGATTTTCTATATTATGCGATTATGCAAGAATTAAAAATAAGATTTCCATTGAACGTAAAAAAGTACGTAATATATTACAAAAATTCACTTCTTAATAAAAAATAATCTTTTTTTTATTTAGCTCTATTAGTAATCATTTAAGAAATTATTTATTTCAGTTAGTCTGTGAGACGTAATTTTTCAGCAATTTGAGCCTTAATTATAGACGTTTATTGATCCAGCACCTATGATAAAAAATCCCTCTAGTTTTTTGTAGATTTATCGACTTTTATATACTCTGTAGTCGATCTTTTTTTAATTTAGTATTATTTGTAACCATTTAAAAAATTATATATTCCAGTTTAGAAGCTAGTCTTCCAAACGTAATTTTTAACCATCTGACCTTGACTTAAAGAAGTTTATTGACCCTACACTGGAGTCTACGATAAAAAATCTCTCTAGTTTTTGTAGATATATCGACTTTTGTATACTCTGCAGTCGATAGTCATTTAAAGAAATGAGTCGAGTTGTGGATGAATCCGTCACCCGTTCACACATTATCAGTTTTTCTTTTAAGTGAAGCAGATACTAGTAATGAACATTGATTGATTCGACCCCGTTTGTATCTTTTTTTTCCTCATCAGTCTAGCCGACTAATGGATTGAAAAGACGAGTCCTAATGAAAGTGGATGGAGAAGAACATCTGTCACTGTGGAGAGGACAAAAAAGCTTTTCGCCTCTACTAAGCTCTGATTTTTATCTTGTTGAACTTTGAGATTTCTGTTCAGAGAAATATATCGACTGTTTTAGCAAGACTATTCTTATTCTTTGTATAATAGTTTGGTTTCTTACGATAATCATCTTTTTATTTGTTAACGCATTGTAGATGGATCGGGACTTAGTTTCTAACGAAACATAGTATTCAAATTCGAATGTAAATATGTGGTAGTTGCGTCATTATCGATCCTGGCAATTTTTGTTCTATTGAATGTGCTCAAAATAACTATACTGGTGATAGATACTTTGATTTCATTGATGATATGATATGATTTCATTGATATGATATCATACGCGACACACAAAACGTAACGGGTTATCAGTACCTGGAAAAGAAACCACGAAAAATATAATAAAAAATAATATAGTATGTAATAAGGTCGTGAGGTATAGTGCAGTACGCGTTATAACCATAACCTCTTTCTTAATAGTTAAATTAAATTTGGAATTTCTCCAACTTATGTTTAAGTTTTAATATAAAAACACAATAGACATTAATAAAAAGATAGAAGAAGAATTTGGATTAATGGAATTTATTGAGACAAGGCATTAAGATGAAATTTAAAAAATAATTAATATATTGCCAACTAACTGAACATTTAAAATGATAAAAATTTTAAAAAAGGAAAGGAGAAAACAAAGAAATGTCCTTATAGTGACTACGAAAGCAAAACTACGGAGGACGCAGCTCCGGGTCCCTGTTCTTTTCACGGGGTCGAGATTTCTCCCTGCATCCATTTTTGTTGCTGGGTATAAAGTAAAATATCTAACCTGTGGATGGTAGGATGACAACCAAAACTATGGCTTTCGCATCAACATTACTTTCGCCTGGCGGTACGGTGGAAAGCGCAGCACTAAAAGCACTTCAATGTGTGGAGTGGAGATATGTCATATTAGAGCGAATTTAAAAGACTATTGCAGAACTGCGCTCACCAAGGAGAAGGCCTTGTGACGCTCTTGGTATGCGTGATGTCCTCTTGGACATGTGTGTTTGAAAATCCTGATCGGCTTACGTGTTAAAAAATAATCTTTTTTTGTCTCATCAACGTAATAATTGAGAGATATGAAAAGGATACTTTGTTTAAGGCAAGCTTTATAGTATCAAAGGAAACTAAATGGAACGTTATGACAAGCCGCTCTTTTTAATAAGATGTAAGATCTACCTAATTGTCGATTAACAATAAACGACCATAAAACTTGCATAGATTTGAAGAAGCTAACAAGTTTTGCTTTTTAAATGTTAAGCGCCAGTCTCACCAAACTCATTAAACGGCTAACCACGATTAACGTATGGCACCAACCAATGATGGGACGCAATTCTCCGTTGAAACAGAGATTAATAGCGGTTAGTTGTTAAACGACTTTAATGAGACTGGCCCTTAGTTTAGAATAAACCGGTACTATAAATACACATAAGCAATTTTGCTAAACAGACTGAATTGTTTGCAGCTGTTTTACGTGCAATAAATTAAGTGGTTCGTACCGAGGCTGTATTTAAGCCTAAGGAAGTGTTTGCCACTTGGGCATAAATGAATGATAGGATTGTGGTAAGTGGATTTCTGTGTCTCACCGTTAGTCTTGATTTTGATGACATTCTATTATGAGTAATGCAATTTCCTTGTACTGTGAATTAGATTTTAAGCAGTATTATTCTTAAAATGTAAGTTATATGTTCAAGGAAGATAAACCTTGCTATTTACCTGTTACCAAATGTGTCGTTTCATTAGGGAGTGACTTTGATATATACATATCCTAACTAGGATAAAATTTCACATGTCTATAAAGATTAATTATTTCTCTTTATAGCAAGAAAAGAACTTCTGTCTAGAACTATCGCAAGTGTTGGTACTGCTTTGCATACACCATTAAAAGGAAGCTTAAAAATAGAAGAAACAAAGAAATGGTTCAATATGTTCGGTAAGTTTTTTAGTAGACTTTACAATATGAGAAAAATAGGATAATTTATCCAATCACCAAATTAGTTTTTTATTTACCAAAATGTCTATTTTACTTTTTCTAAATATTTCGATCACAACTGTTGGTACTGCTTTGCATACAGCCTTAAAAGGAACCTTAAAATATAGAAGAAATAAAGAAATGGTTCAATATGTTCGGTAAGTTTTTTGTAGACTTTACATTATTAGTGAAATAGAATAATTTATCCAATGACCAAAGTAGCTTTTATTTACTAAAATGTCTATTGTACTTTTTCTAAATATCCCAATCGCAAGTGTTAGTACTGCTCTGCATACACCATTAAAAG
>CM063501.1:51141892-51146892 GCA_032207245.1 Pardosa pseudoannulata | reverse complement strand
TATGGATGTATAGGAGATTGGTATTTTAATATCACATTAGCATGGTTTGTTTCTCAAAACCTGTTAAACGTTTTATCTATATTAAACGAAATAAATGATTTATAACTGGAGTGAAAACTATAAAATAAAATTATAATTACCTCCTCTTTTCCCAAAATACATTTGTTTTCTGATATTGCTCCGAGATGAATAGAATTTTTTGGACTGAAAATGATTGCAGAAAATATTTTAAAGGCCTTATGATTAAAAAATTCTAACAATCAGGTCTAAACATAAAATAAACTTTAAAATAAACTCATAATTATCTTCTCTTTTCCTTAAAAGCTGTTGTAGGTTTATACAGATGAGATTTGTAGCAGTATGTTGATGTATGCATGTATAGGAGATTGATATTTTAATATCACATTAGCATAGTTTGTTTCTCAAAACCTGTTAAACGTTTTATCCATATTAAACTAAATAAATGATTTATCAATGCCTTGAAAACTATACAATAAAATTATAATTACCTCCTCTTTTCCCCTAAAACATTTGTTTTCTGATATTGCTCCGAGATGAATAGAATTTTTTGGATTTAAAAATGGTTGCACAAAATATTTTAAGGGTCTTTTGTTTAAAAAATTCTAACAATAAAAATCTGAAAAGAAAATAATCTTTAAAATAAACTCATAATTATCTTATCTTTTCCTTAAAAGCTGATGTAGGTTTATACAGATGAGATTTGCAGCAGTATGTTAATGTATGGATGTATAGGAGATTGGTATTTTAATATCACATTAGCATGGTTTGTTTCTTAACCCTCTAAGCGGTTCGCACGTACAATTCCGCCAAACCTAAATAAATGATTTATCAATGCCTTGAAAACTATACAATAAAATTATAATTACCTCCTCTTTTCCCCTAAAACATTTGTTTTCTGATATTGCTCCGAGATGAATAGAATTTTTTGGATTTAAAAATGGTTGCACAAAATATATTAAACGCCTTATGATTAAAAAACTCTAACAATAAGGTCTAAACAGAAAATAAGCTTTAAAGTAAACTCGTAATTATCTTCTCTTTTCCTTAAAAGTGTTCGTAGGTATACAGATGAGATTTGTAAGTATGTTGATGTATGCATGTATAGGAGATTGGTATTTTAATATCACATTTGCATAGTTTTGTTTCTCAAACGATGTTAAACGTTTTAGAATCCATTATTTCTTAAACGAAATAAATGATTCCAGACTTGACGTGAAAACTATAAATAAAATTAAATTAGTCTCTTTTCCCCAAAATACATTGTTTTCTGATATCTGCTCCGAGATGAATAACCGGAAATAAAGGGACAATAACGAGAGTGTGTTTCCCTTGTTCCATTCTAACAATAAAAATCTGAAAAGAAAATAATCTTTAAAATAAACTCATAATTATCTTATCTTTTCCTTAAAAGCTGATGTAGGTTTATACAGATGAGATTTGCAGCGTATTTTTGGAGATTTTTTTCGTTGATGTGTTCCACTATGAGGGTTAAAACCTGTTAAACGTTTTGTCTATTAAACAGGGTTTTTATATTAAACAGGGTTTTTGTCGGTTTCAACCATGGGGGTTTAAACCAGCGTTTTTAACCGTCCTGGTCAATATCAATTTTGACCAGTTTTGACCACTGAGATTCACTTTTCAATATACTTAATACTAATAGAATACTCATAACAAAATTATGATGATTTCAGTTAAAATGGTTATAAATTGATAACAATTTTAATTGTAAAATGTCATGTTATTTGTTTTAATTTTAAAATTTACGCTTTTAACTAAAAATTATGTTTTAAACTTCAACTCATGTTTTATGTTTTTAACTGTAACTCATGCTTTATATTTTAACTGTAACTCATAGTTTACGTTTTTTACTGCAACTGGATTACATTTTTACAACTGCATGTGCATGGTTCATTTTTAAAATACAAACATCCTTAACCCTCTAAGCGGTTCGCACGTACAATTCAGCCAAACCGATGATGTCTTCAAAGCGGTTGTCACGTACAATTTTCGTCCTCCAAAAACGTTCCGATAATGGATGTAATGTACATTTCTGCCAGTGTTTTCCACTATGGAGTTTTGAGGTAGGAGGGTCTGGTCGATTGTTTAGGAACTGCACACCTACTCCCGGAGGCACAAAGACTCTGATAGCTTTTCATGGCTTTGTAAATCTCTATTTTGAAGTATTTCGTTTGCGGCAACAGATGTATCTTTAATTGTACCACTTAAATAGCTTGGATGACTTTCTTAAAAAAAGATATAAATCATTCTCTTAAAGAATATTTTTATTTGTACTTTTAGAACCTATTATTTCTTATGGGATGATCTTCGAGACTTGACGAGCTTTATGTGTATTAAAAATTAACAATCTATAATGTCTATTTATATATCTATTTATAACCGGAAGTAAAGGGGCAGTAACGAGGGTGGGTTTCCCGTATTCCAATCTAGTCGACGAAGGGTGAAGAAAAAATCGTAGAACAATTTGGTCACTGACACAATGAAACTTTAGCATATTTTTTGGAGACTTTTTTTCCTTGGTGTGTTCCACTCGGAGGGTTAATATAATGTATAAGCATGTTAAATCTCATGAACTTGTTAGTGTAATATTTTGTTTAACTGCACTGCTATTTTTTTTGCTTATTAAAATTCCCTTCTAATTACAAAAGATATTATATATTAGAAATAAGACCATTTAAAACTATTTTTAACAATTCTGACCACTTCTGACCATTTTCGACAACTTTTGACAATTTTTGGATGGTTAAAACCCGCTTTTATCCAATGTCTTGGTCAAAATCAATTTTCACTGGTCAAAATTATAGCCACAATATTAAACGAAATAAATGATTTATCAATGGCATGAAAACTGTAAAATAAAGTTATAATTACCTCCTCTTTTCCCAAAACACATTTGTTCTCTGATATTGCTCCGAGAAGAATAGCGGTGATTTTTCTTAATTTTCCCATAGTGTGAGAAACGATCTTAATTTAACAATAGCTAAAAAGTGTAAATGAGAAGAGGGAGTATAACAAATTAGCAAGATCTGCCATTGATTGATGAGCTAAAGTGGAGGTTTTAAGGTTTTTCTCGTGCACTTGTTACTGAAAAAATAGCAGTAAAGATTTTTTCCTTAAAAAAAGAAAAATACACCATTGTTGCAGTGCAAGTCTCCTTTCTATGTAAAATCTTTTATAGGAAATCATCTATAGTCCTTCTTTCCATTATGTTATGAAAGAATGTTTACTGGTACAATTAATTAGGAAGTGTCTTTGACTGGTATATTGGATTAGATTCTTTAAAATTTCCACATTCAAAAGATTTTATGAATCACTTATTACAGTAGAAACAAGATAACATTAGTTTATTTATTGCTACTATACATAAGGACTTTCTTAAGATTACAATGGCTTTCTGGTAGGCGAATTTTGTCTGAAAATTCGATATATTTATCTCGCTGAGTCATGAAATGTACTTAATAATTAGGTTCAAAGACAGTATTTAAATAACTTTCATTTTTTAATCAATATACGAGGGATGGGGCATAGGTCGGGGAAGCTTTTTTTTCTTGTAAATATGTGAACGGGTCACAAACGTATGTGAGTCGTGTGGAAGTTCTGTAGGCATAGCGTGTATTCAGAACAACAGATAACCCTTTGACAGCTGTAGTAGCGCAGCGCGAGCTGTGAAATCAGTTTGGGATTGCTGTGCGAGATGGAAGTAACCTATGTTTAGCAGCTTACTTACATCAAAATAGCCGTTCTCCGAGGGAGAAATGTGACGGATTGGCACGGTGAATTAGTGGAAGCCCTTGGGAATAATGCCCTACTTGAATTCTACTTTGAGAGTCTTTAGGCCCAGGTTTGTCAGGTAAACTTTATATGTATTGTGCTCTTTTGCACGGTGTAGGCCATATTGTCCTGTATGTACCTTAATAAATTAGTGTGTTACGATATTTCAGTGAAATTCATTGTCCAAATATGTAGTAAAACCTTGTCTTTTCGTCTGTATATGTCACATTTTCCAACTAAACTGGTATCTTCAAGAAAAAAAAATAATTGTCCTGACTTTTACCATTAACGCTCGTACAGTGATGGCGAAAAATCTTTTCGAAAAAAAAATTACATTAAAAATCCATATTGTATTTTTTTCCTGCTCCCGGCAAGAAATGTGAAAGTTAACCAAAGGATAACGTGTAGCCGTAATGTTCTGTGGGTGACCTTTCTCCATCTGACCAAATTTTATTTTGGTCTCAGAAATTGTACAGTAAGATCAGATGTCCTTAGATTAGATTAGGTTTTTTTTTCAATTCTCAAAATTTTTATCGTAAATATCTGAACTCTCATTGTACATAATGGTATGAAAAATGGTTAAAATGGAAAAGAACTCCTCTGTCTTGATTCTCTTAGAGACAGAAGAGTCATTAATTGCTGTAAATAGAGGTATCATCTTATTAAATGAGGAATTTTTTTCAACTGAATTGGGTAGCAATTCTACTATCTTCTGGGATGGTATTGTACAGAAAAACAGTTTCTACTACCCCCTAAAGAGATATCACTAAAGCTGTATAATCTTTTACAGCGTAAAGTTATATGAAATCCTTCTATGATCACGGTAAAACTCAAAAGCAAATAGCCTGATCCCTTCTATAATTATTATATATATATTTAACCAGAAGAATTCATCGGTTCACTAAGTTCTTGTTTCGCAAGAACTTAGACTTACTAAGTGGACATTTTGAGGAAAAGTCTATGTTGAAAGCGTCATTGAATAACAAAAGCTTGAATTCTGCAATATCTGCAAAGAGTGGGTATATGAAAAAGTGGAAGAATGTTATATTTAGTGACAAGAGCACTTCCATTCTGGTTTGGTTAAGCTTCTAGGCTCTACATCGTTCCTGTACTCTAACAAAGGTCGACCTGTAATTTAGAATTAGTATTATTAATTAACCTTCCAGTCTGATAATCTGGAGCTCATATAG
>CM063501.1:51079392-51136892 GCA_032207245.1 Pardosa pseudoannulata | reverse complement strand
ACGCATATAGGAATTGAGGAATAATTAATTTAAATACGTCAACATGGATAGTAAATTATATAGAGAAAATTATTACAACATTTAGAATAATAAGCTTAGATAGGGATTATATATACTGCGAGATACAAGGAATTCTCTTCTCTCTGCTGCATAGTTTGATTTGATTAAGTGAAATCTAGCATCTCCAACGAATGAAAATTTCTTACAGAACAACAGGAGGATATAAGAACTGTATAAATAATTTATATGAAGAAAACAAGGGATACTTGCTCTACATTTAGTTCCTTTTAATTATCTATTATAAACCTTGGATGAAATCTTGTTTCTGATATTTCTAATTTATCTAGAGAGGAATTCAGTAGGTTTAAATAAAATATAAACAACAATAAAATCTCTTAGTTTATTAGCTTCGAGAAGCCATTAAATAAAAAGTAATATATTTATTTTTCGATTGCAAAAAGTAGCATATACAGGTCCAATATAGGCTTAAAATATTTCATTATGAAAATTTTTAAAAGGATTAGGCTGTTATATCATTCAATTATTTTTTTTTACTTATACATGTTATGAATAACTTAAACTTTAAATTATTCCACAATGCCTTGTATGATCATTCTATTTTAAGGCTTCATCACCCTTTTAATAAATTCTGGCTATGAACATCTGGTATTGATTATTCCTATTTGAAAAAATATCGAACAGCTTAATAACTATTCAGCAATGAATACAGATGTCTAATTCTTATCACTTTTTATTATAATTCCAAAATCTGAACAATGCATGGGAATAAAAACATATTAGTTTATTCTCCTGAAAAAGATAATGGTTGTGTATCTGCAAAATTATTATAAAGAAATAAAATTAGTTTGGAAGGCCTGCAGCCTAAATTGTATAGTGGTTACTGTATTGAGTGATGACCTCATTATCTTAGATTTGATTCCTGAATAAGATTAGGATGTAGGTAAGGCGTCACTGAATAGTGCTTATTGTTGTTAACATTTAAGGTGCTAAAAACATGTGGCAGATCACTGTTGTTGTTGTTTTATGCCACTTGGTCAAACAAAGCACGATTGAGCCGGATACTACTCGTATTAAGGCAAATGAGTGAGCCTTTCGTTTTGAAGAGCACCTAAAGGTTGAAAGTACGACTTATGCTCAAGTGGGTCCTCTAATTTTGAATCAAGGTCCAAGCAGAAGACCCGTAGGCTTGGCCTTCCAGTCCTCAGAGGCATTGAGGAACTGGAGGACATTTTGACCACGAACGTATTTTACGTTCCCCAGTCATCTTTAACAAACACGGCGGATCTTAGGTGGCAAATTTTATTTATCTTGAAAGTTTATCGAGCTTTTATTTTAGTAAATTATGACTACCATTTTGATTTAGAATGTTTGCAATCGAGAAAATTTACTGAAAATTATATTAGAGAAAATAAAAAATGTGCTTTTTTAAAAACTGGAAACACAAAATAATTTAAAAAGTAAAATGGAAACTCTATAATTCATTCAATTCACTTTACAAATATTTTGATTAACTTGGATTGCAAATGATCATACAAAATTATTTAATTTTTTTTATGCATTTACACTTTTCTCAAAATATTATTTTATTCTCCTAAAAATAGATAATGGTTGTGCATCTGCAAAATTATTATAAAGAACCAATAATCGTTTGGAAGGCCTGCAAGCCTAAATTGTACAGTGATTACTGTATTGAGTGAACACCAAATATTTTGATTAACTTGGATTGCAAATGATCATACAAAATTATTTAAATTTTTTTATACATTTACACTTTTCTCAAAATATTATTTTATTCTCCTAAAAATAAATAATGGTTGTGCATCTGCAAAATTATTATAAAGAACCAATATTCGTTTGGAAGGCCTGCAGCCTAAATTGTATAGTGATTACTGTATTGAGTGACCACCAAATATTTTGATTAACTTGGATTGCAAATGATCATACAAAATTATTTAAATTTTTTTATACATTTACACTTTTCTCAAAATATTATTTTATTCTCCTAAAAAAATTGTAATTTTTTTAATGAAATGCAATTTTATAAAGAAAAAATTAAATTTAAATTCTTCTGACCTATGAAGTGAAATATTAATTGTTAAGCAATCTGTAACACTATAATTTTTTATCATGATGATTTAAAATAACAATTTTATTTGTTAAATTTTATTGAGATTACATTTTATAATAGTCTAAAAAATGGTTTTCTGACGAACATGTTGACTCATATTGGAAATAGCAAAAATTCTGAGAACGGATTTTATAAAGAAGGAATCTTTTTAAATCTGAGATTTTCTAAATTAATAGGATAAGAGAGCTACTCAAAAATTTTTAAAATAACTTTTAACTGTATTATAAAAACATAATTAATGACTTCATACAAAAATACTAAATTCTCGAAAAAAAATTTTGATTAAAATAAAATAAATATAAAATAATACAAACAAAAGTAAAAAAAAGTAACACTGAATTTAATTTAGTGAAACTAATATTTTGGACTTGGATTTAATAAAATAAAATTTTTAATCATTTTTTTTAAATAATAATCTTTAACTGTATTACCAAGAAATAAATAATCATAGCATATAAAACAGGGTACTAAAATTGAAAACACTTGTGATTAAAATAATTTCATAAAATTCAGTGATCAACAAACAATTTTTTAAAAGGGCTTTAAATTATTTAAATTTTTACATTTACATCTTTTACAATTTATATAGTAATAGAATTTCTTAAAAATACAATTTTATGAAAAGGAATTATTTAAAACTGTATAGTGTTTCTGTCCATTTCTTTTAATTTTTCATGGCATTACACTGTGTAATGGAAAAATTAATTATCTGTCTTAAACTGCATACATTTTAAAAATGTATATTGTAGAGGAAAGATACTCTTATTTATGCAAAATGCCGTTGTTAAATAATAAGTCTATTTTCAGGAACCATTTTAAGTTCCACTATACCGTACAAAGGAACACAGCAAAAAAACAACATCATAGATAAACACACAGAGAAAGTCAGTGGCACCATGGGAAAATAGATGGTTTTCGTAGAGCCACCAATCATAAAAGGATAAGGGTAGCAATTGCACCCATACATCTTTTTAAAAATCTCAACTATTTATTTTTTGCTTTGTTTTCGTTTGCATAACAAAGAATGCGTTTCAGGGGTCTATCTCTTCTCCGTAGATTACACCTTCAAAATTTTTGAAACTGTAGATGAACGTGACTCTTAATTATGCGAAAAGTATTGTTAAATTAATAAGTCTAGTTTCAAAAAACTATTTTTATTCGATTAAGTTCCACAATCAGTACAAAGAAACACATCACAAGACAGAGCACAAAAGTAACATCATAAATAAACACACACAGAGTAAGTCATTACCATGTTAAAACTAATGGCTCTCGTGGCGCCATCTATCATAAAAGGATAAGGCAGCAATTGTAGCTACATCCTCCCTCTACACCTCTGAAGACCGTCTCAGTTATATGAGATTTTTAATTTGTTTTCGTTCCAGGAACAGGACATGGTTATGGGGGTCTATCTCTTCTCCGTTGAGGCACACCTTCAAAATTTCCCGTTGGAAGTCACTGTAAAGGGACGTGACTCTTATTTATGCGAAAGGCCTTTGTTAAATAATAAGTCTAGTTTCCATTTTTATTCGTTGGTACTTTCCACAACACAGTACAAAGAAACACATCACAAGACACAGCACAAATACAACATCATAGATAAACACACACAGAGTAAGTCAGTGGCACTATGGGAAAACTAGATATCTCCCGTAGAGCCACCAATTATAAAAATAGAGGGCAGCAATTGTAATCGATAGAATATCAGTTTTAAAGCATATACAAGATTACACAATGTTCGTAAATTTGAGATAAGCAGGGTAAAATGTAGTTAACCTTGTAGATTTTGTAGCCACTAATAGGATACCCACAATCCTTAATCTGAAAAATATGATTTTTAAGTTTTGAATTTCGGTTGTATTATAAAAAAGATTTTAGTCAAATAATCATTCATTTAAAATATATTTCAGTTCTTTATAAAGTTTAAAATTAGATTGATTTATTTAGGTCATCTACAAACTAAATTCATGTTTTTGGTCTAAATATGTGATTTTCAATGTTCTTGTTCCTTTAATGCAATATATCCCTATATTGTTTATCTCCCCTATTATAAAATTAATATAAGTTCATTTTCAAAGAATGATACCCATCTCTCACTTTCTTAACGAAAGTGTCAGGCACTACAATGCGAAGTCATGTGACGAATTTTCCACGAAAGGCATTACCAATTATTCTCGAAAAGCTTCTACTCAAATGGTATATTTACTATTAATCACTTCTCCTCCTCAACTCTTCTGTGAAAATTACAATGCGGTTGGGTTTTAGAGGATGTCTATCGGCGTTAAAGAAACGACCGGAATGATTGATTATTATTATCTCGAACTTTTCGCGTTGTTGTTAAGTCATAATTTATTTCTTCAATCTTCCTGCCGAATATGATCGAGTGAACCCCGAGTGAGAAAGGAAGATTATATTTAATTGACGGAGCATATCAGTTTTAACGGCAAAATCAATTGCTTTGAAATCTACTTCACGAGTAATTAAAGGAATTATTTTCATATTATTTAATAAACAAATTTCGCTAATTACTCGTGTACAATGATTTTTCTGGAATGCAATTAACCGGATATAACAGCCTCTGAAGGGACTTCCTTCAGTGTCTACAAAAAAATGTGCTCAATTTATTTAGGATTAAATGGTTTGCACGGCTGAATAAGGATGTATTAACCCCTTCCGGTAAAATGATGAGTCTAGCTCGTCATTAGTTTTTCATTCCATACCGCACAATGACGAGCTACACTCGTCATGCGATTAAAGTTACTGTTAAATATGATAATTAATTTAGTTTAAAATTTCTAGTGTACTGAATTTGGCAACACTTTTATCACTTGTGAAAATCACAAGTCACTATTGCATATTGTTTACTTAGAATTTCTTGGTACAAGTCATTGCCAAATTAATGAGTCAGAATAAAAGAAAACCTACTAAGAAATGCCGTGTGTGTTACAAGAATCAAATTAAAAGTGAGACTACTTGGCGGTGTAAACAATTAAGAATTCCTTTGCACTTTGTTTTGAAAAGTACCACTAGCTTGAAGACTATTATCTGTATACCTTATTAATGTTTTCCTTTGATATTTTCTTAATTTTACTGTTTCTGATATTATTTAACACTATGTAAAAAGTGGATTTTAATTAAGAATATGTAAGAATTGTAAAATGAAACAAGTTTTTTAAATAAAAATTAAATGGTAATTTCATGCACAGTTTTTCATTATTAAATCACACCGGAAGGGGTTAATTGAAGGTATATGGATTGTAACCGTCTAGAACACATCCAAGATAAGTAAGTGATTTGATCGGTAAAGGGACTATAAAAAGGTTAATTTAACAATGGATAGTTAACTGTAGGCATATATATTTGTAAATATTGATCACTTTGTCTTTTATCGGTTCTTCTATATTCCAAAATATTTTGAAAGAGTATAAAAATGAATTTATTTTTTACTATGTTTCTGTATTACTTAACTTGCATTAAAGAAGCAATCCTTACACATATATATCTCGGAGGTGGTGTAAGGTTTCTAACCTTCCATTAGAATTGCAGTATACATTCATGTCGTAATTTGGGGCTCGATGCCCGGTGGATGATCTCAGATCCTTGATTAGGAATTCATTGACTAAGGTTACAAATTCCCCTCCCACTCTCTCCGCTACACTATTTATTGTTGATAAACTTATATTCATCGGCAATTTGCAGAATAAAAGATTGTTCTAATATTTTTATTATTACTTTTATCTATAGTAGTTGTTCTAAAACTATTCTTAGAAACTTACTTACCTAGACCGAGGGCTGGGTGCTAAGCAGCCAGTACTTCCTTAAACGATGAGTATCAGAGTACGTTCGGAATGTATTAAAAGATTAATTATTCCTAATACACCACTTTTTTAATTTTTGAATAGCCCTTAATATATTAAGTTCCGATACTTCAGTAAAAATGTTTGAAAAGTTGCATAAGAAATTCTTCAATAGAAATTCTCCAATGACTCATATGTATTTTACCTACTTAAAGTGTTTTTATTTTAAAATAACAAACTATTATAGCTAATATAATTATACAAATACTTTTTTAATATACATTAGAGTTAATCCATATTAGAACATTAACAGTTTGATGACTTCATTAGCAATAAATGAATCCATTAACTTCTGCCATCTTAAGAATTTATCACCAACTAGACTACAAATCATATTATGGTTTCACAAGAATTGATCAAATTATTTTACAGATTAACAGTTAAAGTTTTTACTCATATGACATATTTAATAAACGAGGGTGAAATGGAAGCGCGCTGTTCTTTAGGAACAGAGTTCGAGGGTTCGAATCATAAATGCTCGCTACGCATATCCTTGATGCTGGCATAAGTATGCATGGCTTTTCGGAATCGACTTATTGGTTTTAAACAGTAGGTTTTTGTCTAATTATCCCTTGTGAGCAAAATAGTAGACCTTAGCACTCCAGTCCAAATCAAATGAAACCAAGTGACATATTTAATACCGATGTTTTGCCTTTCCATTCTGCCTTAAAAGGTGAAATGTATTTGGTACTTCACTACTATAGGCATAAAAGCAATAAAGAGTGGAATTAATTATTACGCCTGTACTGTATTGAAACTAATTTAATCTCAAATACAATGTACCGAACGTCATTCAGCTATAATCGGAATTACAATGTGTAACAATAAGTTACATTCGGTTCAGTTTTTATTTACCTCTTTCCGTAAGCCATCGTCAAAGACATGTAGAAAAAGACCGGTCTGAATTAGAAGAAACTTCAGCCTTCACCCAACCAATAGAAGGGCTCTTTGGTTTGGTCCTCCGATCTTGAGTGGACCTCTGTTTTTTTCCGCAGAGCAGTATGATCTTTTTAGAGGACAAGGTTGTTACCAGAGGAGAGAAGAGGGTAAACGCTACTGGTATCCGCTGCTTGTGGGATAGACATTTTTTGTAGCGACACGAGAAAAGGGAAAAGCATCGCCATATTTGCGAAACCGACGCCGAGTCCAGAGAAGTATTCCATATCTACAAATGATAAGTTGTATTCCAGTTGTATTCCTTAGGCATCTAATTATATCAAATTATTTACTCAAGACATATTTGTCCACGTGTTTTTAATGAGTTTTAATTTATTACTTTTCAAACACTAGGGCAACGTAACATTATTTTTACACAACGTTGCATTTAACCTGTTGCACTGGAAATTAATTGCCATAGTAATTATACCGTAATAATTGACATAAATAGTAGTTCAGTAGACATATAAAGAACATGATAAACACTTTAGATGCAGATATCAAGGACAAACATAGAGGAAAAGGAAATTGGGAGAACATATCACTTTTTTTAGAGAACGCTACGGCGTGAAAAAGCACTTATTCAGGTTCTACCTACTCGAAAGTATTTAAATGAATTACTTTCAACATTATTTACAAAATTACTTTGACTATTTAGTAAATAATATTTCATTAATTACTCGTGTATACTGAATTTTCTGTTATGTAATTGCCCGGAAATAACTTCGCCTGAAGAGGTTACCTCATTTGCTGTCTTAAAAAATATGTGGAGTTTATGAACAACTAAATGGTTTGAGCCGCTGAATGAAGAGGTATTAATTAAAGATTATGGATATTTGAGGAAAAAATCACGATGTGTAAATGAACTTATAAAGTGAACTGATTAAAAAAATCCTTACGGATAACATTAAGCATATTTGCACATAACAATGTCACTTTTTATCTAATCAGAGTGATTTAAAAAGATTTTGCTATCTATAAACTGTAATGAAGCATTATAGTTTTTGATAAAAATTATTTAAAGAATTTACACATTCTACTTCCTTAAACTGCTTTTAATTTAAATTAAAAAAACTATGATAGCAATTTATGTTTTAAAAATCACTTCAGTAATTTAAAATATTTTTCAATACTTTGTAAACTTTAGGATATATTAACCAGGTATTACACGTATGAAAAAAACCCCAACTAGTAACACACGTAGACTATCTCTTGTTGTTTGCCTCTAATTTCTAGCATAAAATAATACACTAAAGATAAAAAAAAGTGAAAAAGAACAAAATACATGTGTAAACATGTATTTAAAAATACTATTACAATTAGTTTGTCCCTTTCTTACAAATACAAGGGTTAGAACTTTAATAGTGGCAATACAGCTATAAAAACTCTACGCAACAAAATGAAAGAATGTCGCGTATACCAAACGTAAGCTACATACTTACCTTACCTCTCAGCAAAAAGACTCGACCTTGCTAATTCACACTCATGGTTAGTGACTCGAAGAACAGATCCCTGTATTAGCTTGCGTTCTAAAGTTAGTGTTGTCAGCATGTTTTCAAAACGAAAAACGAAGTTGGTTTAAAATTGAATGGGCTATAGGTGGTACAGACAATATCATGTAGGACTTCAAGAGGCCTGTGAAATCTGATTGTGAACTGTAGCAAGATGCAAAAACTTTCAAAAAGGAACTAAATGGGGAAGATATGCATCGGCCAAGTCGCTAGTGTTAGCGAAGCAAAACTACAGGCTGTTGCCACACTAATGAACAGTGATAGAACAAACGATTTATGAACTATCCCAACAGACAAGATTTGCACATACAACTGTGCATGTAAATTCTAAGACTTTACTTAATTCCTAAGATGAAGGAACACTTTGTGGCATTCGCTTCAGAATTGTTCAGAGATTCTTACTACAATAGACCAGTCCATTCGAACTATCAACAGAACAAGCACTGCTAAATATTTGCCATGTATTCCATACCTATGTTTTTATTAAATTTTTACAAGCGTATTTAGATTTTCTGTTCTTATTATTTTTTAGTTTTTCACATCTTTTACAAGTATTCCTTTAGTATTCTTGGCAGTCTATGCTAGTGTTTTTACTTAATTCTCTATCATGTCAGAATATGTAAAAAGATTACAATCTTCCAATAGAGAAATTGAACTTTTCAAAACGTTTGAGTTTTCTGGGAGTTTCCTCATGATATACGAGTATTTCTTGGAAATCCTCACATTAGATCAAATAATTTACTTCTTCCATTTTGTAATATTGTTTTTCTCCCAAGTGATATTAAACCTCGTTTTTCTATTTCAGTTGATGATTTATGGTTGCTGTTATCTTCCTCATCATCTGGTTCTTCGTCTTTTCTATCTAAATTTTCTTCATCTGAAGAAACAATATCATGCAAATTTTGTAAATGCTTCATAACCTCTGAATAACGCGCCACAAAGACTAATTATGCAAAAAGTGCTTTCCTACACAGAACAAATAAACGCGCTAGATCAAGCGGGTAAATATTTGTGGTTCTCCCGAAATATCTATTAAAATAATTTTGCAACTGAGCCTACCCATTAAGTATAAGATCTTAAAGTCTGCTAGACGAAGAATCATTCACTTTCGAAATAGGGGAGTGATGAATATTAGATTATGAGGAGCGATGATATCGTCATACCCAGAGCTAGCATTCCAACAGATGGCCGAATGGTTAGGGAACTGATCATAGGTACCAGAGATCGTGGGTTCAAATCACAGGGACATGGATGTTAGTAGTCATTCGTAATCGGCTTTAAGCAGTAGGTTCGGGTCTCATTATCCCTCGCTTTGCAAAATCGTAGAGACTAGTACTGCAAACATAACCAAACCTGGGTTAATATTTTGAAAATTCAATTTTTTATGAACAATTAAATGGAAACTGGGGACTTATACAATACAAAAAAATGTCCTCTATTACAATATAAATCCAAACACTTTATTTTTTAAACAGTTGATCAAAACATTTAGCTGATTTTTACTGAAAACTGCCGCTCAGGTGGTATATTTGCAATCAGTCATTTTTCTCTTTCAGCGCATCTTTAAAAAGGGCAAAGTAGTTAAGTTTTCAGAGAAATCTATTGGCATAAAAAGGAGTAAATGACCAACGGTAATATGATGGTTCTGTATTTAAAAAATGTACTCCGAAGTACTCTCTGCTGAAAATTACTGAGTGATCTCCGAATACAAAAATTTTATTTGAATCCGGGAACAAATCCTGTTTAATAGAGAAAGTCATTTATCTTGTTATTGTTCTTCGTTCCTATTAGTAATTAAATGAATTATTTACAAGCTGCAGCTCAGGTGGTATATTTGCAATCAGTCATTTTTCTCTTTCAGCGCATCTTTAAAAAGGGCAAAGTAGTTAAGTTTTCAGAGAAATCTATTGGCATAAAAGGAGTAAATGACTAACGGGAATATGATGGTTCTGTATTTAGAACATTTACTTCGAATTACTATCTGCTGAAAATTACTGAGTGATCTCTGACTGAAAAATTTTATTAGAATCGTTAAACAAATCCTGTTTAATAGAGAAAGTCATTTCTCTGAAAAAACACGCCCTAGTTCTTCGTTCCTATAAGTAATTAAATGGATTATTTACAAGCTACAGCTCAGGTGACATATTTGCAATCAGTCATTTTTCTCTTTCAGCACATCTTTAAAAAGGCCAAAACAGTTAAGTTTTCAGAGAAATCTATTGGCATAAAAGGATTAAATGTTCAACGAGAATATGATGGTTCTGTATTTAGAAAATACACTCCGAATTACTATCTGCTGAAAATTACTGAGTGATCTCCGACTGAAAAATTTTGTTTGAATACAGGAAACAAATCCCGTTTAATAGAGAAAGTCCTGTATCTGAAAAACACTTGCCCTTGTTTTTCATACCTATTACTTATTATATGAATTAATTTCAACAAAATATTGTAAACATTTTTACATGAAAACTAGTAAACAATTTCACATAAACACATTGTTTATAATATATTAAATTTAATCAGTTTGGTCGATAAAAATCAAAATTTCTAAAATCTACTGGCCCTTAAAATACACCAGTGAAATTAGTTATACTTTCAAAAATATTTTTACAAATTTGTATTAATAATTTAACAGTTCTAAGACTTCTTTAGCAATAATTGGTATTTGTAAACTTCCGTTATTTAATGAATATATCAGAACTACAATACAAATCATATATTTTCCTAAAAAAAAAACTTGAAATTAGTACCACAGAAAGTTTCCTCTCAGATGATATATATACAATTAATCATTTCTCTTTTAAATAAGATTTAAAAGGTGAAAAGCTGTTGAGTTTGCGGGAAAATCTATACAATTGTTATTATACTGGTTCTGTACTTAGGCTACTTTATTTTGAAATACAATCCATTGATCCATCCTTGGCTGAGAATGGAAGATTATGTTTAATTCGGGGAACAAATCGCGTTTAATAGGGAAAGTCATTGCGTTGAAATGCACTTACCCTCTTTCTTCCTATCCATGAGTAATTAAATGAATTATTTACAAGACAATATTTCACTAATTACTAGTATATATCGAATATTCTAGGACTTAATTGCCCGGAAATAACTACATCTAAAGAGATTTCCTCCTTCGCTACCTTAAAAAAGTATGTGAAATTTATAGATGACTAAATGGTTCCAGCCGCTGAATGATGAAAAATTAATTGAAGACGCTTGATTTGTGATATGAAAGAAAATAAATCGAGGTGTGTAAATGAATTACTGGTAAAATCATCAATAAAGAAATCTCGTTCTTGATAGGATCAAGCAATCTGCATATAATGATACGCTGTTGTACGGTGAATTTGATTCCCTAAGATATTTTGTAAACTGATATAGCGATTAAGTAGAATGATTAATATAGAGGTTTACTTGATGTAGCTACTAAACTTTCTGTAATTCTTTCTAAATATATTGTGTTATTAGTTTCTTAAAATTAAAAGTAAAATATAGTGAAACTTTTTAAAGATTTTTATTGTTTCCATGTAATAACCTGTATTTCTTTTAGACTTTTTAAATTCCACTACTAAAATCTACAACACGAAATGTTCTTAGAAACTACCTGTTGGGTTTGGGTTTTATTCCTAAGTATGGCTTGGATGTGTTATTCCCTCACAGAGAACAGTGCTAACCTACATATATAGTAATAGCATAATAAAAAAGGCAATAAATTAAACAGTAAATTGTATGATAAAATGGTAATAAAAGCAAGTGCCCCACATTTGTTAAAAAAATAGAAACATGATAAAATTTTCTGTGGTAGTATTAAAATATACTTAGTAGTAAAGGAAAAAATTCTCTAACTAAACATACCTTCATGGAGTTTTTTCTCCTTAGCATAGTGATTTTTAAATAATATAATTTTAATTCTATGAATAACGTTTGCTGCTTAAATATTAACTAAATTATCGACTAATATGTTTCGGTAATACAACATTTGATGTTTAGAGAACTATCTTCACAATTTTATGAATAAAGTTTGCTGCTTAAATATTAACTGAATTATCAACTAATATGTTTCGGTAATACAACAATTGATGTTTAAAGTACTATCTTCATAATTCTATAAATAAAGTTTGCCTCTTAAATGTTAACTAAATTATCAACTAATATGTTTCGATAATACAACATTTGATGTTTAGAGTACTATCTTCATAATTTTATAAATAAAGTTTGCTGCTTAAATGTTAACTAAATTATCAACTAATGTGTTTCAGTAATACAGCATTTGATGTTTAGAGTACTATCTTCATAATTCTATAAATAAAGTTTGCTGCTTAAATATTAACTAAATTATCAACTAATATGTTTCGGTAATACAACATTTGATGTTTAGAACACTATCTTCATGATTCTATGAATAAAATTTGCTGCCTAAATATCAACTAAATTATCGACTAATATGTTTCGGTAATACAACGTTAGATGTTTGGAGAATTATCTTCAATTTTTTGTAACTCAATCGCCAGTGGAAGTATATTATTAGTATAGTTCTATTTAAACTAATCACCAATCTTTAAGAGAAACGCTGCTAAATGTTTCCATAAGCAATATTCCTTTACGCAATAAAAATAACGATAGTTATAATACATTTAACTTATATAACAAAAATGTGGAGTCAATATCTATTGGAAAATTTTAGAAAGAAATCAAATCAAATTACATTAAAACAATACATGATTTTATGAGAACTTTCAAACTGGAGCCAATATCAAGTTTAAATTTATCTGTTGAATTAAAAAGGTAAGAAAACAGCCGGAGTAATGTTTAAGAAAATGGAAGGAGGAAAATCTGGGTTTTTACACCCACACACACATTTTAAATTTATAAATAAAAAATAATTCTAATTGCATTATATATGAACATTATAAATCATTTATATAAATTATTGACTTAGAGACATGGCATTTTTTTACAAGATATAGGTAAATTAATCACATCGGTAATTTTCTTAAAAATCAGATAATATTTCTTTAAAAATGCCTAGGAAAGTTGCATCTTATTTTGAAAATGCTTCTTGAGACTTATTTTTGCATGGATTCATATACCAAGCACTTCTAATATAAATTTAAACAAATATTGATATTTGTTTTAATTCATGATTCATTAAAGTTAAATTTAAACTTAATCCGAATTTCTTATTAATTTTTCATTCTACAAAATAATACATAAATATATACAAGAAATCTGAGTAAATTAATAACAGGGTACAATTTTAAAAATTTAAAAATTAAGAATAAATGATCACAGAACATCTTAAAAAGTAACAAAATATTTGAAACCACTTAAGTTTAAAAAATGTAATTTATGTAGCAATACATCAATAAGTTTTATAAGTTAATATTTAAAAACTGTTTTTTAAAATTAATACGGCGACGAGACTTAAAATATGTATCATAAAATATTTTATTTTATTCTTTGTAAAAAATTAAAATCTCTTTGTATTTTATATGAAAAAATATTTAATAATGTTTAATAAAAATAAATCTATTTAGTTTTTTAATTTTATCTTTCGTTTTATTTTTAAAATAAAACGAAAGATGTACATCAAATAAAAAGAATAAAATTCATAAACACGTAATATAACATTCAACATTATATTTAGAATCTAAATAACTTAATTTTTAAATTAAATTAAATATAAACATCATTCTATAAACATAAAAGTTTAAATGTATCTCTCATTTTAAAATCTAAACACTAATTGAAAAACTGTTAAAAAAATTGAAAATTTTAGAAAATATATTCTTTATTGTGCTATAAAATGAAAAATAAAATATATTCTAATTTAATATCTATCTAATTTAGCATTACAGGCTAAGAAAAAAAAAGAAATAATTAATATAAACAATAATTTCTAATTTTCAAAATTAAAAATTTGGGATTTAAAAATTATGGATTTTACATGTATAGTGATAGTTTGTTTTCTGTTGGTGTAAATAATTTAGTTTTTTTTATTAAAGAGGCAATTTCCATAAAACTGATTTTTTTTAATAAAATGAAACCTTATTAATATTTTAGTTAGGATTTTATTTTAAACAAAACAGAATATGTTAATTTATATTGAATCAAAATTATAGTTATGATGAACACTTTTTAACTCAAAAGTTACTATGCTTCCTTGAAGTACATCACCCCTGATAACGCATGAATGACCTAGTTAATTGAGCATTATAATATACTGGTAGTTAAAAGGTGGAAATATACAAGACTTTAATTTCTACTAGAAGTTTTCCGCGAAAAGTTATTTTTCGGAGAAACTGAAAAATCGCGCGAAAATAGGAACGTAGATTTCAGCGGGCAAATCATTATTTTCTTGTAATCTTCACATTTGTAGAGAGCGACTGACCTTAATTCCTCTTTAATTAGATTCTCAAGCGTTTCGCCGAATGACTTTAATCACATGTGAGAACAGTAATCTATGAGGTGCGCTCGCTTTCAATTTACGATTCAGTAAACATAAAATCACGGAAAAATGTCATTTCATCTGTTCAGCATATCTGCAGAAAAGGTAGACGGCAGAAATTAAAAGTTAAATTTAAAGTTTGAAACTTTGCCTTTAGTTTTAATTAGATGCCGATGTTGTTATAAAGCATGTATATTAAAATAAATATAACTTTCTAAAATTTTAAATTATGTAAGGTTATTTGGTATTTACTGTTGTTAATTTAATGCTTTTTTTAAAAATAAATTGTAATTTATTTCACTTTATTAATTAATTAGTGTATAATTAATAAAAAACAATTTGGACAATGAAATATAATATTTATAGTTGATAATTAAATTTTTAGATTACATATTTTTTCATAAATAAAAAATATATTAATAAAAATAATTTAAGATATTTTAATATAACTGTGTCATGTTTTAAAATAGTTTCATCTTTTAACTCTAACCAAATGTTCTTTAATATACACTCAAGTACCAAAACATTATGACCACCTGTTAATAATGGGTTGGCCCACCTTTGGTGCGCAACACAGCTTCAACCCGCCTTGACATGAATGTCACAAGTCCTTGGTAGATGGCCGGAGACAGATTGTACCAGATGGTTAAGCAACGGTTATGCAAATCCGAGATATTGCGAATTGGTGGTCTTTGAGGTACCCAAAGCTTATTTTATGAAAATTAGCATCAGTTTTGTATGTAAATGGATGTATATATATATTATAATAAATTTATTTTTTTTAATATTAAGCTAGTCTCGGTTGCTGTCAATTTAGCTGTTAGTTTATTTTCATTTTTATGTCTGTAGTTTCTCAGAACCTGTGGTTAAATTTAGTACAAAAATACTTAACACAACGCAATTAAAAATAAGTTACCACTATACATTTGATCACAGGTTGATACTCAAATATAAACGAGGACTACACTACAATGATGTTCAAATACCCTGTAGCATTTATGGTCTGCTGTACAACAACTACGGGTCCCAGAGACGCACAAGAGAACGTCTCCCAAAGCATAATACTGCCACCACCGGCCTGTGTATAACTTACTGTACATTGAGGAAGCAACTGTTAGCCTGGAAGACGGCGTATCCTGACACGGCCATCGGCGTGATGAATGACAAACGGTGATTCATCTGACCAGGCAACTCTCTCCCACTGATTCATAGACCAGTCGCGATGTTCTCGGTCCCAGCGTAAGCGCAGTTGGAGATGACGCTTGGTTATTGGGACGTTTGCTGCGTAGCCCAATATCTAACAGTGTCCGCTGAACATTGTGCTCCGATACTATTCTACTTGTCCCTGCATTAATTGGGTTGTCAGCTGATCCACTGACTGGCTCCTGTTTTGCTTCATAATGCGAGACAGTCTCCGACGACCTTTTTCTTTGACAGCGTGTGGACGTCCAACACCATGTCGTCTATTGCTGGTTTCACCGTCATTCATCCAGTTTGCATAAGTACTAACAACTCTAGATCGCGAAAAACCCACTAGTCATGCAGTTTCGGAAATACTAGTTCCGAGCCTTCCAGAATCTGCTCTCTATCAAAATCGTTTAGATCCGCAGCCTTTCCCAAAACACACAGAAGTAAGTGAAAGAATCATTCTTCAGACACTCCAGCAGCAGTTAAATACCACTTCCACCTGATCACGTGCCTTCCACGTCATCCAGGCGAGTTCATTGCAAAATATAGGGGTGGTCATAATGTTTTGGCTCTGGAGTGTTTATAACTGATTGATTTCTATATTAAATAGAGAGTTTTTTTTTATCCTCTAGAATTTCCATAGTCGTGAATATTTTAAGAATTTTGAGCTTAATTTAAGCATCTGATATTCTTTTATTTAGGGCAAAAGCAGTCAAGTATAATATCATAACTTAACACACAAACTTTTTTCTTGTATGATACGTTAGTTTCATAAATTAGTTAATTTAACTGATAATTAGATAATAAACTGATAATAAGATAGCTGAACTATGAATTAAAAAACAATTCAATTAAACCAGGGTTTTCAAACTTCTAGAGATTCAAGAGATACATTGGACAAGTTATGGGTACAATTTTTCACAAATTTCTCTTCAACGTTTTCACTATTTGACAATTTTTTAAAAATTCTGTGAGTAGGATAGATGTATCATTTTTACATAAGATGTATAGTATAGTTACAAATAAAGGTTTACTCGGTTTATTTGCTTAATAAAGTCCTTGTATGATTAAATATATTTCTGGGGCTCGTGACCATTTGCATATTTTAAGTGTAACAATAATGTGTAAGCATGTAGAATAACAAAGTAGAAATTCAAAATAAAAATAGCTTATTTAAAGATTAGAATTACAGTTCTCCAGACACTAATCAATTTAAAATTGCATAAAAGAGTGAAATTAAAAATAAACAAATAGCTATTATACACCAAATAAATTAATTTAAAATTGTCAGAAAAATACGGCTTTATTCTGTCTACAGAAACGTTGAACTCTTTTTGATTTATTTTTAAAGTGAAAATTTTATCTGTTCTCTTTTCAACTTTATATGGTCCCTGATAAGGTTGTTGTAAACTACGACGAGAACTATCAGTACAAACAAAAACATGTGAACAAGTTCTTAAGTCCTTGAAAACAAATGTTTTTTGGCTTGAATGATTTGAAAGGGAACGGGTTTAAAGATTTCTATGGTTCTTTTCAAATTCTGAATAAACTCAGATTGTGGTTGAAAGCTTGAATTATGAAGAAAATCGCATGGTTATTTTATATTCTCACCATACAAGAGTTCAGCCGGAGTGGCTTGAAAATCATCCCGCCACACTGTGCCTAAACCAAGTAAAATAATTGGAAGTGATTTCACCCAGCTTGGGTTCTCATGGCACATGATACTGGCTATTGTACTGATTTACGGTAATAAATTTCCCCTAAAAAACTAAGGAGCTATAAAATATATTCGATATCTTTAAATGTATTATATTCAGTGTTATTTTCTATTTTATATATTATCTGAATCAAAAAGACATTTTAGAAATCAAGATTTGTAGCTTACAACACTTGTTCTACAGACATAAAGTTTACAACTACACTGGATTCTTACATAGTATATTAAAAGTTTAAATATTTAGTAAAAAACACTAAGATATTATTGACAATTACAATTTTTTAAATTGTAGATGAAATATTTCATTAAAAATATAACCATATAGTAATATTTAACAATAATGGATTCGGAACTTTACCAGCATACTAATTTTAAGTTATTTAATTTCTTTTTTATTATTTTTAAACTACATTTGATATTTCGCTAAGTGAAATTGGGCTGAAAATTGAAAATTTCGATTTCATTAAACTGTGAAATATAACTAAAAATAAAAATCAAAGAGGGTTGTTTAATTTCCATTATTAATAAGCAGTAATTAATTAATTATATTGGCTTCAGAATAGAAATATAACTCTTATTTATTAACTGCAAATAGTATTTTAAAAATTTGCCAAACTATGACCGAATGCCCAAGGCACTGCTCTTCGGTGACGAAGTTTGTAGTTTGGTTTGGTTTGGAAGGCTATGGGTTATTCTTTTGCAACACAGGGGATAATGAGAATCTACTTCTTAAAGCTAATTCCGAATGGCTACGAACATCTATGCCACAGTGGGATTCGAATCCATGAACTCCAGTACTATTGGTCAACACCCTAATCATTTGGCCATTGTTTGGAGAAGAAGTTTGTGAGTTTGAATTTTGCTGTTCCCAATGATATTCGTAATCGTCTGCAATAGGCTTTAAGAAGTGGGTCCCACTCGCGTACCAAAAACGGAGACAGTTGCGTTCAAAACCAAATAAAATAAAAAAAAATTGAATTTTGAAACTATTTGAACGACCCCAAATGCATTCACAGCCGATATTAACTTTCGAAATTCACAGACAATTTTTCTACAGGAAATGTGTTTAAATGAGAGAAGATATGGATGAGATATGCAGGATACCGAGAGAGAAGCTGTGCAACATAAGTTAGAATATAACTTTAATCCTGAAGACAAGTGGGTACTAGGACAAGTGTGTTCCCATCCTGCCATCCCTCCAAGTCTCCAAGTAGCAAGTTGTTTTGGGGCTGCTTGACTGACAGTCGTATCCCCAGTGGTGAGCAAATGATACGTCATTACAGTGTGCTTAGTTAAATGCATAGATATTATAAGATGAGTTTACATTAAAAAATAATCTAACTGTTAAAGAATTAGATAAAATAAGGCCCTGTCCTCAATAATAGTAAAAATATATAAAAATAATAAGAGATTAAAAATTAAAAATTAAAGTGAAAGGGAGAGAAATTATAGGGAGTATTTATGCGGATAAATGTCATCCATTTTTAAAATTTTAATAATTTTTTTGGTTTAGTTTTTTATTTTTATATATTTATTTATTTATTTTTTTATTTATTATTTTTTTGATAGAATTAAGAAAAAAGGGGAAAAAGGAAAATATGATAGAGGCATAAGAGAAGTAAAGTTAACTGACATTTAAATGTCGAGGAGTAGTAAGAGTCTTTGTGGCGCCATCTATTGACGCGGAGAAAAATTAAGTTAAGTTAATAATTTGGAATAAGTGGAAAATGATTTACGGGATCATCGCCGCTCTTGGGCTTTTACGATTTCTCGCTTCCCTAAAATCATATCCTGCAATCCCTCACAGGAGGAATCAGCATCTAGATGTAGCTACTTTTATAGATTTTCGGTCTTAAAAGCCCTCCAGTGGACACCAAAAAACCCGAAACAACGCCACCTAACGGTTGCAACAGAAAACTAATCTGTTACATACACTAGATAGGTAACTGGAAGAGTGAAAACAATAGATGTGAGTTAAAGTGAGCTTATCTTGAACAACAAAAACGTATCCTTTTTCAATTAAATGAATTATTATTTATATATTTTATGGAAAAATGAATATTTTAATTACTATTAATTTTTAATTATATTTACAATGCATTTCTTCGATTATTTTTATCTGAAGTCTTAATAAATAAGTCCCATAAATAAACTTTATCATATGACGCGTAACTGAATGCACAATTAAGATTTTCCAAATTCCATCTTTTGAAGCAGATGGTAATTAGTAATTTTAAAATTAAGATTTTACTCTGAAATTATAAATAGATTCATAGAAATATTTTGAGTTTTCAAGCAAATCATTCAAAAAGAAAATTAATTAATTTTTAAAGCCCACTGTCCCTTTAACAGATTCATTATATTTTGCAGTGAAACATAATTTGCGTAAATATATACGATTATTATCTGTCTCAATACTGCGCTTGTTGGGAAATGATGCGACAAAAAGCTATTTTTTTTTATAATCTCAGCCTAATTTGGGTTGCATATACTTGTTTATCTCAGTAATTAGCTCCTTCAGGATTATTTTTGCCCTTTCTTGACGAATTTCTGTCAGGGAGACTTGTCATATAATAATCGCCTCAGTAATGGCTTTGTTAGAGAACTGACCTTAATTCCTTTTTAATTAGATGCTTGTTTTCTGGAATAATTTATTCATATTATTAGATTGCACGAAATAACCGTAGCAAGTAAATTTAGTGTAAAAAAATAAACATGCTATAGAGACAAGCACTATTATACAATACCATGGAAAGAAATTAGTATAGTGGATTTTAAGATACCTATTTTGGAGATTTTATATTCCGGTTCACGATTTTTGATAAAAATATATTTATATGTAAGTAAGATTTGGAGATTTACTATTGTATAATACGTTTTTCTGTTAAAAGTTTAGGGCAAATTCTCGAGGAACATGTTATACACGAAATAATTACTGCTTCTTATAATTCTGATATACTCATAATAAGGACAAGTATTTAATAAGTAGAAAAAATCTTGTGTGAATAGCGCATGACTTATTTGAAGTCTTTTCCTGAGTATAATCAGGATAGGTATTTAATAAATAGATAAATCTTATAGCACATGACTTCTTTGTACTTCTTTAAATACCCTATACTCCTTTGAATGTCTTTAATATACCCATAATCAGGACAGGTATTTAATAAGTAAAGCAAATTTTTTTGTGAATAGCACATGACTTATTTGTACGTCTTTTGTATGAGCATAATCAGGATAGGTATTTAAAAAATAGAAAAATCTTATATCACATGACTTTTTTGTACTTCTTTAAATACCGCATACTCCTTTGAATGTTTTTACCCATAAACAGGACGGGTATTTAAAAATAAAGCAATTTTTTGTGAATAGCACATGACTTATCTGCACGTCTTTTGCATGCGTATAATCAGGATAGGTATTTAATAAACAGATAAATCCTACAGCATATGATTTATTTGCACTCCCTTATATACCACATACTCCTTTGAATGTCTTTAATATACCCATAATCAGGACAGGTATTTAATAAGTAAAGCAAATTTTTTTGTGAATAGCACATGACTTATTTGTACGTCTTTTGTATGAGCATAATCAGGATAGGTATTTAAAAAATAGAAAAATCTTATATCACATGACTTTTTGTACCCATTTAATATACTTAGATAAAGATAGGAATTTAATAAGCAGAAAAATATCAAGTAAATACCCCATGACTTCTTTGAATGTCTTTAATATATGCAAAATCAGGACAGGTATTTAAAAAATAAAATTTTTATGTGAATAGCACATGATTTATTTCCATATCTTTTGTATGCGCGTAATCAGGACAAGTATTTAATAAGTAGAAAAAATTTATAGCACATGATTTCTTTGTACGCCTTTAATGCAAGCATAAAAAGATAGAAATTTAATAAACAGAAAAATGTCAAGTAAATATCACTTGATTTCTTTGAATGTCTTTATTATAGGTATAATCAGGATAGGTAATTAATAAATAAAAAATATTATGTGAATAGCATATGACTTATTTGCACGTCCTTTGCATGCGCATAATCAAGATAGGTATTTAATAAATAGAAAAATTTTATAGCACATGACTTATTTGCACGTCTTTAATATACGCATAATAAAGATAGGAATATAATAAATAGAAAAATCTCAAATACCACATGACTTCTTTGAATGTATTTAATATACGCATAATCAGGACAGGTATGTAATAAATAGAAAACTCTTATGTGAATAGCACATGACTTACTTGCATGTCTTTTGTATGCGAATAATCAGGTATTTAATAGATAGGAATTTAATAAGCAGAAAAATATCAAGTAAATACCACATGACTTCTTTGAATGTCTTTAATATATGCAAAATCAGGACAGGTATTTAAAAAATAAAATTTTTATGTGAATAGCACATGATTTATTTCCATATCTTTTGTATGCGCGTAATCAGGACAAGTATTTAATAAGTAGAAAAATTTTATAGCACATGACTTCTTTGTACGTCTTTAATGTACGCATAAAAAAGATAGGAATTTAATAAACAGAAAAATCTCAAGTAAATGCCACTTGACTTCTTTGAATGTCTTTATTATAGGCATAATCAGGACAGGTATGTAATAAATAGAAAACTCTTATGTGAATAGCACATGACTTACTTGCATGTCTTTTGTATGCAAATAATCAGGTATTTAATAAATAGAAAAATTTTATAGCACATGACTTCTTTGTACGCCTTTAATATACGCATAATAAAGATAGGAATTTAATATACACAAAAATCATGTAAATACCACATGACTTCTTTGAATGTCTTTAATATAAGCATAATCAGGAGAGGTATTTAATAAATAAAATTTTTATGTGAATAGCACATGATTTATTTACACGTCTTTTGTTTGAGCATAATATAGATATGTATTTAATAAATGAAAAATTTTTTATGTGAATAGCGCATGACTTGTTTACACCTCTTTTGTTTGCCCATAATCTAGATATGTATTTAATAAATAGAAAAATCTTATATCACATGACTTCTTTGTACGCATGTAATATACGCATGATAAGGATAGGAATTTAATAAACAGAAAGATCTCAAAATAATTACCAAATGACTTTTGATACATTGATGATACGTTTTTTATATACCTATAAGAACAGGTATTTATTAAATAGAAGATGTTGTGTGGATAGCATATGACTTCTTTGTACGCTTTGCATATTTTATATCTCTTCTTTACATTGTATGAGAACATATTAGAGTCATGGTTTGCATATTCATAAGTTACAAAATAGATTTCGTTTTCAAAGGTATCATTATTTTTGAGTAGAACTAATGTATTGCGATTTGTTGGAAAAAATTCAGTTTAACCTTTTAAAGGTCACCAAAATAAATGCATGGGAATTTAATGTAATTTGTTTATGAATTATCTATAAGCCTTGTATAAGTAAAATATATAAATTTCTTTACATTAGTTAGAAGGGTATGCCTTAGAGACCAAATTAGGGTTTGAGAAGTGGTTTAACTAACACCTACCCTTGCACAGCTTGAATATTATGCCTTTTTAAAAGTTTAACTATACTGGAAGAACAATAAAAGATAATCCTTAAACTGGTATAATAAATAAATAGCTTAACAACTAAAAAGTGTTGTTTGTATAGATACTTTTAATTGAGGTCATAAGTACGATAAATTGAATCTGACTTCTCAAGTACAGAAAGTTTAAATACATATATTTCAATAGAAAAAGAAATAAATAAGTTAAACATAGAACTATCATCTGTTATATATTTAAAAAATCAATAATATAATATGTATAAAATGTATTATATATATATATATATATATATTTACATATAAATATATATATATATACATATATAATATATATATATATAAAATCAAAAACTCATCCATGTCTCCAAAAATTTTTTTTAATTGCAAAAGCTCTTGATTCTACATCATTGGCTTATACAACACAGATGTATGAGATTGGAGCCGTAAATAATTATAAAAATATAAAGTAAAGTAATCCAAAAAGTAAAGTTAAAAAAAAAAGATGTTGAATAGATGGTTTTGCTACGAAGCCACTGTCCGTTAAATGGTTAAATAAGAGTTACTCTGAGAATGTTTCTTTTATACATATTTCATTCTAAACCGGCATATGTCCCCGAATAAAATACTTGTTTTAGTTTGTAATTAAAAATTTTAATATGGACTTAAAAGCATTTTTCGATTGTCAAGTATTAGTACAATTGCACATAAATTAAATTATAGCTTCATCGATATTCGTTCATGTCTTTCAGTGTTTAGATCTGTTAGTAGTGTTAACCACCAATATAATGAGATTTTAATTTACATAGGGTGCGGATTGCTCTCGAAAATGGAGGTGCTCAACTAAATGTATTAACAATCCTGAATACAAAATATCATTTTATGGCTAATCCTATCTTGTAAAGTTGTTAAAATAAGTTTTCATATTAAACTGAAATAGCTTTCTAGAGTTATACATGAGTTATAAGTTCAGTTCAATTTAAATCATTGAATTTTTAATAATTTCGAGCATTTTAGGAAAAATGTATGTAATATGCTTTTTATAATTCAAAAATGATTAAACTTGATTATAGAACTTAATTTAGATAAGATCTCCTGCATAATTAACTCATAATTTTGCATTAATTTATAATATAATAAAGATGTAGGATAGTCGTACTTTTTACATATCTTTAATAATTTAATTAAAATCAGTCACACATAAAACAGAAATTACAAGCAATATGATAACATTATTTTTTATTATTAACATATAATTCTTGAAAATATTATTACATGTTTGTCAGAGGAAATTACATATAAATTCAATTTCACATCATATAACTTTCTTTTTAAATCAAGTGATATAAACTCCGGAATGTGAAGAACTAGAAAATTAGATTTCGTTTGAAGAGACACTGTAATAGAAATAGTGGGGAAAATAAAATAAAAATTTTCGAGAAATTTAATCAAAGAATACGTAAGGTTATAAAATGAGATTAAATAAAACTACGGAAAAGTTCATAAATAATTCTCAAACGTAGAGTTTATGGTGCAACTTTTAAAACTTTTAGAAAACTGTACGCACTAAGGAGGCTTTTAATCTTTTTCCCAAAGATTTTCGAAATCTATTTAAAGTTCGATATCGTACAAGATGCATAATTTAGTAATTTTTTTTATCAACATTCAAGTCGTAAGCCAGATATTCACAAAAGACTACTTATTTTTGGTCTCCGTATTTGAAATATGACACTTAATTAGAGTTAGTATTTATCAACTTTTGCATTGCTTATGTTTGATATCAGAACAGGGTGCTCCCACCAACTTAGCGTAACAGCTTTAAGTATGGCAAACTAACTTTTGACATCTGATTTCGCCTTGTCTATATTTTGATTTATGTTCTTATGTTTTTTCTGGTTCTTCTTTTGAAACACTTTTGTTATGTATTAAATTACATTTATTCTTATTTTATATTAATTAACAATTATTAGTTTTATAAAATTAAATTTATTACCTCCGATGAACCCATATTCTACACTTCCATTGGGATGTCATTTCGAACTGGTTTAAGATTCAATTGTTCAATAGCCATGTCTATGGAGAATTCTATGGCTTTTTTTTTAATATTTTGGAGTTATTGAGTTCGTCAGCTGTTGACAGATTAATTGTTTTTATGCAGTTAATTTATACTTTCCCAGTTTGTAAGTAGTTTCGGTTAATTATGAATATATAATTCTAATATATTAAACAGCTCGGCACCAATGAAAGTTGCCAAAAATACATAGGGGTGTACTTTTCTCATTGATACCCCGTTTTCATTATTGCTACTAGCAGAAATCACCATTACGACCTTAATATGATACAGTACAAATCTCCTCTTTAAAGTTAAATTTTTTGAAGACCATCTCAAAATTTACTATTTTCCTTTATTTCTGTACCTTGCTTCTCAACGAAAACTAAAAGGGAAATTAGTTTAAGCATTTGTGCTTTGTATACATCGCCTGAGACTGGACAATAAATAAATACTTATACTTGAAAACCCATGAAGTATGATTGGTGGATATTGACGAAGTTGTACAGTGAAATTCTTGGCGAAAAAATTTGGCGAAGTCAAACCTTGCGGTTGACTGCAGCTAGCTGCTGAATAAAACTGTTGGTCGTTTATTTAGCAGCTTGAACGTAGTGTTTTGTTAGAGTTGCGCTTAAAGTTCTTTTCTGTAAAATGGCAATTTTATCTGTAAATAAGACGCTGTCTCGTGCTGTGTGCACAGGACCCCAGGTACTGAAGAGTAAAAGTCTTGCTTCTTCTTTCTTATCGTCTCAGTCGCAAACACAGCGAAAGTTGAAGTTGGTCAAGGTTCTAAATTATGAGGGTGGTGTCGTTGTGTTTTCGATTTTGATGGTCACCTGACAGGGAGAGAGAAAGATACCATTAGATGACTGAATGTGGTGTGTGGCGTAAGGCCTGCGTACTTTCAATATGGAAATAAAAGTTATTAACTACGACTACCTTATGTGATTGGGATTATGACTTCATTATAGTGATTAGCGGCGAACTCTTGAATCATATATATATATATATATATATATATATATATATATATATATATATATATATATATATATATATATATATATATATCTTCATCCATTAAAAATGAAGTTAGGAAAAGTGTTCAGATTCGAATCGGCCTTTTCTTAAACTCTTAATAACTGTCCGCTGGTACTTTTTGTCACATTGTAAGTGTCAGAGCTATTCTTTAGTATTTACTTTTAACAGTGAGGGTGCATGTGGCTTGAATATAGCGCAAACTTAGGGACGGACATGAAGTCAAAACTACTCCCGATTCATTCAGGAATAGTGAAAATGATTATTTAAAGTCTCCATGATATAGCATCTATGTACATAAGAAGAGTTCCAATCCCCAAACTACTGAAAATGTGTTCTGTCATTGAGAAAATTTTAATTAGCAAATTATTTCGCAATTACAATATTTACTTCGAACAAGGAAGTAAAAAGAATAAACATCTCCACTAATGGAAATGTTGAATAGTGTCTGGGATTGACAATAACCTTCAATTTAGTTGGATGTTTGAATGAGACACTAAGACACGTTTGTCAAAATAATTTCTAAAGATTAGTAAAGACTATTTGAGATTCCTAATCTCTCACAATGGCTTAAGAATACAATAATGTCACCGCTGAATAATAAGTTATATAATAATGTCAGAGTTTTGTTCCCATCGACATCTAAAGGAATTTTCAAAAGATGCTGATAGGTTAAAAGGAATTAGGATTGTTGCAATCTATCATCTGTTTGAGGTAAGATACGTTGTGCACGAAAAGCCTATACAAACGCTGCAGTAAGGATTTTAATACAAATTTAGTTATAAAGTTCTTGATTATGCATAAAAGGGATGACTGCTAAAGATTGACTGAGATACGACAATTTTAATAAATGCAGTTTATTGTAAATAATTTAAGAAATGAGGAAATCTGGTACTTTCAAAGTTAAGGAATATTTAAGGGAAACTTAACTATTTTCAATTTGGATGGAAAGACTCCGAATTATACCGAAAGAAGCAACTTTATTATTAAATTACTAAGGATTAAATGAAAATAATGCAGAAATATTTTAGTAATCCAATATATTAGGAAATGCTTCGTGTAAGCTAACCCTGGAATCATTAATAATATATAATCATCCATTGATTAATATAAATAACTACAGTGGACTCCGCTTAATGTGATCGCGGATAATTTTATCAATCGCTTATTGTCATCGAAATCACTTGTTCCCTATTTTCTAGATTCCTCTTTATGGTAAAATTATCGCTTTATGTGATCGTTACATCGGTTAATGTTATCAGTTTTCGAACCTGATTTTAACTGGCAAAGGAATATTTACAATGTATTCAAAAGGAACCCAATCTGCCCCTCCCTTCGTTGTTGTTTGGATTTAGAAGAATTCTCTCTCTTCCACCTAGGGAAATAGTGAATGAACAAAGAAGTGGGGTATTGCATGTTCTTGGGATTTTTCAAATACACACACATCCTGCTGGTGGTCAATGATTGTTAGATAAGCAGATGGCAACACATTCTTTTCTGAACGGAAAAGGAGCGTATTCACATTTTATGCCTTAGTCTCTCACATGTAGTTTCTCGGTATGGAAAGCAGAAAACGAAATGACTTAAAATTAAAGCAAAAGATCGAAACTTTAAATGTCTATGACAGGCTACCAAAAATGAGTCATCTAAATGCTGCAGCTCACAATTCATCATTTTTTAAACTATGTATGAAATTCTTGTGCTTTAAAGGATAATATGCAGTACATAAATAAGGTAAGTTTAATTTTATTTTGAAATTTATTGCATGCAAATTAAAAGGGAGATTATAAATTGATCTAATTTTGCATATTGTTTATTGTTTTCCATCGGTTATTGTTATCAAAATCAAGGTGTCCCAAACTGATCACATTTAGCGGAGTCCACTGTATATGGATAAATAATGCTGTTTCAATGGAAGTACCTAGAAGTAAGGGGAAGAAAATGGTTGAATAGGTATGGAGTTCTTTCTGTATGTCCGAGTTTTTTTAATCTTACTGTAGGCAAGATTTTCTTTCATTGCCGTTTGGAATTGGACTGAAGCAAAAGACTCCTGCCTTATTAACCTTAAGTATTGAACAAAAAGACAACAATGCTCTAAACTACATTTATCTTTGAACAGATATATAAACCCCTCTAAGTGCATTTTTGCCGTTGGCAAGCAAAAGGTCCCAAAAATAGCAAAATGTTAGAAAAAGATGCAAAATAAATAAAATGAGCTTGTAGAATATAAGAAAACGAAAGTTTAAAATTACAAATAATGTTACATGAGGAAAATCATATCATTCTTTTATCATAAACATTCTTTTAGAAACTTACAATCAGTTTTATCTACGACAATTTTATCACGTTTAGAAAAAAAAGGTATGCTAATTAATTCTTTATTATTTTAAATCAGCCGTGGGTTTAAAAAAATTGCAATTTTAATAAAAGATACAGATGGTAAGTGACATCCTATAATTTAATAATCTTTTAGTAATTCTAAGACAGCTTTTTTAATAAGATTAGCAAAACAGCTAAAAGCCTCAAAAGGCACCAAAAGAGGCTTTTATCACATCTTTTAACATCATACACAGTGATCCGCAAAATTAAAAGAAATGATAATTTTTAACCTTAGAGATACATTAAAGACAAAAAACATTAGGATTCCTAAATGTTGAGCCTCCATATACGAACAAAATATCTAAAAGGGAAGGCCTCAATATTACTTTTCTACTTTCTAAAAAACTATCTACTTACATATCTATGTATATGAACTAACATAAATTCTAATTTCAATTTTTTTATTTTCTTCAACTTTAAACAGCAAATCACAATATCACCTAGCTTCATATCGGCGTATATGAAGTAACCTATTACCTAATATCTACTTTGTGGTTTATTCGCTCATTCCACACTTTTCACACCATAACATAAAACAGATGAAAACAGCAATCACCGAGAGAAAAAAAAAGGTATCATTCTAACGTTATGACATTTTTATAGTATCGTGATTTAAAACATTTTGGGATAACGGGAGACTGTAATGTTTAACCAATACTGCAAATTCTTCAGACACACACAAAAAATCACTCTGTGCTTCAAAAATGATTGTATTGAGAATTTTAATTTTATTGTGTACCAATTGGCATAAGCAGTTCGTTTCTATTATATCTACTTAATACAAAAACATTTAAACATTTTCCTTACTTATATCTTTTTAACAATATTCAGGGAAGACTAATGATAACTATCAAGTTTTATTCTAATATCTAAAAGGTATTTTCTTAAGTAAAAAGGCTAGATTACGTTTAAAAGGAATTCACATCGTGTGTTTTAAAGAAATTTCTAATACCATAATCAATATCTTTCGAAATAATCAATATTTATTCATGGAATTTAAATAACTTAAGAGTTAAGATATTTTGTACACGAATAAATCAGAAATATAAGTAAATTAAATACACTAAAAACTTTCTTCAAACTAATAATTTTATTTGAATAGTTTAAGTGAAATTTTTATTAGTTTTTAAAATTCAGCCCATGTCTTATTTTTCGTAGATTTCTACAAAAGGTTACCAATAAATGCTAGTATATATTAAAATAAATGTGGACAAACAAGGACAATATTTATACAACTAAAATTCTATTTAAATTTAAAATGACCAACTTTTTAAACAAATTTGTATGTACCAGAACAAAATATTTCTTATGAGTCAATTATTGAATTTATTGGCAAAATAATAGAGAAATAAATTCAGTAATATTTTTGTGTAATAATGAAACAAAAAGAAAACACAAAAGAAAATATTTTAAATATCAAACATTTAAAAATAATGAATTTAGAATATTTTATCTGGTATAAGAAATACTTAAAAAAAATATTTGTTTGATTATACCTGAATGTATATTTATGACATCTAAATATATATATATATATATATATATTATATATATATATATATAATATTGTATATTTATGCAAACTAAATATATATAACTCATAATTTAGTTAGTAATTTTTCAATAATATTTTCTTACTCCACCTATCACATTAAGTAGGATAACCTCTCTAAATTAAAAAAAAATATAATATACATAACCTTTTCCGTATTTCAGATTAAATGCATTGCACTAAAATATGACTGATGTATTCTGAGGTTGAAAAGAAACTTCTTTTATAAATGAAAATTTCAACTATAAAATGCAAAAAGTGACAAATTTAAGTGAAAGTTTAAGAAGTAACTACATTATCTTAATGACAAATGGGATAAGTATAATAAAACTTTCAATCACTAATATATTTGTGCAAAGATTCATAACTTAAAATTAATAATTTTCAATAATCCTTTTTTACACTACCTATCACATTAAGTAGGATAACCTCTCTAAATTCAAAAAATATACATAACTTTTTTCCGTATTTCAGATTAAATGCATTGCACTAAAATATGACTGATGTATTCTGAGGTTGAAAAGAAACTTCTTTTATAAATAAAATTTCAACAATGAATACAAAAAAGGACAAATTTACCTGAAAGTTTAAGAAGTAACTACGTTATCTTAATGACAAATGGGATAAGTATTGTGAGAGTGCAGCTATGTTTGACATAGGGTTTGCGAAACGGATTTGCTCGCCGCACTCACACGTTGTGGGTTGAATTCCCAAGGTTTTTCGCTACTCCAGGAAGCGTGTGGTGTGGCCAGTGAAAATAATTGCACTTAAATTTCACCAAGTTTTGGAGAGTTGTGATTGGTCTCCAGGAGACGATTCAGGTCCATCCTTGGAGTCCCGGTCCTTCTGGGCAGAGCCAGGAAAGGACGCATTGTAAAAAGGACAATGGAACAACGAACACATAAGCACAGGATAATGAAAAGTATAGGGTTGCCTGAGAGAAAGAAGGAAGGAAAAGAATGCAGCGTTCTCTTGGACATTGGCAATTTGTTTTTTTTTGAGACGTACCACGTGGAGTGCTTCTTTTACTTTTTAATTTTATATATATATATATATTTTTTTCATATTTTCTTGTCGTTTGTTCTAATTTTGAACATTGTAATATACATCAGTGGTATTATACTATAATTAAAAGCAATATGAAGAATCTTTGGGTTATTAATGACTTTGAAATAACAATGCAATATACTACAACACAACAAGTATAACCAAACTTTCAATCAATAATATATTTATGCAAAGATTCATAACTTAAAGTTAATAATTTTCAATAGTACTTTCTTACACTACCTATCACATTAAGTAGGATAACCTCTCTAAATTCAAAAAATATACATAACTTTTTTCCGTATTTCAGATTAAATGCATTGCACTAAAATATGACTGATGTATTCTGAGGTTGAAAAGAAACTTCTTTTATAAATAAAAATGTCAACCATAAAATACAAAAAGTGACAAATTTACCTGAAAGTTTAAGAAGTAACTACATTATCTTAATGACAAATGGGATAAGTATAACAAGATCAATAATATATTTATGCAAAGATTCATAACTTAAAGTTAATAATTTTCAATAATACTTTCTTACATAACCTATCACATTAAGTAGGATAACCTCTCTAAAGTAAAAAAAGATAACATATATAACTTTTTTCCGTATTTCAGATTAAATGCATTGCACTAAAATATGACTGATGTATTCTGAGGTTGAAAGGAAACGTCTTTTGTAAATAAAATTTCAACAATGAATACAAAAAAGGACAAATTTACCTGAAAGTTTAAGAAGTAACTACGTTATCTTAATGACAAAAGGGATGAGTATAACGAAACTTTTGTAGTAGCACAGACTCAATGATTTGTTTTTCGTTTAAAAATCGTTTGCAGTTTGTAACAAGTTTATCGTTTGCAAGTTTTGGTTTTGCTGTTAAGTTTTTATAAAAAGTATTGATGGAATAAAAAGTTGTTGTTCTAAGTAGACTGGAAAATGTTTCGTTTCTTTTAATTGAATTATTATGCCTGATTAATGAATAAGAATATAAATATAGTTCAAACTAAGCTTAAAATTAATTTAATATCGTACCAGTACGCGATATTTTTGGTGACCCGGAAAGTCATAAGAAGACAAAAATGCAGGATTCTATACCGGAAAATACAGATGTTAACAGTGAAGTCAGCAACGATGACAAGGAATTATGCAAGGTGAGTGTTAAAATACCACCTTTTTGGGTTGATAAACCAGAAATATGGTTTTTCCAAGTGGAAGCTCAATTCAAAATCAGCGGAATAACAGCTGAGGAAACGAAGTTTAATTATTTAATTTCACAACTTGATCCAAAATATGTCGAGAATGTATGGGACATAGTTAGCAGTACCAGTAAAACTAAATATTCTGATTCAAAATTTAGACTCTTAAATTTATTTAAGGAAAGTGAAAGTGTAAGAATTCAAAAATTAATCACTGGAATAGAACTTGGCGACATGAAACCCAGCCAACTGTTGCAAAAATTGAAGTCAATAGCCACTTCTGATGTTTCCGAAAAATTAATTAAAACACTTTGGCTAGGAAAATTACCGGAAGCTATAAAAAATATTTTAGTTGTCAGTAATGAAAATATTGATAGTTTAGCTGTTATGGCTGATAAAATCAACGATATGAGTTCTAAACAAGAGATATGCAGCGCAAGTACTACTACTCAAAATTATAGTAGTGAATTAATTGATAGAATTAAACATTTAGAACAACAAATGGCTGAATTAAATATGCGTGCTGGTGCTAGAACAAAAATAAGGAATGCTAATTTTCGTCATCGGTCTCGATCTCGAAGTGGTCGACGTGTAAAATTCGATCCCAATGGAAAATTATGCTACTACCATTTTCGATTTGGATCCAGATGTTTCCCCGAAAAATGTAAATCTCCTTGTAGTTGGACAAAGAAAACGCAAGATAATCAGGAAAACTCAAACCTGTAGTGGACTTGGCGACAAACTCTACTACAGATTTCAAGGATTGTCGCAAATTTCGTTTATTCGTTCATGATCGAAGATCAAATTTGCACTTCCTCGTCGACAGTGGTGCCGATGTGAGCATAATTCCAGCTACCTCCAAAAACAAACAAAAGAATGAACTCAAACTGTTTGCAGCTAATGGCTCTGAAATCTCAACGTATGGTGTACAAATTTTAAGCCTGGATTTGGGATTACGTCGAGAATTTCAATTTCCATTTATAGTTGCCGAAGTAAACAAAGGTATAATAGGAGCTGACTTTCTTCATAAATATAATTTACTTATTGATATAAAAAACAAAAGATTAATTGATAGGGTAACTCAACTCAGTATCCAGGGTGACATTACCGCTATTTCAAATAGTAACAACGTCAGTACATTAAACAAAACTCTAAAAATTACAAATCTTCTTTCAAAGTATCCTGAAACTTGTAAGCCTAATTTTTTTCCTTCAAAAATAAAACATGATGTTGAACATTTTATAGAGACTACTGGCCAACCTGTTTATTCCAAAGCTCGCCAACTTGATCCTAAGCGTCTAGCCATAGCCAAAGAAGAGTTTAAATTCATGCTCGATAACAATATTATAAGAATGTCAAAATCCCAATGGTCAAGTCCTTTGCATCTAGTTACAAAAAAGGATGGTTCAATTAGACCATGTGGAGATTATCGCCGTTTAAATGCTCAGACTCTACCCGATCGCTATCCAATACCACGAATCGAGGATTTTCATCACATATTGAAGGATACAAACGTTTACTCAAAAATAGATTTGCAAAAAGCGTATTTCCAAATTCCCATAGCTGAAAAAGACAAATGTAAAACTGCTATAATTACACCTTTTGGTTTATTTGAATTTAATGTAATGAGTTTTGGTTTAAAAAATGCCCCATCAACATTTCAAAGATTTATCCACCAAGTTTTTCAAGGATTAAATTTTGTTTTTCCTTACTTAGACGATATTCTCATAGCTTCTAAATCTGAGGAAGAACATGAAAATCACCTTAATTTAGTATTAGAGAGATTAAATGAATATGGTTTAAGAATTAACATTTCTAAATCTGTTTTTGCTGTTTCCCAAGTCGAATTTTTAGGCTACTTAATTACTCCTGAAGGTTCTCGTCCATTGCCAGAGAAAGTACAAGTTATCCTAAATTATAAACGACCAGAAACAATTCGTCAATTGAGGAATTTCCTAGGACTCATTAATTTTTATCGTCGTTATTTAAAAGACGCAGCGAAGAACCAAGCACTGCTTCACGAATTTCTAAAAGGAGCAAAAAAGAATGATAAAAGTAAGATTTCATGGACAGAAGATGCTGAAAAACAGTTTGAAAAATGCAAAGCAGAGTTTGCAAACACTATCCTGTTGTCATTTCCCAATTCTGATTTACCTCTGTCTTTATTTACAGATGCATCAGATATGGCAATAGGGTCAGTATTACAACAATTTGAAAATTCAACTTGGAAGCCAATAGCATTTTACTCAAAAAAGTTAAGTTTAACTCAACAAAAATACAGCACTTATGATAGAGAATTATTAGGCATTTATCTTTCAATCAAACATTTCAAACACTATTTAGAAGGCAGAACGTTTGTTATTTATACAGATCACAAACCTCTTATATTTGCTTTCCATCAAAAACTTGACAAAGCCGCACCCCGCCAATGCCGCCAACTTCAATACATTTCTCAATTTACAACTAATATTAAATATATTAAAGGAGAAAGCAATATAATAGCCGATACTCTATCCAGAATGAATGAAGTTTCATTAATAAATTATGACAAAATAGCTGATTTGCAAGATCAAGATACAGAATTACAAAATTTGCGTACGAATTCTACATGTAATTTTAAACAATATCCATTACCTTCTGGAAAATCTTTGTGGTGCGATACTTCAACCAAAAATATTCGACCATATATTCCTCAATCTTTTCGTCAACAAATCTTCCAACATATTCATGGATTATCACATCCAGGAATAAAATCAACTGTTAAAATGATGACTTCAAAATTTATTTGGCCGAACATTAGAAAAGACGTTCAATATGGACTCGAGCTTGTATTTCTTGCCAAAAATCTAAAATCAATAGGCATACAAAAACAAAGTTGGGTGAATACGAAATTCCATCAGAAAGATTTTCTGTAGTTCACATAGATCTGATTGGACCTCTTCCTCCCTCTAAAGGAAAAATTTATTGCTTAACTTGTATTGACAGATTTTCCAACTGGATGGAAGTAATTCCTTTAGACAATATTTCAGCTGATACAGTCGCAAGAAGTTTTTATAGCAACTGGATTGCTCGTTTTGGAACACCATCTCGACTTATTACAGATCGAGGTACACAATTTAAATGTGAGACATTACAAGTTTTATCTAAAATATGTGGAATTAAACTTCAACATACTACTGCGTACCATCCTTCCTGCAATGGTAAAGTAGAAAGATTGCACAGAACTCTTAAGGCAGCATTAAAAGCTCACAACAACCTCTCATGGGTAGACACATTACCAACAGTACTTCTAGGATTACGAACCGCTATTCAAGAAGATTCGAAATTCACAATAGCTCAAATGGTCTACGGTCAAAGCCTACGACTTCCTGGAGAATTCTTTTGCGAACCAAGTACTGACATACCTATCACATTAAGTAGGATAACCTCTCTAAATTCAAAAAATATACATAACTTTTTTCCGTATTTCAGATTAAATGCATTGCACTAAAATATGACTGATGTATTTTGAGATTGAAAGGAAACTTCTTTTATAAATAAAAATTTCAACCATAAAATACAAAAAGTGACAAATGTACCTGAAAATTTAAGAACTAACTACGTTAATGACAAATGGGATAAGTATTGTGAGAGTGCAGCTATGTTTGACATAGGGTTTGCGAAATTGATTTGCTCGCCGCACTCACACGTTGTGGGTTGAACGCCCAAGTTTTTTTTCGCTACGCCAGGAAGCGTGTGGTGTGGCCAGTGAAAATAATTGCACTTAAACTTCACCAAGTTTTGGAGAATTGTGATTGGTCTCCAGGAGACGATTCAGGGCCATTCTTGGAGTCCCAGTCCTTCTGGGCAGAGCCGGGAAAGGACGCATTATAAAAAGGACAATGGAACAACGAACACATCAGCACAGGATAATGGAAAAAGTATATAAAAGGGTTGCCTGAGAGAAAGAAGGAAGAAAAAGAATGCATCCTTCTCTTGGACATTGGCAATATTTTTTGAGGCGTACCACGTGGAGAGCTTCTTTTACTTTTTAATTATATATATATATATATATATATATATATATATATATATATATATATATATATATATATATATATATATATATATTTCATATTTTCTTGTCGTTTGTTCTAATTTTGAACATTGTAATATAGATCAGTGGTATTATACTATAATTAAAAGCAATATAAAGCAACTTTGGGTTATTAATGACTTTGAAATAACAATGCAATGTACTACGCCAAACAAGTATAACAAATATTTCAATCAATAATATATTTATGCAAAGATTCATAACTTAAAGTTAATAATTTTCAATAATACTTTCTTACACAACATATCACATTAAGTAAGATAACTTCTCTAAATTCAAAAAATATACATAACTTTTTCCAGATGTATTCTGCGGTTGAAAAGAAACTTCATTTATAAATAAAAATTTCAAACATAAAATACAAAAAGTGACAAATTTACCTGAAAGTTTAAGAAGTAACTACATTTTCTTAATGACAAATGGTATAAATATAACAAAACATTCAATCAATAATATATTTATGCAAAGATTCATAACTTAATAATTTTCAATAATACTTTCTAACACAACCTATCACATTAAGTAGGATAACCTCTCTAAATTAAAAAAAAATATAACATACATAACTTTTTTCGTATTTCAGATTAAATACTTTGCACTAAAATATGACTGATGTATTCTGCGGTTGTAAAGAAATTTCTTTTATAAATAAAAATTTCAAGAATAAAATACAAAATGTGACAAATTTACCTGAAAGTTTAAGAAGTGACTACGTTATCTTAATGACAAAAGGGATGAGTATAACAAAACTTTCAATCAATAATATATTTATGCAAAGATTCATAACTTAAAGATAATAATTTTCAATAATCCTTTCTTACACTACCTATCACATTAAGTAGGATAATCACCCTAAATTAAAAATATATATATACATAACTTTTTTTCCGTATTTCAGATTAAATGCATTGCACTAAAATATGGCTTATGTATTCTGAGGTTGAAAAGAAACTTCTTTTATAAATAAAAATTTCAACCATGAAATACAAAAAGTGACAAATTTACCTGAAAGTTTAAGAAGTAACTACATTTTCTTAATGACAAATGGGATAAGTATACGAAAAGTTTCAATCAATAATATACTTACGCAGATATTCTTAGTCTTGTTCCTATTGTGCAGTAAGCCTGCCAAAATTTCTGTTTAATGCTTTTTAGACTTTTTTTGTCCAGAAATTACAAAACAACTTGTCAGTAGTTGTTAGAAATGTCATTAAATCCCTTTTGGGAAGCTACGTTTTCTTGTTTAACAAAGATAATTTAAAAGTAATTTGCCATTAAGGAAGGGAAAGTGAGCGCAAGTAACAAGTAAAGAAGATGCAGCAATCCGTAAATGATATATGGCTCTGTAACTTCCTTTTACAAAGGACTTTAAACTTATCTTAGCAAACGAAATTTAAATTTCTAATGCTTTTAATAGTATGGTGGTTCTAAAATACTCAGAACGTTTGAAGTATTAGTCAATACTTCTATATTTATAGCGTTCATAACTTAAAACTTTTTTAAAGAAAATAAACATTTGTATTTATTTTACAATTGGCTGTGGTTAAATAGCTTAGAACTTTACTTTGAAACCAACCAATCCAAGTCGAAAGATTAAAATTCTCTTTCATCTCGTAAAAGAATAATATACAGAATTATTAATGTAACATTTTATGAAACAATTATTTGAGTTGTATATGCAATTGATTTGACGTATATTATTAAATTATTTCCACATTAATTGCTGGCATGCATTATGAAAATCCCAAACATTTATTTTGAGTAATTTATTATATACTTTCTGCTTCGCATCCAGCCTTCAGTTTTAGTTTTAAAATATTTCGATGAAAGATTTAGAACCACTATTAAAGATAATAAGGCGTATTAATAGAAATGCTGAATAAATCTCGTATGTTTCAGATTGTTGACGATTGTAACAGTTTATTAATAGATGAATGTCCAGTAAGTGCACTGTGTTGCCCGTGAGCCGCTGCATAATAACTCCCAATTCCACTACTTTTTTAATGTAGTCAAATTTCATAATACTGTGGAGAGTATTATATATGTACTGTTCAGAATGGGATAATTCATTTACGAGATTGGATGTCTTTCAGTACGATTAAACCTGCGTCGAATTTGTGTCTTGCTCAAACTTTTTTTTTATGGTAAAATATAAGTTTAACCCTAAATTACATTACTGTATTACTACTGTACGTTGATTAGCAACGTTGATATACCTTGCCATATTACGTGGTAGAATAGGAAGCAGAGGTTTTGACAGTAACAGTACTAATTTTGTTGGTAGTAATAAATGTTTTCCAAAATTAAGGAAATTTATGACAAATCACATAGTTTTGTATGAAACAGAAACGCACATTCATTACGACAACCATATGAATATGAAAATAACTGTATAAAATTATAAGTTTTTATTTACCCATGAGAGTCACTAAAATTTGTACTTTTTGTTGTTAAAATATTGTTGATAAACATTTTATTGTAACGTAAAAATTAACTAAGAATTAAATTTATAATTACTTCTTATATGAAAATGCTATAATTTGAGTCACATAGAAATGAAAGTGAATTACTTTATATCTCAATTTCCAGGTCAAATCGAATGGATACTACGCAGACGATGTTTAAATAATATAAAATAAGAAATGAATAAATATATTTAAAGTAATGACGTCATAATGATAGAAAAATATCATTTTCACCTATTTATTGTGGGATAAATTGAAAATTTTAATCGCCTTTTAACCGAGGAAAACTGCATTTAAAACAATTACTTGGGATGACGTCACATTGCTTGAAATATTGCTTCATTCACTTAGTTATGATGCGATAAATTAAAAAATGAATCTTTTGCTTTTAACCGGGGAAAATAATGCTTGGAATAATGACATAAAATGCTCGAAAAAGGGGGAAGGAATGGATTTCGAACTTTCAAAATTTACAAAAACCTTCCCAGGGATGTACCTAAACATTTCCCAAATTTTCACGGCGATTGGATGCATGGTTTTTGAGTCTATTGAGTACATACAGGCAGACACAAATTCATTTTTATATATATATATATAGATTTTATTGATACTGTGTATTTCATTTGTATCTTCGGTGGCCTAAAACTTGCTGTGGAACCACAATGAGATATGTAGTCTGTAATCCGAATATTTTGTGGTTATATGTAGTTAAGAAACATAAAAATCTGTACCATCGTACTTTGATAAGGGGAGCTTTTAAAGGAAATATTTCTTTCAAAACCAGTGGGATAATTCCTTTTCAAACTATGTATCCCGGATTTATGTATATAGGATTATTATATATAGCTTTCAGAACATTTTAATGTCAAAACTTGTATATTGCAATTCAAATAAAACTCACGTACTTAAAAATTTTTTTTAATGCATTATAGCGCTCAGGAATAGATTAAAAGTTACTGAAAGAAATTTTACAAAATTTCTTAATTTCCAGTATTCTCTAGGTTAATGAATACTGTTGTTAATAATGCTGTAAACATGTAATTTTTATGGTATCTCGCCAAATTGGAAAGATATTGGCTCCTTGGTGAAGTTTTGGAAAACTCACTTTTGGCTCCAAATTTTGCGATATTTCGCTAAATTTGGCGATTTGGCGACATTTGTTGCCGACTCACCTTTCTCTGGATTTTACTAGAAGCTTGTGGAAATTTCAAGAAACCTGAAAGCTATATAAAGAGGCCGTGAGTTCTCATAAAAGTTTCTTACTGTTCTTCAAAATTTAATTCTCAGAGAAATCGCTAATGCTCCCCGGTACTTTAGAAATAGTGCCATCCATGAAGAATTAAAAATTTTTCCTATTCCAAATTTTATCTATAATCTCTGTACTAACTTTCATAAAAATCTAAACAATGAATTAATTAATAATCTAGTCAATTATGACCCCGCTAATGCTTGCAATAGAAGAAGGCCTTTGGCCATTGTTGCCAAAGATCTTTAAATTTTTTGTGCGTTTTGTCTTCAAAAAAACGAAAAAAAACCCCAAAAAAATCCTAAAATCTTTTAAAATGTAAGAAAAAAGCTTTAAAACTTTAAAATGGCCATACATCATCATTTAGTAATTTTTTTTTTTTACCATGCTTTGCATTTCATCTCAACCTTCTATTTTCGCTTTACTTGGCTCTCCTCACTTTGGTGAGGGCGGAGCGTAGTATTCAAATTAGTTATTTTCAATACTGTTCTGATGTCCCTGGCCAAAAAATATTTTTGTGTTTTCCTATCCCTAAACTCTCTACTCTTTAGTTACTGTGTTATGAACTCACGAATCCACCATTCTATCCTTATCTTTCATCTTTTATTTGTTTATGCTCTGCTCGTTGTCAATTTCTCTGCTTACTGTAAGAAATCTCTGGATTTGAGGGCTAGGCCCAAGTATATATATATATATATATATATATATATATATATATATATATATATATATATATATATATATATATATATATATATATATATATATATATATATATATATATATATATATATATATATATATATATATATATATATATATATATATATATATATATATATATATATATATATATATATATATATATATATATATATACATATATATACGTATATATATATATACACCCATATATATATATACATATATATATATACACATATATATACATATATATACATATATATACACACATATATATATACATATATATACATATACATATATATACATGTATATACATATATATATACATATATATATGTATATATATATATATATATATATATATATATATATATATATATATATATATATATATATATATATATATATATATATATATATATATATATATATATATATATATATATATATATATATATATATATATATATATATACATACATATATATACATACAGTTGACCCATTATCTTGAAGATCTTGAAGATCATAAAAGGTCAGTTCACGCAGAGATCTGGTGAAAGTAGGACCTCTGTTAATGCTCTTCATATTGCTCTGAAAAAGTTCGCCAAAAGGCTGCTAAGTTTTATCGCCATCTTTTGTAATTGTTATTCATTTGGCGTGTTAATAAATTATTATTGTTTTTGTCTTAGCCAAAGTCTATTCAATCAACGAACTTTACCCGAGAATTTTGCAACTCAGTTTACATGAATTTTTAAGTGAACTTTTGTCGTTTGCACCAAATTAAATCCGTATTACGTATTTATATATTTTCATGTAGCTTTACGTTCATTTTTAATGATACATATTAACATTTATGAAACTGAAATAATAAAAAAGTTATATTTATACCATTATAGTGTACAGCGGTAGATTGAATGATAGTAGGTCAAGTATTTAATATAAATATAGAAAATGTTATTAGATAAAATAAAAAAATTCCATAAATTGTATTAAAGACTAAAAGCTTAAAATGTAAAAGGCGAATAAACCATTAAAATTTTAGATAACATTAAATTTTACGCTGTAAAAATCCAGCTAGAATACAGGTTTTTCTCCATAATTAATTAACGGTGATCGTTTATTTTTTTGGATTACGTAAAACTCTTATTAACTTTTTTCCAGTGTTCTTCTAATCTCTTCCAAAATACCAAGTATTTTTTTATAGAGAATTAATAATTTTATCGTATTCTTAAAAACGAGATTTAATAGCTTTTAAAACATTTATTTAAGCCTTTGACTAATCAGTTTAAAGGAAGGGCTTTTTTAAAGAAAATTACATAAGATTTTTCTTGGGACTTTCTTCAATAATTATTCCTAATTTTTAATTAAATTTCATTAGAAATTTTATTTTTGTCATTTATTAGATAAATGATAGATTGCATTTTTATAATCATTTTAAACTGGATATTTTATTCAGACTGAACCGAATTCGTTCCAAGGGCATTGCTTTAGTCAAACTATATTATACTAACACTGATGTCTGTTTTAATCAAGGATAAATTTTAGAGAATCACGGTGAATTGATATTAGTGAAAGCATTGTCTTTTTTTCCGGCATAATTATATAACTGTAAATTATTAAACACATAAATAAAAATCCTTTAAGAGTACAACTATCAACTGATAGTTGATATCCAAAGTGTAACTCAATTTCATACACTTGTGCATTACCATTACTAGAGACACCAGAACTGAAGGGCTTAGCCTAGGGAGCTCTGTTGCACACTCATCCTGTGAGATCCATTAGAATAAGTGGAGTGAGATTTAAAGCACCTAAATCATAACTAAGTCCTAGAATTTTTAGTAACTCTAAAAAAGTTTAATAATTAGCTTATTAGTTACCAGAAGTACACACATAAGCCGAGGTAGCTCAGTCAGCAACGGCAGCGATCTGGTAACTGAAAGGTTGAGGGTTCGGGGCTCGAGCAGGCCGAAGATCCGCCTTGATCGTTAAAGGTGACTGGGGCAAGTAGAATATGTTCATGGTAACAATGTCCTCCAAGTTCTCAAACGATATTTCTGGAGATCACAAGCCAAGTCTGGGATCTTCTGCATGGCCCCTGCTTCTAAATTAGGAGGACTCACCCGTTACTCGCTTTCGCCGAATTCCTTAAGATACACTTCTTCCCTGGTGGTGCTAAATGGGTAACATCTTCGCAGCCTTGCATTGGCATAAAGGTATATGTTCCTGTATTGCCAACTGCACTGGAAAAATATATACACATGTATACATATAAAACATCTATATATATATATATATATATATATATAATTTTGTTAAGTTTATCAAATGATTTTATTTTATTTGTTTGAGTGATAATGGCTAATATATATACCTAATATATATATATATAGGTAGATAGATATTTAATCCCCAGTAACTCACCTTGCATAGAACTTGTATTTATTTTATTTATAATTTGTTGAAAAAAATCGCTAACATTTAAAAACTGGAAATTTTCAAGAAATTTCAAAGTTTATGGTGGTTTAAAATGTACAGAGTGTTTCAAATACCTTTAAAATTCAATTTTTTCTTTTATTTCTTTTTGTTTGGATCGCTGCAGTCTCTAATTTTGCTTCACTAAGATTAATGAGACTGCTACCTACTGATTAACACTAGAAAACTATCTGTAAATAAAAATATTATCCACATGGCAAAAATATTAAATACTCGTAGGGTGCTACTCACGGCGATCATCTTCGCCACTAGATTATCAAATGACGTTGCTAGAAGTGCATTTCGGCACGTCGGGTTATGTCGAAGATGAGAGCTTTTGCAACTCTGTAGAAAATTTTCGTCATATTGACTTAGCCAGTAGAAAAAATCGACTATTCCGATTAGAATCCCTGTGAGTGGCAGCCTTGATAATAATGAAGATGTTCATAAAAGTAGAGAATATTGAAGTCAGACAGTTTTAGAAAACAAAAATAATTATTTATATTATTTATATTGTTGTTAATTCAGATGAAAGATTCAGTCTAATTTAATGAAAACTGTAACATCTCTAGAAGAGGTGCCGTGAGGAAGTTGCGCAAGTTCGAAAGGGCGCAATGTCTAACACCCTCTAATATTCAATATATTTTCCACAGTACACCTAGTTAAAAATGGAATAAAATTAGAAAACAAAATAGCGGAAATGAATTCAAACTGAATAAAATATTCCAAAGTAAAAGTGATATATATTTAATTAGTTCAAGTAAATATGGTCAAAACGCAAGGTAAGTTTTATTAACTGAAAAATTAATTTTAAATGATATCTGATGAAATAGGTTACTTGAAAATTTTTAATTATTTAACACTTAATTAAAAGTAAAATGTATCACATGGTTCCAGCATGTAGTTTCCAAACCTAATTTAGATTTAAAAAAGCGTTCTATTTCTCCTGCTGTTAAACTCCGAACAGATTGTCAATCCGAACAAATAGTCCAGTTGATGTAAATCACCATTCCAAATTTTGTGAATTCATTCATTTTTTAATGCATAGCAAATAATCATGCAAATATATACATTTCAAATACAGAGATATTCTTGTTTTTTTATTTTTTGGAGAACTTTGGTCTACTGTTCAAATACAGAGATAATCGAAGGAAATAAAACAATTGTATTTAGCGGTATATTGTGATGAGGCGATTTAGATCAGTAATAGAATTGATTAATTAATACGAGAAGTAAAATGCTGGGGATCTAAATCTGACCTCATTACATCTTTTGTAAAGGGGAAGAGGACACTAAAAATTATTTCAACGGTTTTTCGTCTTGTGCAGGATTTTCGGGCGGGGTTCTGATCCCAGTCCCAGATTAGAATATAATCTCCGAACATGACACTAAATAACAATGTACCTTTGTGGAGTTATTTATGAGTCACTAAAGGACAGTGTCTATTTGAAGAGGTAAGATTTTTCCACGTTGGCGGTTTCAAGGCGGAGTTAAGGAGACCAATTAGATTTTAAGACTCTCCCGATATGACGAAAAAGAAGTAAGAGGGGACAAAGATGACATTAATATAAAATAAGAATAGTCTAGAAAGAGAGGGATTGTTCGAGAGTGGAGTCGAGGAGAGCAGAGAGGTCAGACGTCGGAGAAGCCGATTGTGACAGTGAGACTTCGGGAGTCCAAGGAGAACAGCCTTGAGTTCGACAGCGAGTCAGGAAACGTTTGGAACATCTCGCGGCTACCAGCAGTGTTCCTGTGTCAAATATTGCTGGCGCACCTCAAATACTCAGAAGAAAGCCCCTGAGCAGACCGACTGAAGATTGAAATTTGCTACCACACATACCCAATCCTGATTAGGTCGCAACGAGCAGTGTTCCAGGCACACCATACTTACCCACAAAGGTATTTCTTTTTACATACATTTGAAATTGAGATTTGGTACTCTCTCTTATATATACATATATATATATATATATATATATATATATATATATTATATATATATATATATATATATATATATAATATATATATATATATATATATATATATATATATATATATATATATATATATATATATATATATATATATATATATATATATATATATATATATATATATATATATATATATATATATATATATATATATATTTACCTAATTGATGGAAAATTATTGTCAGACCTAAATTAATGTGGCACCTAAATTGAACGTGTTGATATAGTAATTTCTATGAAGATTAAATCAGATTGTTTGTATATAGATGTATATATATCATTATAATAAATTTGCTTTTTTTATTTTAAGCTGATTTCAGTTACTTTTAATTTAGCTTTTTAGTTTATTTTCTTATTTTAACTCTGTAGTCTCTCAGTACCGCTGGTTGAATTACATACTTAAATATTTTGCACAACGCAACAAAAATAATACTTGGTCTTTGTGACTAACCAATATAAATACCGCTATACATTTGATCGTAGGTTAATACCTAAATATAAACGAGACCTACACGACACATATTTTTTTTAAGATCTTGTCAGATTTTTGAACAGAATAAATATCTTTACAAAGAAAAATTTTTTCTCATTACATAAATTTTAAATACGTTTTAAAAAATAACGGTATTATCACTGGAATGAGGCTATCGTCTAAAATTTGGATAAACAAAATGGTGCAACTAAATTCAAAATAAAAGAAATTTTCCAAATTAATATTGAAGAAATAAATCACGAAAATATAGTCAAAGAACAAGATAATTTATTTGTATTATTCGAAGACTCATTTTAAACTTATTAGATTATTTATGTACTTAAACTGCTTTAAATATTTTACCACGTAATTAAAAGAATGTATATAAAATGGTACCAAAATAGAGTCGCTAAACGTAATTCGATTACAAAAATCGTTTTTTTCTCTACATTTACCTGGATCTTCAGACAAACTATCTTACCTAAAATCATCCAAAGTTTGACCTAGATTATTATGCTAAATTTTGTGAAGATTGATCTACTCATGAATGCTTAACCAACATACACTACAAGAATAAAAAGCACACACACATACACACACAAACATATATATAAATATATATATATATATATATATATGTATGTGTGTGTGTGTGTGTATAGATATCGATTACAACAAATATCTAGTTACTGTATACTAGGCAACTGCGTATATATTTTATACATTTCAAAATTTTTATAAATTTCCTGTTCCATTTACCTAAAACTGAAAATTTTGAATTTCTGTTTTACATCAAAAACGAAATTGAAAATAGATAAAACAGAGTAAGATATTAATATATATTTTAATATTTTAGTTATTCCCAAAGTATTTTTATAAAGCCATTTGTATACTTTATAGAAAGGAAATAGATTTTTTAAATGTCCCTAAAAATTACTAAACTTACATATAAAAAGAAACATACCTTTTGGTATATATAAGCACTCTATTTTAAGAGGGATTATGATGTCAGAAGTCGCCAAAGAGGGGAATTTACAGTAAAAAATTTCTATCTCTGGCGATGATTATGACGTCATTAAGACACAAAAATCGCCTGTGATATATCTCGACCGCAATATTGTAGCGTCCTAAAAATGACTGTATTAAATTTTAGATTAAAATAAAAAGGTGAATATTAGAAAAATAAAAAGTATCATTTATTTAAAGTTTAATTAAAACTGAAAAAAGTGTATGTAGATATATATTTTTCTAAATGAAATAATGCACAGTTCTCTCAATTCGAAATAAAAGGATATTTAAGAAGCTTTGAGGTAATAAGATAGCTAGCACCAAAATGCTGACCGTTTTTTCTTATTAAACGCCAAATACAATTTTGAGTGGCAACATTATTTTTTATTATGTTTTGATTTCATCGTCTGCTTTGTAATAGAAAATGATATTCTTCCCGTTTTATTTGATTTTGTATGAAAGTCTTTCTCAGTGAATGTAATTTTATTCTAAGGATTTTGTAATATTTTTTATTTTAACAGTAAGTGAAATTTGGATCATTTTATCTCGTTACTTTTCTAAAGGGATGTAAAATAAAATACCTAAAGCGAAATCAAAACCGTTTTAGTGTATCGATGCTATTATTTATTCTTGGAGCTGATACAATATTATAGAATGTGTTTTTCGCATTTTTATAACTTGAGTCATTTAAAATTAATATATCCGTAGATGTGACAGCCTACAGTTTTTTACGTATATTCTTAATACGGTTTAATGTACTAATTTTTACATTCTTCTGTGTATATAATAAGAATAAAACTTTTAATCAATTATTATTTAATCTGAAAACAAATCTTTCAATTGAATATTTATTTAAAGCAAATATAAGACATGGTTAGTTTCTGTACAGATTATTTCATTGAAGATTAATAGTAAGACTCACACTTTAGTAATTTATTACCTTTATAATAAAATTCAAATGACCACTTAATGTAATTGACTAAAATACATGAGTAAAGAATAAATATCAATGAAATATGTTTGTGAATTATGTATATGAAATACAGTACATGTTATTTGATAAGGTATAGTAACTTTTATTTTATATTTTATACGTTTACAAATTTTATCAGTTTTAGAAAAGTTTTAAATTTTACTGAAATTTATAACTTGAGATTACATAATTGTTTTATTTCCATTCAAAAAATATCACCAAAGTAGCATATTTTATAGTTAAAATTGAATTATAAGTAACATCATTCTGATCCTAAAAACTTTTAAACATGTTTTAAATTAATTACATATTTTATTTTATGATTGTTAATCATTTTAATCTGTATAATTAAAGTAAGGTAATAATCTAATATTACACTTCCACATTTAGAGATAGTTATTTTTGTATGATATTTGTACTACATTTAGAAAGTTTACTAGCCTTACAAGTATAATTAAAAATATTTTGCACTACAAAAAATACCTTCTAAAACATTTGTATTGTACACATATATATTATTTTGCTCATAAAGTAACGTTTATTTTCTGTATTAGTTAAATTTGTTTGTAAATAACTTTTTATATTAAGATATTCACTACATAACCGTAAATTATTATTAGGATGTCCGATTCATGATTAAGATTCATTTGATTCATTCATCCATTCGTCTGGATCATTATTTTAACGTTGAATTTATTGTACTTCCTCCTGTCATTGACAAATAAAACTAATCCATAACATAACGTTTAATATCTACAAAGGTAATTAAATGTTTCCGAAGTCTTTTAGAAATTTTGAACTACTTTTTATGTATGCCTTTGTACCATGTGACTTTCACTACAGCCCTAATTAATAAACTATATTTAAAATCTAGTATTCTATTTAAAAATATAGGTTGTTAAAAGCACGAAATTTTACAAAATTCGGGGATGTAATTTAACTTGAGTAACTTTATAAAACTATTTTGGGGCAAAGTCATTTCTGATACATATTTACATGGAATTAGCAGCATATTTTAATCACATATTTTAAAAATATTATAAGTTTTATGTTTTGTAAATATTTTTTAATACTTAAAAAAACCTGATAACAGTTTGAAACTTTTTTTATGTACCAGAAAGTGTTATCGAGTAGTCAGCAATGTCAAGACTTTTGAAGAAAAAGATAGCGATATGTACAATCAAAATTATATTTTTCATATTTTCGTTGTACCTAATGCCATTCTTAAAATAAAGATATCGTCAATTTATTTTCACACAACTTTTTATTATAGAAAATGGCAAAGTGACTTCGCGAAAACTGCACTCGGGTACATTTCAACCTTTTCAAGGCAAAAGAATTGCCTGTTTATTTTCTTAAGGGTTGCGGTTGAGTGTATATTTTAATGTATATTTACTTTAAATATATATTTTCTCGAAATACTTACGTAACAATTATATTAATACGAATATTTTAGATTAGAGCATGATAAAAATAAAATAAAAAAATGTCTGTTTGTTAAAGTAACAGCAAATGGCGTCAAAATAGAATCACCAAACACAATTTAAATTAAAAGTTCCTTGATTTTCGAAGAAATTCTCTTGCCTAAAGCATCTGTAGCTTTGACCTGACTCATTATGCTAAATTCCATCAAAATAGATCTAGTCATTACAAAATGCACAGCCAATAAATATACATACGCACATACATACAAAGGATTTTTTGCTTGCATAATAATCATTCTGCCTTCGGTCTGGGTTATATTAACTTGAAAAGTTTTAAAATTATATGACACTAACATAATAAACAAACTCAGAAATAAAATTCATCATTAAAAAACAAATAATACCTATATTAAAACTTGATATTTTCACAAAATTAATAATTATTATCAAAAGGAATAAAGCTTACATTTTGCAATATTTTGCAATTTATTTTTGCACAAACTAACAGAAAAGCTCTTATGATTTTAGCAAAATCATTTAAAGGGAACAAATGTATCGAGGAATAAAACAATCACGTAGTATAAATGTTAAACATTTTTTGTATTAAAAATGCTCTATCGCTAGATTTTGAATAGTGTATAAAAAATGGATAAATTAAATGGTGCAACTGGTTTCAATGAAAGAGTTATGCCAAATTATTTAATAAAATGAAATAAACGAAGTAAATATTGTATTACTTAAAAAAAGTAAAGTAAAAATAGCATTACTTAAAATTACATTTTAAACGCCATTAGAGAAAGTTACTTAAGAGGTTTTAAATATGTTAGCTATAATTAGAAGAAAAATATTAAATGGCACCAGAACTGATATGTGAAACGTAATTTAAGTTAAAATATACAGTTCTATCTCTACACGCTAATTGACCTCCGAATATGCGCTTATTGACTTTTGTTCTGCTTACAGCTTTCCCAAGGTTTAAATGTTTGGACTGGGTATAAAAATGTTGAATCTAAGCATGACCTCTGTAGGCAGCAGCTCTTATTATTTAAGATGATCATATAAAATTTTATTTAGGAATTTTTGTATATGAATATTTTATTATTCTTATTTATTTTTTAAATTTATTTTTGTGTTTTAACTATTTTTATGATCCGTTAAAAAATTACACTTCATTTAATAATTTTTCTCTTTTAGGCAAGTTAAAATGAACTGGGTTGGAGGAGCTCGAAATCGTATTAAAATAAAAAATGAACAGAAAAAGCAGCGTGAGTTTTTCAAAAACAGAAAAAGAGAGATGATACAGACTTCCAAAGGTTTACAATCGGTTAATACTCCCTCCTTGAGTCGCGATTTGCTGACTTTTAATTTGTTACGCATAAAGTCGAGGAATAATTCAAAATTGCCTAAACCAATAACTGTAATAAAACATGATTTGGAAAAGTTCAATGCAGGTAAAACTATATACGCAAATATCCCGGAGACGCCTCTGAATACTCGTATAGATGATGTAAATAACCATTATTATGATGAGATAGAAAATAAGACTGAAAGATTTATAGATCAAACAAACAAACAAAACAATTTTTATCCTGGGAGTTCCAAAAATTCTAAAATGTGTCTAAATGAAATACAGGAAATTACAGGAAATAACAGGGAAGAAAAATATTTAGAAGAAAATAACGTTTTAACAGCTGGGCGAAAAGACTTTTTTAAAAGTAAGACACGTAAAGCTTCTGAAGCCCTTACGAGTCTTCAGTATATTAAAACGTATGATGAAAATACAGACGACAGAGCTTCTATGGAAAACCAGTTGATGGATTCCGGTTGTTATGATAATTTTGGTTTAGGAATAGGTAAACATTACGAAACTAGAGAACACGAAAAATGTAATCTCAAGGGGCAATCTGACAATGAATTTGAGTCTGACATATTTTCTCTTCCAAAAAATGCTATATGTAACAATGGGAATCCGAAGGAATTCAAGAGGTCAAAGGATCAAAATAGCGTGTTTCCGAATAAGCCTACAAACGAGGATTTCCAGTTTGAGCCATATTCAGTTTGTCATGCTACATCATTAGAAGATTATGAAGTATTTGATACTGGATTTCAAAAAAGAAATATACCATTCAATAAAAGGAATATCCAGTTACATTCCTATGGCGTAGAAAAAGATTTTGGAGGAATCAATCTAAAATTGCCAAAGAATTATCAGTTTGGGAACTCTCATGAATATTTTGATGATAAATCTTGTTCATCGACAGATAATCTTTCACCTTCCAATTCATCTTATACTTTCGAACATTCTCGAATTTCAGACGTCAGAATAAAACATTTAGAAGAAAATGTTGATATATTTAGAAATTCAAATGAGAAAAAGGGAATTCTAAAGGCACAGAAAAGCCTCATGCAGGAAAATATGGATTTCAGAAAGGATAACCCTGCATTTGATTACAACCATTTAAATAAATATCACGAAATAAGTGGTTCTCGTAAGCATTTCGAAATGCCACAGTCAAATTTTTCCCCTGAAGATGAAGATGATCTAGAGGATTATTCAGTATTTCAAGAGCAGATATATTTGGTAAAAAAATCTAAACACTATTCAAAACCAAACAAGTTTTCTAAAAGATTTTATCCTATGCACAGAGAACTTGATGTAACTGATGATACACCTATGGACTATGAAACTGTAGCAAATAATTCTTTTGTTGATATAGATGAAATCTATAACCAAAATTGCGATAGTTTTACTTCTTCAAAAGAAAATCATATTAATGATTTCGATATTTGTAACTCCAGATCAAATAAACTAACCAGCATTTTAAGTATAAACAATATGATGCGATTGAATAAACAACGCAAGCTTAGAGCATTATCTCCTTTAAAATATCCAGAACAAAGTGAATCAGTTATTCGTAAAAGAAATAGGAAGATACAGTCTGAGAAACAATTTCCGAACGAAGAAAAAAATTCAAATATTTATAGGCAAGAAACTCACTTTTCAACTGTTAGGAATAACACAAGAAATAGCTACTATAATGCATATTCACACTGTGATTTACAGAAAGCGTTAGATGTTCAAACAAATCCTGAAGCATCCTATAATGCATATGCTGACTTTGTAAGCAATGGGGACTATGGAAAAAAGTCAAATTTAAAAAGTGATAAGAGTTCAAAAGTTAACAACAGTCAAAAAATATTACCCATTAATTATGAAAATAATTCACCTTCTACGACAGATGAAGATAAAATTTGGAATATAAAGTACTCCAAGGATTCAACTAATCAAAAATCGAGAAATTTTAAAAATACAGAATTACCGAATCAAAATTCTAGTAGCAAGAGAGACACAACTTTCAGAAATGATCAAGCATCTACTTCTTGGGAAATGTATGATAGCATTTATTCAGTGGCTGAAAATGAAACATCTCAATTTAATTATCCAATCATGGAAGAAGGTAATATCGTTTCAACATTCGATTATGAATCAGGCAAAAGTATGAGTGATGGAAGCTGCAGAGACCCATTGAAAGAAAGTAATACTGAATCAGAGAAAAACAACCCTGAATCCGAATTTCCTAATTTATCTATGTTTTATGCCTCAAAAGAAGAATTAGATGATCTTCCCCCAACAGTTCCAAATTCACCAAAAATTAAATCCAGTAACAAGCTGAAAGAACGTCCATCAAATAATTATTCTGAATCTGAGGTAAATAACATTAAGATGGAATGTTTAAATAAACCTTTTATTTCATTTTCCAAAGAATCAGATAATAGTTCTGAAATGGTCCCAAATACGACTACAAAATCAATTTCTGCTCTCCCTCTATCGTCAGATATCGAAAATCTAAATAAAACTAATTTAAAAACTCTGGAGATAAGAGAAATGAAGAGTATAAAAGATAATGTATCCCAAATTTTGGAAAAACAATCCGAACATAAGAAAAATATTTTTGAAACTTCAAACGTTGTGAAAGAGAATAAAATTGAAAACGAATCTACTCCTTTAAGTGTCAGAGAAAAGTCTAATATTCCAAGCACAAGGCATGCAGATTCGCTTTTAAATCATGAACCTTATGAAGGAGAGCGTTCATATGTAAAAAACAAAATTAAAAATATTTTTAACAGTAGCAATCTCAGTGTAGGAAAACCTTGTTTTAAACCTCCTAGAAAACGTATATTTTCCACATCAGAAGATACTATAACCGAGGTAATAAAATGTGAAGAGACACTAGAGAAAATAACAAGCAAAGCAGATGGTTCGAAGTCTGAGGGAATCTTGGAAACTAATCTATCGTTTGATAATACTTCGACAAAGGCATTAGATGTTAAAGAAAAGGAAAGTAAAAACAACAGTTCAGATGATGAGAGCAAAAATTGCATTTTGCCAGATGAAACGCTTACTACGCTTAAACAAGATTTAGAAAGAAAGTTAGGATCTTTTAATGAGATTGAAACAGATATATCTCACAATGTTGTAGCTGTAGAAGTTACTAAAAGAACATCTGGGAAGCTGCATTCTAAACCCAAAACTGTAGTCAAAGATTTCGTAAAGAAAACATTGTTAGATATCTCTGAAAAAGAAGATGAAAAAGATAACAGTGATTCCAATCTTCAAATTCATACCTCCTGTCACATGTCTGTAATACCAAGGGGAATTGAAAGGTTTTTTGAATTAAATAATGACAATATACCGAAAGAAGGGTTCAACAACACTTTTGAGAACGAAGAAAGAATGAATTTTGAAATAAAAAATATCACTGGAGGCAAAAATGTGAATTCTCAGAAGGAAACAACTAATTCTAATAAAACAAATGAACCAATAATACTGTCAAATGGCGATTCTGTATTAAAGAGGATTTACCGAAACGATTCTGAACATTCTGTTTCACATCATTTTGAAACATCTGAGAAAGGACACATTTCTCATGCAGATAAATCAATAGTTATGAAAACTTCAATAATCAATGAAGATATTGTCTTTGTAAAACCACCCGAAGAAATACTTGATTCTTCTTTCGAAAAAGAAAAAGAAGGAATCAAATTAGTTACCGTAGACGTTGGAATTCAAACTGTTGTTGAAAATTCCGATGTTTCTTGTCAAACAAGCTTTCAAACTTCAGAGTAATAAAAGGAACTTAATTTTTCAATGTAATATATGCTTTTCTATTTCTCATCTCCCATTTATTGTTGAGATAATAATCATTATTCTAATGTACGTTTTGAAATTCAATGTGAAATAGACTAGGTGAAAAAACAACAAGTTGAAATAAACATCTTATCACATGTCAACATCTGCGCTCTGATAGCACAATAGATTTAGATTACTATTTATTTTCCCGATGAAGAATACGAAGGGTAGTGAAATATTTCAAGTCGATTATTTCGCTTTAATGTGATGTTTGTTCGTTAATCTGGTTCAGATTTTTTTTCTCTGTCACACCAGAAATACGTGCATTCTATATCAAGATAAAGAATCGGAAACTAAACCCTAGTTTTATCAACTCATCGGTTGACGTGTTATAGCTTCAAGTATATATTTTATTTGCTTTAAAGATAAATTAAATTTAAGATTTTAATAAAAATAAGGTAATAAGGTAAGCCTGGATATTTTACTATGAGGGATATTTTTATAAAAAAATTCGGTATTTATAACGAATTTATAAATTTTAACTGAAGTACGTAGATTTCACTAGTAATCCGTACACATATTAATTGCATGTCTGAAACTTACAGACGTACTTTCCAAAATAGTAATGTTTTTCTTCTTTTTAAACCGAATTAAAGTCTGGAAATTTAATTCATTTAATAAAATTTATAAGAAATCAATTTTGTATTAATTCGACAGGAAAGTTTCTATTTAATGAAATTTAACGGAGAATTATGTATTTGTATCCCATTAAATTGAAAAAAAGAATGAGAAATACATTGTTATTTTAATGTACATAATTATATAATGGTATTACCATAATATATGTATATGAAAGAGAGAGACAGTTTCTTAGTCTTTTTAAAAATACATGCGTTTTACAGTATAGGCTTCGGAAATTTTGAACATTCTTCATTTTCACAAACGATAACTGTCTTTATTAAAAATCTTTATGACCTTTATGATTAAAATCTTTATTTTCTGATCGTCTTGTCAAGTCATATCATTTTATATGTTATATTTCTCTGTATATCATAACAACAAATTTAAGTATAAAATACTAAAGTTTTGAGATTTCATTAATACTTTTTTATACGTGTAAAGAGTATTTATGGTTATTTTTCTCGGTTCTTAATGACTTAAGAAAACAATGCATATGTAAAAGTAAGAAAGTACTGTCCTTTGCTTTTACTAATAAAATTTTATTTTCTATATGAAGTGAAAAGAATGTCTCAACTCAGTTTTAGATAAATGTATAAAATATTATATAAAATAATAACTACTATAAGGGTTATATAACTTACGAAGGATAGTTTTTCACAATTTTAGAAAACATTTCTGTAGTTTATAGATGAGACAATATACAATATGGGAAAAGTTTTTTATGTGACACATGGGTACGTTTATAACAGGATACGTCATACTAAGTTTTTCATCGTTTTTGTTAGATCTAGTTTACTTTATACTTAACTACATAAAATAATAAATTTATGTGGCAGGTCGATAAAGTTTACTTAAGAAACGAAACGAAGAATAAAGAAAAATGGTTTTGGAAACTATATAACTGAATTACTGATAATTTAATACCAGTTTGATCAGTTTTCCCTCTTAAAGTTAAAAGTTTCTTAGAGATTTATCGTAATTTTTACATTTTTTACATTCTTATTTTAGTTTGTTTGCTTGTATTTTCTTTTTCTTGTCGATTAAATATGACTTAATGAAGAGACCTACATTGTAAAAATACTTAAAATAGTTTTTGTATGTTTTGTCACACAAGAACTTTTATAATGCATAGATAATTCGTCTCAGACCTCTAAGGCATAATTTTGATTATTTTAGAAGAAATACACAAATTAAAAGTTTACAGTAAATTTATCGACCCAGTTGCCATGACTGAACTTGCAGTTACTGTTGAATAAATATATAAACTACCGGTAAATTTAGTTTTAAATACTACTGAAGTACTATGAGGTAATATATAGAGACTTTAATCTGGAAGTTATCTTAATAACTGGGGTTAAAAAAGAGGTCATTTCTTACTTTATGTTCCAAAGATGATAGTATTACATATTTGTGGTTATTTGTAATAGACTGTAGTAAGAAGAATCAGATCTGACTCGCCCGTGATGTAACAGAAGATAGTTTGTCAAATGTCCAGTCATACATTTAGACTCTTTTAATGTTAATGTTTATGAAAAAATGGTTGCTATAAATCTGAAAAATATATGATAACCTTAAACTTGAATATAAATTTGCTTTTTTTCATTAAATGGGAGTAAATTAAATTTTTTCATAGTGTAAAGGAAAGACTTAAACTATTACAAAGTTTTGATACGTTATAAAACATAAAAATTTATTTTCATTTTCTAAAATATCATAAGTCATTCAAACATTTTTAAATGCGAGAAATACTGAAGGACATTTTTGACATCGCTTTTTTTAACGGCCGCACGACTGCAAGTTACTGAGGTATTCTTATTGCCCAGTAAGGCGGGCAATTCAAATATTAGGAGTTAATTTCCCGTGTAATAGGGGGAAAATTAAATTTTCTTGGTTACATTTTTATATTCGAATTTGACAATACTCCCATTTTACTGTCCAGTAGAAGGAGGAAACACAATTTGTTAGGAAAACAGTTTAAAGTTTCAATTTTAGACCTTAAGAGGATATTGCCAGAATCTGATTAGCTTGAACAGTACGTAGTGCATAAGAATCTTATCAAATGCCTTGTAACAGCATGATTTAGCGATGTGCCGACATCAAAGAACTTTGCTTTGAGAGATGGACTTCGCTTGTGTGGATACAAAAGGATTGTTTTCCCCGGCACCACGATGTCTACACTGTTGTGCCCTATAGTAGA